>NW_019167971.1:17714669-18068793 GCF_002303985.1 Durio zibethinus | reverse complement strand
TTTTCCTCAAAAATTCATTTTTGAAAATTTATTTTTAAGGAAAATTGATACTTTCAACTTTTTCTCAAAAATATTTTTTTTGGAAAGTTTATTTTCAAGGAAAATTGATACTTTCAACTTTTCCTCAAAAATATTTTTTAGAAAAAACTTATTTTCAAGGAAAATTGATACTTTCAACTTTTCCTTAAAAATATTTTTTATTTTATATTTTTATACATTTTTAACTTTATTCATGCAAAAATACTCTTAAAAATAAATTAAAACACAAAAAAAGAAAATAAAAAAAAAAAACCAATTCGATTGGAGGATTGGCATGGCTCGGCTCCAGATGCAGAAAAATTGGAATGACTCAAAAAGTGATCGCACTACATCAACTACCTTCGATGCTTCCACCATCAGTTGTGGCTTCATCGTCGCGAACTCCACTGCCATTGCTTTTTCGGCTCCTCCGTTCTGACCTCTTGCAACTAAAGGAGTGGATGAGGGAAGAGAAAACAACATCTGTTCCTCCAAGCAAGGGTGCCATATCAAACTTAGGATTCTTTTCCAAGCGCCTATTTATCGACTTTTTAAGATAAGTATCATTTGACCGTAAATAAGCTCCAATTGTCCTTTTAATGATTCAAAGGGCTCCTCTGTGCAGCTACCGTCGCTCCCTTACTACCTCCTCATTCGCTTGAGTTGGATATCTTAACCTTCTTTATCCCTGTTGTTGATCATATTCTGTCACTTCTCTCCACTTTCTCCCCACTTCCATCTAAGCAAACAAGATCCACTCAATCATTGCTGAACACTAGTATTGAAATCTTGGCACTGGTAGTGCGCTGCACTAATAAGTGAAAAAAAAAGTCACGAGCTGATTCCTGTAATTTCAGATTCTTGAGATGTGTCAACTCCGTTGAAAAGTCTCTATCCCATGCATTCGATAGGAGAAGAACAAGAAGACAAAAGAAGTAGATTCAAAAACCAAAAAGGTAATTCAAACGAAAAGAAAAGGTAACGTAATCCCAAAAACCAACATCACCAGCAATAGCATCCAGCTTGATAACCGTCCACGTAACGCAAACTAAATAAATTAGTCCCTTCATAAGAAAGACTACCTGGTGTTTCCCAATCCTCACCAATTTGACACGATCTCCCCCATTCTTCACGAAAGAAATAATTGTTGCGCCTGAAGCAATAATCACAACAATACAGAAGCAATAGACAACAATCAATAATCAAATGCGCAGAAAAATAAAGCACACCAAGATTTACGTGGAAAACCCTCCAGTGTAGAGGGAAAAAATCACGGGCCGCCAGAAAAATCTTCACTATCAAATAATAGTTATACAAAGTTCTTCTCTAGCTAAAACTAGAGCTAATCAACAACTAGAGAAACAATTGGAGAAATCTCACCAAATAAGTGACTCAACAAATACACCCTGGATTTGTTCCTAGAGAGCTTCAAACCCGATCTTCACCGTTCAGAATGTCAAACTCTGAATCATAAACCTCCTGACAAGGTTCCAACTCAATCGGACCACGGATCGACTTCCGTTCAACCAACTCTCCCTTCTCCTTTTTCTCTCTCTGCTTTTCCTGGCTTTTCTTCTTTCTCTGCTTGGTTTTCGACACACACCTTAAACAACCCCACCTCTTTTTTATTAAGTAGCTAGGGCTCTGTGTAAAATAAAAGATCAAGGCCCATGGCCTTTACTTGGTCCAAAACCACTTACATGGGACTGGACCCCATTTTCCTAACAATCTCCCCCTCCAGTCCCATTAGAAGGAGATTCATCACCATAGCAATTTCATTTGGAACTTACCTTGGCCAGGGAACTCATTCCGGCCAAGTTACTGCAAAGCTCAAGCTTTTCCCTGGGAAGTATCTTAGTCAACATATCTGCCACATTTTTATCAGTATGGACTTTCTTCAATAGCATCTGCTGTTCTTCAATCACTGAACGTAACCAATGATATCTAACATCAATGTGCTTTGTTCTAGCATGGTACATGGTATTCTTACTCAAATCTAAAGCACTCTGGCTATCACAAAATACCACATACTCTTTCTGATTCAACCCCAATTCAAAAAGAAAACGTTTCATCCAAAGCATTTCTTTACATGCTTCAGTTGCTGCAATATACTCAGCTTCTGTAGTTGACAAAGCAACACACTTCTGCAACTTAGACTGCCAAGATACAGCTCCTCCTGCAAAAGTGAACAAATACCCTGAAGTAGATTTCCTACCATCAAGATCGCCTGCCATGTCAGCATCAGTAAACCCTTCTAGAATTGGTTGTGAAACTCCATAAGTCAAACACATTTTTGAGGTACCCCTCAAATATCTAAAAATCCATTTTACTGGCTTCCCAGTGAACCTTCCCTGGATTAGAAAGAAATCTGCTCACTACACCAACTGCATGAGCAATGTCAGGCCTTGTACAAACCATAAGATACATTAAAGAACCGACTGCAGAAGAATAAGGAATACTAGACATAGCTAGTTGCTCTTCCTTAGACACTGGACAAGATTTCTTACTTAGGTGAAAATGGTTGGCAAGTGAACTGCTAACTGATTTAGCATGTTGCATGTTTGAATCTACCAAGCACTCGTTCAACAATACTTTTCCTGTGACAACCACAGCTTTCCAGCTCTCCTATCTCGGATAATGTCCATACCAAAATCTGCTTTGCTGGACCTAAATCCTTCATATCAAAGGACTTAGACAATTGTTCTTTCAAACCTGTAAACCATACTAGCATCTTGTCCTACAATCAACATTATCATCAACATATAATAATAGGATAATGAAGTTACCATTAGGGAATTGTTTAATATACACACAAGAATCTGCTGCTGTTCTTTTATAGCTATGACTCATCATAAAAGAATCAACTTCTTGTACCACTGTCGGCGGAGCTTGTTTCAAGCCATACAGCTTTTCTTCAAATTGCAAACTAAGTGTTCTTTCCCTTTCACTTCAAAACCCTCAGGCTGATTCATATAAATGTCCTCCTGCAAATCACCATGCAAAAATGCAGTTTTAACATCAAGTTGCTCAAGCTCAAGATTCAAACTAGCTGCCAATCCCAGTACCATCGAATAGAACTCATTTTTACAACTGGAGCAAAAATCTCATCAAATCGATGCCTGGTTTCTGAGAAAAACTTTTACTACCAATCGAGCTTTGTACCTCACTAGTTTGTCACCATCCTTTTTCAACTTGAACACCCATTTATTCTTAATGGCCTCTTCCTGTTGGAAGTTTAACAAGATCATAAGTACCATTCTTTCGCAATGACTCCATCTCTTCTTTCATTGCTTTTAACCAGTGCTCTCTATCCGGAGTAGCCTGCACATCTTGAAAGCTTCTGGCTCCCCTTCACTGGTAACTAAAATAAAAATCTGAACTTGGATACCTGGTAGATGGCCTGCGCTTTCTAGTAGATCTCCTGAGCTGAGCACTCTACATCACTTGATGCTGAAGGTAGCTCCCCTGCTCAACACTCTCAGGTAGAGAGGATTGCTCCCCCTGCTCAAAACTAATAGCATCTGGCTCATCACCAACTATGGCTGGCTCATTCATATCCCCAAGTTCTGTTTCTGGCTCATTTTCACCATCTGTGGCTCTTTCCTGTGAAATCCCTGTCGGTGTTGAAACATCACACTCAACAGTAACTCGTGTAGTCTTCTCATTTTTCTCAAGGTCTGCTATGGTTTCTTTTTCATGAAAGACCACATCTCTGCTTCTGACTGTCTTTCTCTTTACTGGATCCCATACCCTGTAGCCAAATTCCTCATCACCATATCCTACAAACACACACTGTGTAGCTTTACTATCAAGCTTTGACCTCTGCTCTTTTGGTACATGCATGAATGCTTTACACCCAAAAACTTTTAAGTGAGAGTATGAAGCATCTTTTCCTGTCCACACTCTTTCTGGAATGTCAAAGCCCAAAGGAACTGATGGTGACCTGTTAAGTAAATAACAAGCTGTGTTGACTGCTTCACCCCAGAATGGCTTTGGTAATTTTGCCATCCTCAACATACATCTGACTTTTTCCACAATGGTGCGATTCATTCTTTCAGCTATACCATTATGCTGCGGTGTTCCAGGTTCTGTCCTCTCATGCCTGATCCCATGCTTTGAGCAATACTCTTCAAAGCTTTTAGATGTGTATTCCCCACCATTATCAGTTCGAATACACTTTAAGGGTAACCCTGTCATCCTTTCAACCATGGCATGAAATTTTTGAAAATACTGCAGTACCTGACTTTTATATTTCAACATATACACCCAAGTTTTACGTGAAGCATCATCAATAAAAGTAACAAAATATCTGCTACCACCTAATGACTCAACCTCAATGGGACCACATACATCAGAATAAATTAATTCCAATCTATTTTCTTTTCTCTGAGAACTTTTACGAAAAGAAACTCTATGATGCTTACCAAACAAACAATAATCACATGAATCGAGAGACATACCTTTGGTCAAGGGAATGAGAGAGTGCCTTGCCAAAACCTGTAACCCTTTTTCACTCATGTGTGCCAGCCTCCTGTGCCACAAGTTTGCTGAAGCATCATTTTCAACGGTATTTACCTGGTTACCGTTCAATTGCATCCATGTCTTATACATTGTGCAGCATAGTTTTCCCCTTGCAACTACCATAGATCCTTTGAGAAGCTTCCACTGTCCATTCTTTTGTCGGCTTTCATATCCCTCCTTATCAAGGACATTAATAGCAAGCAAGTTCATTCTCATATCTGGAATGTGTCTGACATCCTCAAAGTCAACATGCAGCCTGTACTAGTTTGTACAACAATATCACCAATCCCAACAATCTGCGACACACTCTTGTTTCCCATCTTGGTACAACCAAAGTCTCCTGCTTTGTAAGTTGTAAACAACTCTCTCTTAGGAACACAATGATATGCCGCTCCTGTGTCAACTATCCACTCAATGTCGGGATCACTAACATGATTACAATCACCATGTGTACAAATCAAAGTAACTGAATCACTATCTGAATTCACTGCTGCAACATTGCCATCATCTGAACTCTTGCCTTTCTCATCTTTTCGCTCTTGCTTCAAGATTCTACAATTTCGTTTTATATGACCAGCCTTACCACAATGGAAACACTTCACTTTACCTCTAAACTTAGATTTATGTTTAGACTTACAAGTTGCAATCTTTTTAACAAGCATAACTTTATTCATACCTGTTTTTCTCTCATACAATGCTGCCAATTTTTCCCAAACAATGTGAGCATCTGACTCCTGCGCTACATGATGGAACACGCTGATATCAACCCATTTTCTGATTGTAGCCAGCGTCTTTCTACCTAGCTTCTTCCAGCTTTCATCTTTCATATCTGCTGGTTTAGCCGAATCACCCAATACTGGCTCATACAAATCTTTGCAGTATAGATGATCCTCCATCATAGGCTTCCAAATTGAATAATTTGATGCTGTCAATTTTATCATGGAACCTGTATCACCCTCCATGATCTCAAACAGAATTTACTTCTATCCTGGGTTGCTTCTGTATCGATGTCTCAAAATAACCCTCGCTCTGATACCACTTGTTGCGCCTGAAGCAATAATCACAACAATACAGAAGCAATAGACAACAATCAATAATCAAATGCGCAGAAAAATAAAGCACACCAAGATTTACGTGGAAAACCCTCCAGTGTAGAGGGAAAAAACCACGGGCCGCCAGAAAAATCTTCACTATCAAATAATAGTTATACAAAGTTCTTCTCTAGCTAAACTAGAGCTAATCAACAACTAGAGAAACAATTGGAGAAATCTCACCAAATAAGTGACTCAACAAATACACCCTGGATTTGTTCCTAGAGAGCTTCAAACCCGATCTTCACCGTTCAGAATGTCAAACTCTGAATCATAAACCTCCTGACAAGGTTCCAACTCAATCGGACCACGGATCGACTTCCGTTCAACCAACTCTCCCTTCTCCTTTTTCTCTCTCTGCTTTTCCTGGCTTTTCTTCTTTCTCTGCTTGGTTTTCGACACACACCTTAAACAACCCCACCTCTTTTTTATTAAGTAGCTAGGGCTCTGTGTAAAATAAAAGATCAAGGCCCATGGCCTTTACTTGGTCCAAACCACTTACATGGGACTGGACCCCATTTTCCTTAACAATAATGGAATGAGTGTTCTGAAAACAGCATGCTTTATTTTCATCAATATTGTATATTTGGTTTTGCAAAATTATAGTAGAAGGTGTTCTTCGTATCTAAGTTATGTATTAACGAAGCTTTCGGCTTTGAACTCTTGGGTATCTCTTTGCCTAGCATTAGGATAGTGACTAGGTTGGGTATGATGGTTCATTTTCTGCAGGTGTAGCACAAGTGATATTGTGATTAGCTCGCTCAGGTGATAGTTGTATGAAGCATCACTATGAGTTTATTTGGGTTAGAGTAGGTAATTTTAAAAGGTTAAGCCATTGTCGTCGAAGCAGCAACAAGAGATGAAGTATCCGATCTTAGATAAGATGCAGTAGAGAATAGCACTGCAAAGAAGCGCGCAAGAGCAACTTCGATTCGTTTTCTATCGGATAGGCAAAGATTAATTTCAAGTATACCGCGATGAGAAAGATAAGCCAACCGAAAACAGAACAAATGCTACTGCTGCTTCTGAGTTCGCATGACTTCGCTCTCGTTGCGCATGGACTTCCTAATCGAACTAAGATGGATTGAGCGGTTGACTCAGAAAAGGTTTGCTCAGGGAAGGAATAACAACAATTTAAGGCTGAAGAATAAAGGAATTTTTTTCTATGGGCTAAATTCCCTTTACCACTCCTCTTTCTTAGTCGCTCGCTTTGCTATGCGTCTACTCTGCCTTGGTGCGTGCACCAGAGCAGCTTCTATCGACTGGTTTTTTTCTCCTCTCTTCTTTTTTTTTTGTTGCTGTGAATTATAATGATATAGAAAATCAAGTGATTGTGTTTCAGTTCAATTCTGATTATCATCCCAAAGCTAAAGATTAGCATCTCTAATATTTTTTTATAACAATCATCACCAAGCTTAATCTCATTATTTCAGCTTTTCTTTTTCTTTTTTTTAAATAATCTGATAATGGAGAAAGAAAAAGAAAATAAACAATAGATAGACCATAAAATTAAAAATTAAAAAATGATAAATATGAAATAAAAATTTGAAATAAAAATGAATAAAAATTTTTACAATCGAGCTTGGACTGGTTTTAATTGACAAAAGACTTCGGACAAAATGGGGTGTCTACAAGAGTCATTTAAATAAAAAAAAAAAGATAAAAAAAAAAAGATGAAAAAAAAACTCATGAGGATCATTGATAGATTTTTTAAAATGAGGCAATGAATACATCAAAATATTTTTTTGAAAAGTAACATGCCAAGATACACAAAGTTTTTGTTCAAAGGATCATAGCAATGATATCCTTTTTGTTTAATACCATACCCTACAAATACATAAATGGTAATTTTTTGAAATAATTTATCACACTAAACTTTAAGAAGCGAAAAAAAAAATATGTAGAACTAAAAATACGAAGCTTAGAATAATTAGAAGTATTGTTACACAAGTGTTCAAAAGGAAAATTTTCACCAATGACAGAAGAAAAAATATGATTAATAACATAAATTGAAGTAAGTGCAACTTTTCCCCAAAATTTCTTAGAAACCAATAAAGATAACAACAAGGCTCTAGTGGTTTCCATGATATGATAATGCTTTCTTTCAGCAATACCATTCTGCTGTGGTGTATCAGTACAAGATAATTCAAAAAGAGTACCTTAAAAAGTAAGAAACTTTTTTAAATTATTTGATTGATATTCCTAGTAAAATCAGCATGAAAATGTTTAATAGTTTTAGAAAACTATGTTTTGATCATAGCAGAAAATTTTTGATAAATTTTAAGTAAATTTGAATGATACCAAAATAAATAAATCTAAGTGTACCTTGAATAATCATCAATAAAAATAACATAATAACAAGAAACCCCATTGTAGGTAAACAAGATGGGCCCCACACATCAAAATGAACAAGATCAAAAGAAGACAAAGAAATTGATTCACTTTTATTGAAAGGTAAAGCAAACTATTTTGTTAGTTTGCAACTGATACAATTATTGGACATTTCTGACTTAACACAACCTAACTTGCCACTAGATACCAAATATTGAAGTCTAGAATAAGAAACATGTCCTAACCTACAATGCCAGAAGGAAAAAGATGAAAGCTTTTGAACCAGAAACTAATAAGAATTTTCACACAAAATGATGATCAAATTGACCAAAAGGATTATGTGACATATGTAAGTTTTTCAAAACAAATAATCTTTCAATTTTACGACCTATCCTAACCACTTTTCCCGTCAAGCAATCTTGCACCATATAACCACAAAAGCAAAAAATGATATTAAGACCTTGATCACATAATTGACCAATAGATAGCAAATTCATGAATAGTGATGAAATAAAAAAACATTATCAAAAGAAACATTTTGAGAACATGAGACAAAGCCAATATGAGTAGCAGACATATTTGAACCATTAGCAGAATGAATAGAAGGTGAACAAGCAATAGGACTTGAAGAGTCAAAGATAAAATTATCAAAAGTCATTTAATTAAACACTCTAGAATCAATGATCCAATCCTTAGAACTAGTACCTGGAGTAGTTGACAATGTAGATGTAGAAAAATTATTACCCATAGAGTTGTTACTCATACTAGAAATAACCTATCGAATAATCTCTTGAGTTTGATTTGCAGTTGAGTAAAAGTTAACATTAAAAGTTTCTGTAAATGATGTCACAACAACAACTCACCCCATTTTACGCAACCTAAATTTTTTTTTCAATTTTGGGCAATTATGCTTTATATGTCCCAACTCATAATAATAGTAACATTCGATCTTTAAAGAATCCCTTTGTTGAGATGAGCCAAATGAATTGGAGATAAAATTTTTCAAATGTGCAACAGCTACTAAAATAGTATCCCCTCATTTGGATTGATTGAGGATGCCTCTCCTAGTTTCTTCAACCATCAATTCTGATAAAATAGCATCAACAGAAAGAGAAGGGATATGATGTAGAATAGAAGCACAAATGGACTTAAAATCATCTTGAAGTGCCATTATGAATTGTGTAAGACGATTTTTTTTTCTGTATCGATAATATAATTCTGCATCAAAAATCCATTTAGGTTCCATAAGAGCTAATTGATCCCAAATAATCGACATTTTAAAATGAAAATCAGAAATTAATTGTCTTTTTCTCTGTTTCAAAGTAGCAAAATCCATCTTAAGTTTATATCTTCGAGCAAAATCAATTTGAACATAATGTTTTCTAAAAAATCCCAAACCTCTTTAATAGTGTCAAATTTCCCATGTTGCATACTAATTGAAGAAGCAACAGTACTAGCAATCCAAGTAATAATTTTGCTATTATTAATTCATATTCAGACATAAATTTTTTCAATCTGTTAAGAGCTCTTGGATATTTTTTATCACCTGTAACATATTTCAAAGTCCTTTTCTTTTTAAAAAATTTAACATCAAATAAGACCAATTATTGTAGTTCGTTTCATCTAATTTTATTGTAATAGGCTATGATGATTTTGAGAGAGCAATGAGAGAAAAACAATTCAAAGCCAATACATTGATCAACTTGTAACAAGCCAATAAATTTACCAATTTGTAACAAGTGAAACAGACATGTCAATTCCACAGGTGTACAATCTAGAACCAATAAAGTATTTAGTCAACCGATAACCAATGAATAAAAGTAGGAAAAGACAAAGGCAATTCCAATTTCACAAAACCCAAACTGTAGTCAAGGCATAAAAACCAATTCTACCCAATTTCACAAAATAACAAAATAAAAAAAAATACAAATGCAATAGCCACTTATTAATGGGGAAAAAAAAAAAGAAAAGTCATTACAATAACAAATTAAAACTACTTGAAACAAAGAGAAATAGCAATCACCAAAAGCTTTGATGCCATGATGGCTTGAAGAGTGAAAAAATAACATTATTTTTAGGATTGTAAAATACATATACATACAAATGTATAAAAGGGTTTAAAGCCCATGAAATATATCTAAAAATAAAGCCCAACCTTATAAGTCAACTAAACATAATATATATTTTAATAATTTTAATGTAATTTAAACTCATTAAAAATATATCTTATATAAGTTTTATGTTACTCAATTTTCTACTTAGGGCATGATTACAATATTATCTATTGATGCTCATATTGCATTTTTTTTTCATATTTTTTTTTTATTTTTAATTGATGCATTTTAGAATGCTATCATTTGAAATTTTAAAAAAAATTTTTTATTCAAACGCATTAGGATTAGACAATGACTTTAAAATTTTTAAAGTTGCCTAAATAATGGAACATGAAGTCTATCCAAACATCTACACCTTGTTGGAAGTTTAAAATTGGAAAGAAAAGCAATGGAAGATGACGATGACGACGATGATGATGATGTTGATTGAAAAACCCAACGACTGAAACAAGTAATTTGTTGAGAATGAATAAGGTTTACTGCAAAGGAAGCCTTTAATGGCTGATACAGGAGGAACTATGTATCATTAAAAGCGACTAGTGCATTCATATTGTCAAAGCCCTCACCAATCCAAATTTCAAATATAAAATTGACTCTCAAGTTTTTATTTGATGAAAATGGAAATGAGAACTATCCGCTTTGTGGGTTTTTCACTTGGTAAAAATTTTCAAAAATTGACATCCGTTTGTTTTTTAATTTCAACATTTACGATTTTTTTTTTTTTGTTTTCAGCAGTTTTATATTTTTAAATTAAAAAAATTAGGAAATGTTACTGTTAAAGGGCCCACCCGAGCAGATCCTAATAACATGGGGCATAGCTTCCTCTTTAAAACGCGAACGACTACAGACTTACTCGGCCCTCCATCTGGACTTCTACTTGAACGGGCCCTTCCCCTTTGTCATGCCACTGAGCCGTTTTGAACCCAACCCCAAAAACCACCGGCCTAAGCAGAGTCCACAATCCCCGCTATCGATACCAGAGATCGTCACGTATATATTTGTTGAGTCTAGATAGAACCGCACGCACCAAATTATTTTGCCCAAAGTCTCCTTCTTTCTTTCCAATTTTCTTCTCAATTTCGAATCTCCCGCTCTCTTTCCAACCCAAACACGATTATTTATTCTTTAACAGTTATGATTTCCCTATCCGATTACGAAATCGCCACCTTAGACTTTTAATCATTGCCCAAAAATTATTTTAAAAAAAACTATTCTTTTTATGCTAATTTTGACTATTGAGGAGATCTCTCTTCGTTTAAACCTTTAAATTTCGATGAGGGACAGACAGCAGAGCAGAGTCCTTCATGTGGTTTTGTTTGAAATTCGAGTGGTAAAGGGAGATGGGTTTCGCTATATCGGATGAATTGTTAGGAACTGTTGTTCCGATTGCCGTTTATTGGGTTTATTCAGGAATATATATGTGTTTAGGATCGTTTGAGAGTTATAGATTGCATTCAAAAACGGAAGAGGATGAGAAGAATTTGGTTTCCAAACAAACAGTCGTTAAAGGCGTTCTTTTGCAACAAACTCTCCAGGCTGTTGTCGTCATCCTTTTGTTCACGGTAAACCCTCCCAATGCAGCTGAAATATTTTATGATATTGATCATGTTTTAATTTGATTTTAGGAGAAACTGGTCGTTCTTGATGTTGGATTTCACTAAATTTTAGTTCTTTTTTTGGTTTATGGTAGAAAGTTCTTGTTTATTTATTGGATAAAAGTTGGGGTTTTTTTTTTTTTTTCTGGGTTTAGGCACCTATAACTTTACTTAGTTCTGATATAGAGGTTGGTCAAGGCTCAGGGGAACTTGTTTTATTATCTTGAATTTCCTTCCCTAGAGAAGCAGATTCTTACCCTTGGTTACTGTGCCGAAATGATAGCAAAAGTAAATGTGGAAATATACTTTGTTATGGATTGTGTTTGTGATCTTTGGTTTAATGTTAGACTTTAATTCAACACTGAGTACAACTATTTCATTCGTCAAAGTTCCTTTATTTTAGGAGGGGTTTCATAGGTTTTTTGATATGTTGTCACCTAAGGTGCTGTTCTATTTCTTGTGTTTCAGAACTGTTTTAGTTTTACATAATTTGTAGCTCGTCAGTTGTCAGTTTTAATTTCTTTTTTCTTTTCTTGTCTTTACTTCAATTTTAATTTGTTGTTAATTGAACCAAAAATTTCATGTCTTTGCCAGCATATATAATGTGCCGTATAAGCAATTTCAGTTGTGAAATTATGTCTATATTGTAGTTTTTTATTAAAAAAAATGCTTTGTGCAGGTCACAGGGAGTGATGCTGGGGCTTCTGCACTGCAACCATCTTCCTTTATTGTTCTAGCTGGACAGTTTGTTACAGCAATGCTCGTTGTGGATACTTGGCAATATTTTCTGCATAGATACTTGCACGAGAACAAGTTCTTATATCGGCACCTCCATTCTCAGCATCATCGTCTTGTTGTTCCCTATGCATTTGGAGCTTTGTACAATCATCCATTGGAGGGGCTTCTCGTTGACACATTAGGTGGGGCCTTATCATTTATCCTCTCTGGCATGTCTCCTCGAACTTCCATCTTTTTCTTCTCTTTTGCCACCATCAAAACAGTCGATGACCATTGTGGGCTGATGCTTCCTGGAAACCCCTTTCATCTTTTCTTTAGAAACAATTCGGCATATCATGATATCCACCATCAGCTTTATGGTGGCAAATACAACTTCTCACAACCATTCTTTGTCATGTGGGATAGAATTCTCGGAACATATATGCCTTATTCACTTGAGAAGAGAGCAGAAGGGGGCTTCGAAGCACGGCCAACTAAAGAGTTCAAAGATGATTAATAAGTAAACTGTGAGCATCCTTTTGTTTGTTGTTGCAGAAATGTACCACCAGTTTTTTTCTTCTCTTTTCCTTGTCAATGAACCTTGTGATTTGTATATACCTATACTCTTGTGCTCTACACTTCAAACTTATTTTTGTTTATAGAAGTAATAACGAGATCCATTAGTCATTTCCAATAATTTCTCAGGAACTGCTTCAGGTAGTCCTTATTCTAGGTAAAGGGCTTGGGCCTACCTACCAAAATGGATCATGCAGTTGTATTCAATAATTGGAGTTCGGGCTTTTCTTTTTAATCTTTGGATTACGACTGGAGATCAAACTCGAGATCTTCGGTTTAGGAGTTGACAGTGGACTCCAATATCACCGAGTTATAAACTTTTTGGTAGTCTTCCAGGATACCTATAGAGTGAGTTAGTGATGATGTGCCTGGAAGGGATTGTCTTGATGCTTAACTGTTAGCTAACAATGCCATTCTTAAGTGCTGCAAAAATTGTTCAAGCAAATTATTGGCTCATGACGCTAAGAAAGCCTATTTTTTAATAGGTAATGATGATTAAGTCCTTAATTCACTAATTGGAGCAGGTAATCCTCGATCTTCCATTTTGAAAATGATATAGTAACATGGAAATCCTTGTGTCGGCAGTGGAGTTAATGCCAAAGTCATTGGTTCATAACGCATTACAATTTTTATTTTGTTTGTTTGATTAGTTCAAGACGCAACAAAGGAAACCGGTTTCATGCGTGGAAAATTGAATAATTTGGATATCTGGTCCTCAAGAATCTACACCATGGGTTCAAAGATATTTCCATTGCTGGTTGGCAGTCGGCTTTAGCCCCCCTTTATTGGTCGTTTCACATCCAGTACTTGTAGAACTTCTATTGTATGAGTAATTTTTACCTTTTTTTTTTTTCTTTTGTGTGTCCAGAGAAAGTTTTCTCCAAACAAATGAATTAAATTCTACATGTTTAGGTTTATATCTTGTTGTAGTTTAGTTATCATTATCAAATTAACCATATAAATTCTCTTGTATAGTCAATGACAATGGTAATTACAGCCAAATAATGTAAAACTCCTTTCTAGGATTAGTCGATTACAGTTTTAAAAGAGATTATTGCCCACTGTCGGTCAAAATGTGAAGCATAGATGAGGGACCATTCTGTCCGTTTCACCTTTTCATTAAGAACCAACATACCTTTTATGTGTTTGGATGGCCAACAGATGTACGATTGTAGAGTGATTTGGTCCATTTCTTTCATAAAAATTCCCTTTTTTGGTCCATCAGCCTCATCCTCTTCCCCACATAAGAAGACTATTTATTTGAGCAGAAGCCTACCCTAATTTGAGTTTTAAATGCCATTCCCTTCAGAGTGGTCCAACTGAAAGTCACAGTTCTTATGACGAGATTTTCAGTGCAGTAGATGCCTAATCACTTCATACACATTCCCACAATCCGAATAATCTCACAGCAGACTTCTTGCTGTGCTGTCTTTTAAATTGTGACCACAAAATAAGTTTCTTTCAGCATTATGTTCTCCAGTCATATTTCTTGATCTGTTGCATTTATGTCACATCTACCTTTGCTTTTCCAATTCATTTCTTGATCTCCCTATGCACATGAATAACCCTTCTACTGTTATTCCTTGATGGTCCCTAGGGGCAATGACAGTGAAATTTTGGTTTCTTGGCATGATTTTTAATTCATCAAAGTCATTACTCATTACCTTGCTCTCATCATTGTCTCAGATGGACACTTTTTAAAGGAATTGCATTGTGTTTTCGCAGCTTTAGCCTATCATCTCATGTATACAAAGTAACTTCACTGCATTTGGTTTTAACTGTGATCAAACTAATGTCAACAGAAGGTTGCCAAGACTTCACCATCTAAAGCAATCCTTATGCTTGTTTATTCTTATTATTCATACTATTTAACTAAGGATTTTGGTTACAGCAGCAGGTATAATTTTTTTTTTTGTTCATTCCCTTTGATGGACACGACAGGAATCTTATGTGAATTTCTAGGAAAGTGAATGTGAATATTGTGGACCAAGGTGGCTGCCGAATTAATTACGCTCCTCCTTCACAGATAGCTGGGAGTGACAAATTGTGATTTTAATGTCTCATTCCTGCTTTGAAAGTTCACTGTTTCATAGCTGGAATCGAAGAGCTTATCCACTAAACCATATGTATGAATATAACAGCAATTAATTTGACAGCTTTTACTCTGATAAATTATAAGCTATGAAAAAGTTTCATTAGGGTTGTGAAGGATATTAAACATGAATAGAATGGAATCAAATAGAAGTTAAATTGTTTGCATTTTTCTCACTTTTGTGGTGGTAATCGAAGTACTTGTATAATTCAAGCTTAGAGCTCTCTTTTAATCTGCTGAGTCGGGTCCTCGCAGAAAATATCGACAAAAGCACAGGAGATCCAATTATTGAAAGTCCAGGTCATAGCACTTTATAATAAAGGTGGAAAGATTATTAGTTATGGTCTTGATCATTGATCTGATCTAGCTTTAAGAAAATTAGAGGAGCAAATAGGCTTGTAAGTCTCTAATTTTGCCATAGAAGTGAAGGGAAGCCAAAAGTAACTTGGAACTGCCAGGGCAAATGAGGAAAGCTCCATGGACCCATATATCTGGCTGCAATAACAGTTATCTTCACTCTCCAGAATCCATGCATTTCGAGTTCATATATGTATATTCATCTGGAAAATAAATGGCCCTGCGATTTTTTGGATTAACTTTCCAAATAATTAAGATCATTTTATGGAATTCAACGCTACTACGAACCACTATAGAGACACAGTAGTAAAATTTTTCATCACAAGTTGTACTAAAACATAACTAAAATAAACTCCAGCGCCAAGCTATCCCAAGCTACTGAATATACAAGAGATGTGAAGCTCCTAGCGAATGCGAGTGGGGAAGGGAACGAGTGGCAAGAATCCGTGGTGTTTGTGTAGGTTCAAAAGCACTGGCAAGTTTAGTCTCAGCTAGAAATCTTGTGGCAGGCATGTAGGAGTCAGACACACGGCGCATTCTTGGGTCAAAACCTGTCTTCTCATTTGTTATGTGTGCATCTCCAGCAACTTTAACAGCTTTCTGGCTATTACATCCCAAGAGACCACTGGAACGGCGACTCTGAAACTCTTTGTTGTTTTCAGTTTTGGCATTGGTGGTTGTCAAAAATGATTTTGTTGGACTTGATAAAGTTATTGATGGCCTTAGCTCCTCATAATCAGACATCACTGAGAAATCTGCTGCGCTCGCAGTGACCACACTCCATTCTATACTGGCCTCACTTGGTGCATAACAAGTTGTTGGGGTGACACAGCCAGATGCTGCATCAGATGCTCGTCTCGCAAGAAAGGAATTGGCTTTCCCTGTGAGGCTTTCTATCTCAAATAAGTCTGAACTTGCATCACTCTCTGTATCATTGTAGTTACCTTTCGAATTTTCAGTTTCTTGATCTACTTTTGGAGTTGCATCCCAAGATAACATTTTTAGCCTCCTGTGAAGGTTCAAAGACTTGTTTCTACGTTCAAATACAGGAGAGCCAAAAACCTCTAGTGATTTCCGTCCGATTTCATCTACCTCTCCTTGCAAAGGCACTTTAAGAGGCCGAATCCCCACAGTAGAATTCATAGTTGGGAAAGTGAAAAGGTCTTCCTTGATCCGGGGCTCTGCCGGTGGTTTATTGACCTGATCTAAACTGGCCTTACTGGCTGCAGCTGTTTTATTTTGCTTGCCTTTAACTACCTCCCCATTAGCAGGTCTCTTGAAACTTATTTCACCAACTTGTACTTCTTCAGTATCAACAGAATTCCTATCAGAACAATAGCATTTGCAACCAGCCAGACCAGAAAGAAAACTCTTTCCATTCACCTTACTAGGTTTTGCCCTCGGAGGATTTCTCGTAACACTCTGGAGTAATGCATTTTGGCTGTTCCAGCTTGATTCAGAACGAACACTAGGAGTTGCCTGATGCATTACAGGCTTGATTGGCTCTAGATTGACTCCTTCATCTTTCACACATTCGAGCTTCTTTGCATCTATTTTGGTTATTCTTGGACTATCCACGTCTATCCCTCCATTGAAGTATTTTTCAGCTCCAAATACCCCAATTTCTCCATCTTCTTCTTTCTTCCTTCCTGAATAACGATGTTCATCTTGGTTGGCGATCTTGTGGCTGAGGTCTAGGCTTGACTCTGAAAGCTTTCTCACATAGTTTTCCTCAGCACCGCCCAGTTGAGTAGAGAAAGAAGCATCACGAGGGCTGCTATTGCTTTTCTCAAAGGGCAATGTTTGTGAGAGGTTTGTGTGGTAACTTGATGTTAATGTTACGATCGCCATCTTCGATATTCAGACAGAATATTTGCTGCACAAAAACAAATGAAAGAGAGAAAATGACCCAAAAAAAACACAAACAAGATGCACAAAACTACAAAAAGAAAACGAAAAAGACCAAACCTGGGACTAGGAGAAGAATATACCAAGTACAAGTTTCCTCTGAAGACACCTAGAATCTTAGTTTGAGGGAGGCCCAAGATGCAATTAAAGCGACCAAGCCGAAACAAACACTAAAAAAGAAGGGACATACATACTACTTTTTATATGAAATCAAAGGCTGAAATTAGCTGAGAAAAGAAATTAATTAAAAAGAAGAGAGACTCGAGTTGAGAGGCTTCTTCCAGGCAGTTTGGCTCTCTGAGAAAATAGTCCTATCTGTAACAACTATAAGTAGGCTTAAAACATATAAAAGATGTTAAAAGGCGTAGGGCCATATGCTTGTGGGCTAACGTAAACTCAAGATTAAATTTCTCTATGAATTAATTGTTATATCCTAATTTCATATCGAAAATTTTTAAAATTTTATTATAATATATAAATTTAAATTTAAATTTACGAGATATTTTATGAGATAAAATAATAAAATTTTTAAATTAAAATAAAAAATATTTAATAAGTTAAATATGATTTTACATAAATAATATCATAATCAAAATTTCATCTTGAAACCTATAAATTATGGACAAATCAGGCCAACTAATTTAAACTTTGAATTAAATGAATACCTATTGAATAGTAAAAAATACACATATATTTATGGCTGCCAAAATGTAGGAACAGTGTTCTCTTTTTTTTTTTAATAGATTTTGTGAACATTTGTGGATACAAATATAAGCTTTAATTTTTGCTTGGATTTATATGTCGAATCATCCCGACATGTTGATCACATGAAGATTTTTAGTTTTGGCTAAGGACTTTGCCAAATTCAAATATCAAACCATGTCGGATATCATTTCATTTTAGGAAAATTTAATGGGTATGATTCTTACCTTTGTAATCAGTTTCAAAATTGTTATATTAAGTCTTAACTTTAATCATTTAGTAATTCAAAAAATGTGTGAAAAGTTCGAATCAATACACGATTCAAATTGAATACTTATGAGTGTCTAACTTTCATAAATTTTTTAATATTTTATTATATTAATAATGTTATAAATTATACGCAATCATAAATTTTATTTTTAAAATTACATTAAAAGAAATCAAAATTTTAATTTTAATAATTTCAATTATAAAAAAACACTTTTTTTCTAAAATAGTCTAAATGGAAAAAACCAAAAACCAATCCCAAACTTTGTTCCCATAACCAAAAATACAAAATGTTTAGAGATTCGGTAGAACGAATTATGAAGTCACGATACGAATACATATCACCCACAATATTTTTGCAATGTTTTTGCCTTTTACGTCCATCAGCATCGTTATGTCGGGAATAAGATAATTGATGGGTTAAAAGTCCTGATAAACAGTGACAAGGTAATAAAGTTTTAGACCACAAAGATAGCAATTTTTTTCTTTTTTCTTTTTTTAGACGAGCAAAATTTAAATGAGATTAAATTAATTCATTTGAAGATCAAGGTATATCACAGATTTCAAATTTTATATTAAGTTTATAAATAATTTATAAAAAAATTACCAACAACGAATGATGAAAATAAATTTAAATTTATAAGTGAAATATTCGATTTTACGATAATAAATTTTTGCTTTTTTAGTTTGGTACTTGGCAGGGATGGTAATTTGATGAGTTATAAGATAGAATCCAACTTGTTTCTGTCATATGTGCAAGAGAATTATATTGGAATTGAGTGAAGGAATTCAGCACGTACACATCGTATTTATGCTGAGTCCCTACAAATTCAATTCAGTGCTAACTAACTTTTCCCTTTCCTCACAATCGTCTTCATCATAAATATACGCTTAGTGCCCTTTTTGTTGCTTTCTGCATTTACGTTTGGTTGTGTCCACACAACATTTACCGCAAATGAAACCATACCCCCCCCCCCCCCTCCAATATCACTACACATCTCAACTAGTCAAATTCAGCCAATGCACCATTTCTATCTGAGTAGCAAAGTTATAATCTTCTCATCAAACCAACTAATAAAGTTCATACCAATTACCATCCATCTCCTGAGAGTCAAATGATAGCTCAGAAAGAAACTTGACGACTCATTGAGAGTCAGAATATGCATCAACTTTTTGAGCTAATATTATGCAACCAAACAATAATAATGCCTAAATTCAATAATCATACCTTTGTAGCTGTCTGTTCATAAATTAATACAAATGAGGATAGTCTAGTAGATATTTAATTTACTGGAATCGTGTAACTGGCCTCCTTAGACCGAACCAATCTTGCAGCCAAAATTTTCAGGCAGGGAAGTAATCGATTGATGTCACAAACTTAGTGTAACAGAGAGCATTGCCAGGCTTAGTTCATGCCAAGGTTTCAAGTTTGCACTCCTCTGCCGCTCACTGCGTGGATGTTGTGTTTCCACCTACAACCCAATATTGCTTAACAGCAACCAATATCTTCTCAGGAACTAAAGGACCATCTTCATGGTCAACCATCTTAGTGTCCCATCTCATTCCTGCTGTTATCTTCTTCACTTTAATTAGAACATCAACTTCATCACGGAATATTATCGCACCTTCTGGACGCAAAATTCGGTCCATCTCCAATAAAATGTCTTCCAGATTACATCTGCAAACATTCAATTAAATATATGAAGTTCTACAGATAAGAAATAGAATGCCAAAAAGCTCTAACAATGGTGTGCTCAGACCAAAGAACAGGTAATTAGTGAATTTCATGTTGGTGAATTTATTAAACCCTTGAGAATGCTGATGCATCATTTATTAAACCCTTGAGAATGGTAATGATAAAGATATTTCTAGCTTTTGCTAAAAAAAGGATATTTAGCATTTAGACAAGTATCTTTGAAAAAAAAAATACATAAAACAACTGCACCACAAGTTACTCTAAAAACTTTTATACTAGCTGATATAGGTATTAAATTGCTATATCAGAAAAGACCAGAGTGTAGGTGTAGCTGTTTGCATGCAAAAATAGGAGTTTTACGTTAAGAAATAAGTAGTTGCACACCAAATGTGACAATTACAATAAAATGCAGTTAAATAGAGCAGGAGCATGAGAACTAAACTCATGTTTTATTTGCAGAGAATAAACAAAGTTCACACATGGTATAACAAATCATGCATCTGAAAGTAAACTTGAACCCATAATTACTGACAAGTGAAAAGAACAAGTACTAGTAAAAAGAACATGAATTGTACATATATTAGACTGCTCAAAAGTAATAGCATGCACATTTAACCATGGATACTTACTTGTCCTTGTACAGACTGAAAAGAACATTGGCATGAATGAGATCATATGTCCTTGGATATGTGGAGAAAGCCTCACACCTGAACCAGCAAAAGACAAGAAAAAGAACAAGTTCAATAATATATGCCAACATATTAAGCTAGTTTCTTATCTAACTTAAATTGTTTCTTTTCTCTGTTCTCTCCCATGTTTCGAAAATATAAATATATATATGCAACTTAACTTCATTTTTTTCATCTCTCTTTCTCTCTTTACCTAAAAACTTTCTCATAGCTGAAAGAATATTGTCTACATTTCAAATATTAAAGATAGACAGACAAAATCATTTATTAATTTTCAAAGCATCAAAAGATGAGTAAGAACTAAGCAAGAACCATAGAAAATAGCATAACATAGCCAGGCAAATCACTAAGCAGAGCAGTCTGTTTCTGGCAAGTAGATAAAGTCTACAATATGATAATAAGATATTCTTTTAGTTTCATCTTTATAGCCTATAGGGAACTCCAGATATTAGAAGTCCTACAAACTATGGATTTATCTCAATCATTATTAAGGGTTGTAAGAGGCACTTAATTTGTTTGTTGCTTTGATATTAGGAAAGAATTTAACAGACATTATAGAGCCATTAAAAGGGAAGTTAAAAGGAAGTGTCGCAAAACCAATATTAGCATATTCACAGTAGTATAACCAAAAAAAACACTTCAGAACAGCACCAACTACAAATAAAGCCGAAAGTTTAGTAAGCCATACCAGTCATGATAGATGCCAATTAATCCTCGCTCATATATGACACCCAGGGTGTCTTTCTCTGCTATGGTGGGCATGACATTCATAACCCATAATTTGGGAGAGTCAAGGGCTGCAGCAAATCCTCCCAACCCAGCATTCATATCCAAAATATTGCGATACCTCCCAGAGTCAATAAGTCTATTCATTTTGTTATAAGCACTTACATGCTTCTTCCACTTATGGTTGTCCTCTTGGTATGTCTCAACAGAAACCCCAGGAACACTTCCACTAGCAATTCTAGGAGGGATTGCATATAGCCTCTCAGGGAATGGCTTCAGTTCTCCACCAGCAATTTCATCAGCACTACTAACTTCTGGATATGGAGTAATGCATGCATCCATTTTCTTGTACCTAGCAACCACCAGAAGAGATGATGAATAAATAAAATGAAATTTAAGATCTAAAATTAATTAAATTACTGTAATCCAGCTTTATGCTCAAGCGACATAAAATGTAAAAATATATCTGAAATTGGTTTAAAAACCCCGAATGAAATGCAAGATAGTAACCCTGAAACTTATAGGTTTCAGATTCCACGCATGCATCAAAGGATTGCTTAAGAACAGAAGACGAGAATCAGTGCAGTTAGTTTATAAGGCTTAATGAAATTGCTAAACTACTAGACCTGAAAATATAGGCTCCACTGATGATACATGCAATGCAGGTTCCAACTTTTAATGTTTGCATGGTTAAGGCATTTCTATTACAATTGACAAGAATAACTATCATATGCATGAACTGGTTTGAAGCTAATCCACACCCAAGCTTCACATGCTTCCAGGGCAGATGCAAACTTCACTGCATTTTTACTAATTCCAGATGTTTTCCTGCTAGTCACTTAATAAGGACATAAAATATTGTTTCCATTGCAAACTGTAAGATATAAAGATTGCAGGCACAGCTCATACCAGACATCATTAGCCTCTCCAGCTTTGCAGAAACTAGCTTGAGAATCATCTTGTCTACGATGACAAGAATCATCATTGACTCTCTTTTGCCAAATGGCAATTTCACCCTTCTCATGTTTCTTCTCCCAGCAAAGAAGTTTGGCAGTGTCCTCAATCTTTTGTTGTTCCTCCTCAAGTTCCTCCTTGGGACGCTGCCATGATTTATAACTGTTCCTCCAATTGATTGGTGGACCTGAAAGTACCCAGTAGCCACCAGGTCTAAGAACACGATCAACCTCCTTCAAGTATATTCCATCTGCAAATAGGCAAATCAATAATGATGCATCAATCACTGAACTTCTTCTACAAAGAATCTTCGCTAAAAGAATGCCGAATCAGAGAAAATCTACTTAGAGTACCAAAATATTTTGTGCTTAAATATAGGAAACACTATTTCAATATATGACTCACCATTTGCTCCCCATGGAATCAAGCATCGCGAACAGTGAGCCATATCGAAAGCTCTAGATGGATATGGCATCTTTATGGTCCCAAGAACACCAATAACAGCAGGTACACCTCTTTCAAGAGCAAATTGAACCTGTGCTTCATGTGAATCTCTAGGTGCAAACGACATGGCAATAACATTTCTACTCCAAAGGTATGCACCCAAACTTGCAACCTATACAAAATAACCAATTGTGAGATTCAGTACCTTCATGGATCATAAAGATACACATTCCGCCAGTACAAATAAACAGATCAACTGAAAAACTTTCAATAGCATAACATACCCCACAACCGGTATCAAGTGCAGTCCTAACCGTCCCATTAGTAATTGGTATCACGGAAGCAAGCTGATCAATATACTTTTCCGCCCCTTGTGGAAACTGCGTTCCTCCACCAGGGAACCTAAACACATTACCCTCATATTGGATCCAATTCTGAATAGCCTTCTCAACCGTCAAGGCCTTATACGGGGCATTAGCATAAGGTACATAATCCCGACTCTTAGGCCAAGGAAACGGGGTCACATATCCTTTAGGCGCAGGAACAAGACAATGCAACTTCTCTTCCTCTATCGGACAATGTCTCTCACGATAAATCATGTTGTTCCTAGGGAAAGTCATGGCACGCTTTTGATCTTGACAAGGCGTGTAATCAACGTAACGAGGAGGACATGGGTCGAAAGATTTGGGCTTTTCGGATTCATCCACGTTCCCAACTTCACCGGCGTGATGGGTTTCGAAGTTTAAGGTTGGGACGATGTTGCAATCCGCACCATGTTTAGTCATTTCTAAAGCTATACTATCACCCTTTCCAAAACCACTTCTTTGCCATGCTCCTAATATGTAGAAAAAACAACACAATCCAAAAACAATAAATATTTGAATTGAACTCCTAGTTCTACCCTCAGCTGAATTCGGTTTCAGTGCCATTTTCAAATAATAACCTGCAATTAACAAATTCCAACATTTAGGTCAATTAAAATATGAAAGAGAGTAAAATGTTAAGGATCTAATTATCAGAAACAAAGATCAGTTGATTTAACCTTAATTTTACTCAACTAGCTAAGAGCTCATTTTAGTAAATTCCTTCAAAAAAATCACAAAAAATGAAATCATTATAATTCAAAAGAAAAGTAATGTCAGATGACTTACCAATCGCATCAATAGACGAAATCAGTGGTTCAAGATGTCAAAATTTAAAAAAAAAAAAATCAATTTTGATTTTTTTTTAATGATGATAAGAGAAGTGGAGATTTTCAGAGCTTCGAAGAGAAGAAGACGTGTCAATAAGACACTGAAAAAGTGAAAACCCTAAGCTCTTTCAGTTATAGCATCATGGAAGAAGAAGAAGAACGAGCGAACGGAACGGGCAAAACAAAAACAGAAAAAAAAAAAAAAAATTGAAGCGCAAAAAATTTGTGCTCTATGACGTCCCTTTATCAACGGGGATTGCGATAAAAGCTTCTAAAATTTCGAAAACGCACGTCTTTCTCTTCTTTGTATGTCGTATCGGAATTTTGGTTGATTTTTTTTTATTTTAAATCTGGCTTATATTCTTCTTCGTCTTTTTTATTAAAACGACTCCGCGTTTTGTATAAACAGTCTTAAAACGGGGTGCATAGTGCGCATTGGGCAGGCAGGGTGGGGAACCACGCGCCAAGAAAGGTAAGGAATTGACTGAAATTTTTTGTGGGCCCCCAGGAAGAGGAAGATCTAAGATCTACGTTCAAATCGGCGCTGATTGATGATGATTATAATCAAAGTCGGACAGCAGCTTTGGACCGTCGGTGCTCTAGTAAAATGCATTAGACGGTGTGGATCTAAAAGATCAAAAAACATCGTGGCGACAGTTCAATCGCGACAGAAGTGCGACAAGACATCGTTGCGAACAATGGGAAGCTTGGGAACTGGTTTGGTTTGTCAAAGGCTTAAATTTAGGCAAAGATTTGAAGTAACTAAATGGTCGGGAAGTGGGGAAGATGATTTTAGTTGATTTCAAGCTGTTTTTTTTTTTTTAAGAACTGAGAAATTATATTATCGTGTGTATTTTATATTAAATATAATTTTAAATATAATATTAATAATTTTGATAAAAATATTTAAATAATATAAATAATTAAAACAAAAATATAACATATTTATTGTAAAATGTTACAAAAAATATAATTAATATACTTAAAATTAATTTATTTAACACGAATAAATAATATGATATAATTAATATGACTAGACACAAACAATATGATTAAATACGATTAATTTATTTATTTAAAAAAATATATTATTTATATTAGTATTTAAATAAAAAATTATTTAAAAATTAAATATTTATAATCATTTTAAACACTAAAATAATATAATAAATATGATTATTAATTTAATTAAAAATAAATTAAAATAATTTTTATAATTTGTATGTTATATATACTTATATTAATAATATTGTATCTTAAGCATTCGTTATTATATGACACAAATATAACATAAATAATATTATGTCTTAATTATATTAATACGATTAAGACATGAAACATGATTACTTTAAATCTATATATAATTTTTTATATTATTTTTATATCATATCATTATATTATATTTAAATTATGATATTTATTTTTTTAAGCTTTTTGGCCTTAGAGATTAACTGTTTATTAATACATGACATGTAATTGGATTTGTTTGGGACATTCACATTGCAAAAATAAGGTTTTGGGACATTTACAACACTATGGTTGGACCACCGACACAATTGCCATCTTATATGAGTTTACAATTTTTTGGATTTTCAGAGTAATGTTTTCATTTCTTCATCTCTCGCTATAAATGTTTATTTATGAACCAATTTATTTCTAAATAGTGAAACAAAAAAAAAAGGATTGAGATGAGTTTCTAAACCATATATAAGTTTTTGGCACTGAACCTATATCTTTTAAAACCAATCATACATCAAAGGAGCATCAAGAGTTAAGCTAATTGCTTATTGTAATTGGATTTCATTTTCTACAAATAAATAAATAAACAATGATATTGGATTCACTTCTTTTAATCGATAGTTATGTTGTTTTTCATGATAAAGAAATTTCAAATCTAAAAATGCATCATTCTTTAATTTTCGTAAAAAAAAAAGAAACATTTATGAAGCTTACGGTTATGAGGTTATGGCAATGTTTTTTATATTTTAATTAATACAACTTCACTTCAATGCCCAAAATATATATATATATATAATTTCCCCTCTAAATTAGAAGGATTTTTTTTTTCATTTTTGCTAAACAGATATGTTATAAGAGAGAGAATTAAAATACGACTATAAATATATTTATTTATATTAAAGCAAATGCTTAAGTATCATACTTAATATTAATTTTATTATAACTCAAAAAAAAATCTCCAATATCTTTGTTAAATATATAAACAGATAAAAATTGAATTTTTTTTTTTTTATAAATTTTGATTTGAATCTTGCTAATAAGTTTTCTCATAAATTTTGATCTCAATAATTTTATTTTAGGATTGGAACATAAACCTTTTAAGATAAATTATAATGTTTTATGTATTATGTAGTACTATTACTTTTTAATATGAGATCATACCAAACTTTAGAGCACCGACATAACCAATATTTCGGTCTCACTAACACAACTTCATAGATAAGAATTACTACTATTTTATATTTATATATAACAATGCAATCATAAAATATTAATTTAATACTTCTTTGAATCCTAACCTGATTTTCTATATTATTGAATAAAATCCAATTAATTCATAGATCACCTCGACTTATATTTATTTATAAAATGAGAAAGAAAATTATAAAAAAAAAAAATTCCGTTTGGTAGGTAGAAAGGCAATAGGGAAGAGCCGCCAATTCCATAAAAATTTATTCAAAATTTGAAAGAATTTGAATAAAAATTTAAAATTTATTAAATAAATTTAAATATAATTTTTAAATTTTAAATAGGATCTTAAAAAAAATTAAAACTTAAACTCAATTAGTTCGAATTCATATATATAAATTTTTTATTTATATATATATAAATTAAATATAATCCTATTAAATTTAATTTAATCACATTTTTTTAATTTTCATAATATAAAATAAGTTTATTGGGTGAGTTTAATATTTATTTTTTAATTTAAATTAAATTTAAAACAAATTTTAAATTTTAAATCAAATCAAATTTAAATAAATATATAAATTATTAATATCAAATATGAACCGCACAAATCCAACCCATACATGAACACTTATAGTTTATTGATATAAAAAATCAACTCTATTATTTTATTGCATCCACGTTCAAGATTTGGCCCCATCACGTTGAAAATTCTAGCTTGCAATGTTGCTTACATGATGTTAGAATGGTAGGTTTATATATATATATATATATATATATGAGATAAATAAGAAACAAATGATTCCAATGGAACTATAAATGGCAGTGCAATTTGTTATTTCCATCCCAAGTGAAAGAAAAACTAACGAAAAAACTACTCAAATTAGCTAATTAATACTAGCACTAGTATTTAAGACGAAGGCACTTGACTTTACTCTCAATTTTTCTTCCAAGTCCTAAAGTTATTTTGTTTAAATTTTAGTGCGAATATAAAGGTACAAAATCCATATCTGGAAAGTGGCTAGCCAGTATTATGATTGGTGGCATTCAAATGACTTATGTGTTCTTCACGTGAAAAGCCTCCAGATTTCATGTGCATTCTGGATATATTCAAACCGACAGCCATGTATCCATGAAACCATCACTCTCTTTTTTTCACTAAATTAAAAAAAAAAATTGATTTTATGATAATTAATTAATTTCCACTTTCTTCATCCTTTGGTAACAAGGGAAATTGCCTTATCATTTACATGCAATGCAATCAACAATAAGATATTTCATTTGGGTTTAATTTAATATTCGAAATTTATTTGTATTAATGTATTTGGAATTTTATTTTTAAAATATTTTTCACAAATATTAAACCTTAATCGACAAAGAAAAAAAGTTTTTCTTTACAATTTGAATTAATTTTCGTGGACCAGCAAGTACTATGATATTAATTAACTTGAGATTAAGTGTTAAAAAAATAAAATTATGACTTCTATAGTATTAGAAATCAAGTATTGCTTTTTCATTTTATTAAAAAAAAAAATTTGTCCATAACATCTTCAACGATTAATGGGAAACAAATGGTGCTGTAGAGGCGGTAGAGCTATGGAAGATTAGAAGTGAAGCTCTGTGTACCAAATCATAATTTAGGAAACTCAGGGGCTTATTTTACAATTTTCTCCTTTTCTAATCTTGTAAGTTACAATAACCTGTTAAACGGAACCAATAGCCTTATCCGCTACTTTGCAAGAGTTCACCTGATTTCTGCGCCTCTGCTTGAAATCCTAAACTCAATCAAAACAAAGAATGGTTGCGACGTTGATTACGAGTGTAGCTCAATGCTTTCTCTCTGTTTCGCCCAAAACCTTAGCCAAACAAACTCGCGCAGCCATTCTTCTCAACAAACCAAACCCTCTTTCATTAAGGTTCCCTAAAGCTACGAGGTTAACTCCGCTTCCTCGGAGAAGACTGCTTCCACTTTGCTTCTTCAATGCTGGAAAAGACAATCCCAATGTCCAAGACAAGGTAAAATATTGGTTCCCAAATCTTTTTACTACTTGCCCGAAACTTGTAAAACTATAATTTTGCTTTTCTTGAATCCCAGGAAGAGCCTGAATTGGAGTGGCCAATACTCAAGCGATGGGAGGTTCCCTGGGAATGGCAAACAGTTTCATTAACTTCACTTGCCTGTGGATTAGGGTGGGTTTCATTTTGGGTTATTATTTATAAATGGTTTGTCTGGCTTATTTGGTTGAGAATGAAATTGAAATTTCCCAGGCAGTTTTATTTTGACAGGATTGATAGAGACAGCAGCTATACCTTATCTAGGACTTCATATTGAAGAACTAAGTTTGGACGAGAAGGCTGAGATACTATTTGTGGATCAAAGGTATGCATCACTATCCTTATATGTTAGCATCATTGCATTGAAGTTCTAATTATAGATGGATCCAAAAATATTTTGAAATTAATAGTTACTGGAATCTCCAGTTTAATTTTGCCAAGTAGGCAACTGCTGATTATTTAAATTGTGTTCTAAGTGCCAGTCTTTGCTGGATTTTACAAATAAGCTATGCTGAAACTTAGATTCTCCTCATAGAACAAATGTGTAGAACTTACTTTATTAATTTTTACTTTTTTGGTTTCTGACTTTCTGTCACGATGTAGGTACAGATTATATTGTATGCAGATTTTCTTTCAGTGGTTTTTGAGTATGAGCCCCTGGAATTACATTGTGGGGCTTATTTTTAAGGTAAAATTGGGTCTAATTCTTGTTTGTTATTGTTTTGGCAGCATTACAACTATAGTTGTACTTGGAGTTTTGTATGGTATAGCCAACACCTTTCAACCCCTTCCTGAAGACCTATTTCGTTATGGTATCCATCATGCAAAACCTCTTAATTGCTTTAATCCTTTATGCACCTAATCAAAATTTTGTGTTATTTAGTTAGGCTTCATTGAGAATTGGCATTCTCTCATTCTTTTAGTCTTTTAGGTTACATGTGCATTTACATGAAGGCTGATGTTTTTTGAATGTTTCGATGTTAAAATTGAAAATTTTATCTTGATGCAAATTGTAGATTTAAAAATGAAAAATCTAAAGCCAAACTTGACTGATAATGTCTGAATTCTGTATCCAGATTTTCAATCTGATATTGTGTTATACTTTTTCAGATTTGAGGGATCCTTTCAATCTAAAGAAAGGATGGCTCCTGTGGGCAGTGATTGGTCTTGTTGCTGCTATTGTTGCTATTGCTTTAACAGGGCCTGCTATGTCCTTGTTTCGTGGTGAGGACACGCAAAGAGAGGTTAGAAATAATTTGGAACTATTTGTTATTAACAAACGATAATCAAGTGGACTCCAACTTGTGTTTGCTTTGATTTTTAAATTTCGGAGAATGAGCCAGCTGACCTTGCACTCTGTGGACTTTAAAGTGGTTACTATCTTGTTAGAGCTGCAATCACAGTTAACTTATGTGCTTTCTGGCATGTATGAATTCTTTATTGACTTCTAGAGCTCTTTTTTCAGACTGATGCTCTAGTTCGCTTGCTTCCATTAATTGGATCCTCAAGTATCAGGTACTTACATAGGAGTTAAAATTGGTTAGAATGATATGTAGCTTATAAGTTCTGAGTATCATGCTTTTCGCTATAAGTGGAATTCAAGTTGAATTGATCATGTTGATATCTATTGTAGCACTGCTTGCTTGGTGGGCATTACAGGTGTTCTGGCTCCACTTCTTGAGGAGACACTGTTTCGAGGGTTTTTTATGACATCCCTGACAAAGTGGTACTTTTACTTATCTGTGTCTTAATAGATTATATGAAGCTCTTTTGGTTGTGTTGCCATAATGAAACATGTGAACATGGTCAACTATCCTAATTCTAACATTCTTTTTTTTTTTGTGTTGAGAATGGACAAATTTTTGAAAACTTAAAGCATTTTCTTTGTCCAGAAAACTCATATATCCTCACATTCAAAGATGCAATTCACCCTGTAAAACAAATTGCTGATACAGAAATCAGTTATTAGAAAATAGATGATAACGGAAAATATAATTAGGGGTAGCTAGTGGAAGCACAGGAAGTGATTTTATGATGAATTCATGACTGAACATATATATAAAAAACAGGGGGTTATTTGCTGAACAAATAGATTGCCTGGCACATTTTATGACATAAACTGCATCTTGTTAAGAATTGCTGTACTAATATATAAGAATAGTATAACAGGTATGCAACCAAAAGGGATGAAACATAGATGAATACAATAGAAATGAATGTATTGATTAAAACTCTGAAGTTGCAGCCTTTGCAAATCCGGAAAGTAAATAGAACTATGATATTATTTTATGATTCACGAAGAGAAATGGCTTCAGTAATAAGCATAATATGGCCCCAATTTGTGGCTTTATAAAGGCCAGGGGAACTCGGGAAAAAGGTGGATTGAGAAAGTGAGAAAGAAATGTCAATTACCAAAGGGTAGATGTGGCCATTTAAAGGATTTGTAGAATTAAATCTAAATAGTCTGAAAAAAGGGCTTCATTAAGCATATCAGAGTTGTTAATCTCAAGATAATGAGCTGTCTATACGTTAATTTTCTAAGTGCTATTCATTCTTTAGTTCCCCCTTTTCTTTGCAAATACTGTTCTATCTTTTTTCTTCTTGCTTGAAAGTTTTGTTTATAAAATGATATTTTTGAATTGGTTTATTGCATTGGAGACTTAGTATTTAAGCTTGTTATAGATTCTCATTTAATTCACAAGTTGGTTTAACGTTTTCCCAAATTCTGTGTTCAGGGTTCCTACACCAGTTTCTGTAATTATCAGTGCCGCTGTATTTGCACTTGCACATCTCACTCCTGGAGAGTTTCCCCAGCTATTTGTGCTAGGTAATATATGACACTGTAAACTACTAGGTGGAGGATTTGTTAAAAACAATTATCATTTGAGTTAACCCTTTACAATCGCATTCAAACATCACAATCCATAAAGATATATCTGAATATCAAATTATGTAGATTTTTCAGTGGACATCACATATCTAGTTGAACCTGACAGACTTCACGGTCTATGTAGGGACTGCTTTGGGATTTTCATATGCTCAAACTCGCAATCTGGTGACTCCTATCACAATCCACGCTTTCTGGAACTCTGGAGTGATTTTGCTTCTTACGTTTCTTCAGGTAACCACGGATTATAAATTGCTTGGTGACCTTGATTTTGACTTGGTATCCTTGAATGCCGCAGGCAAATGTAGATTCATGAAACTAATTTATCTCCTGGTTTTGTGCGTGTGCAGTTGCAAGGGTATGATATCAAGGAATTGTTACAGGCAACCTGATTAAGTTCAGAAGTTTCCTTCCTGTTGATCTGATGAGTTTTTCTACCTGCTGATGGCATGGATAATGGAGCTTTCTGCCGGTTTGCTTGTTATATGGCAGTCTGTATACTTCAAAATTTGATTTTTAGCGTCAGTGTAATAAATCAGCCAAAGCGGCACAAGTTGAAATCATATGCATGTGTAAAGTTGATCAGTTAACTTGCAAGCAAAAGAATAGTATGAGCTTAGATTCTTCAGCAGAACTGCACGCATTTTAGAACCGTAGAGAATTGTCTAACTTTGACAAAGACGAGCTTATGGAGCCTATAAAATGCAGGTTAATTTGCTCAGACAAGCTCAGACATTGCATCAAGAAATTGAATGATGGTGATTTGGACTCTTAACATTAGTGCGATACAAACTTCCATCTTTGAGCAAAACTCGTAATTTTTTGATAGAACCGTAAGGTGAAGATCAATAATTTGCTTACATTCACAGCAACATCTGACTAAGATGTCTTAGAAACCAAGATAAGCCATTTCGTTAGGACAAGATACAGCTCACGTGCTACCTACTTTGATCTTTGGAATGCTTTCATGTAATAATAGATCATTTATCTTTATCCCTATTTCTTCTTCAACTACTCATTTTAGTTTCTTTCTACCATTCTGTTTTTCTGATTTTTAACAATCTCAAGGACAAGTCGATGGGAGATTTGAAATGGGCCAAAACAATGATAAAATGACTTCAAAGATAAGGGCAAAAGCAAGCTAATAGTAGAACTGCCTAGTTGAATAACGAATATTGCAAAGTCAAGGCTTGGGATTGGATTCTTCTTCAATGGAAAAATGGGCTCCAAGAAGATTGATAAATGAACTTCATAAAGAGAAAAGAAAACCCATTTAGATTGGATTTGGATTTGATGAACAAGAAAAGCAATTGGATTTGAATTGTTTTTTTGAACAAAAGTGGGCTTTCCACTTACACGATTGTAATTAAGTGGGGTTAATGTTTCACGTAGAAAGAGGCATAGAAGCCTGGGTTTGAAGAGTTTGACTCAATATTTTAAAAAATAAGTTATGGTTGGGATGCAAGCCCTAGGTCAAGGAACAGACAAAATGGGTTCCAACCGAGGGCTAGATATGGGGAGTTTCACTGAATTTGGAGTCCCAAGTTTGGCGTTTTACTCAGTGAACTCAACCCCATTAAATTCTTGGTACTAAACTTGTCAGCCAATTAGTAGACAATTTTTTACAAAGTTCTTAAGTACGAGAAAATTGGATTCCAAGCTCGGATTCTACAGGCAAACTTGATTTTAGTTTTCACTTAATCGCCATTACCAAAAAGAAACAATATTGAGGAATTCTATAGTGCTTGGTTTTCCAAAGCCCGCACGATCAAAGGAGATTTGAGTAATTAAAATTGACTTTTGCCCCTCAAAACATATAGACTTCATTCAGCTTGTATATTTATTTAACATAAACCATGCATGTAAATTGTATTGTATTAGAGATAATAATGATGCAGTATGTCTATCAGCTAAAACAATGTTCATTTGGTTCTACAATAATCCTCGTATCTTCTTTTCCAAGGAAGTTCGAGGGTCTGGATTCAAGTTTTGCTTAGTCGCTATATCAATACATTAAATCTTTTATTCTCAAGTAATTGAAAAAAAAAATGTGACATTCTTATTGATATGTGCTATCATGTATACAACGTACCTTGTTTTTTCATTAAAAAATTACAAGGCTTATGCCTATAGGCTTGATGAACCGCTAAATCTAATCAAGTAGAAAGCCTTGATGAGAAGGCACAAGGTAATTTTTCATCTAAGACATAATTTTCTTTTTCTTTTTTGATTACCCTTCAGAAATTATCTGCTTTTTTTAAAAGATTTATTAGAATATTCCGAATACATATTAAAATGGTATATCCAAGCTGCTCACAAATCTTAAAATTAAGTATGATCACAGAATAATAAAGGTGAATTGTTAAAAGCCTTTCGTCTTAATTTGCCCTACAGCTATAGGATCCAGAAAGTCAAATGCTTTGGGTTTTAGGGGTTTGAATTTTCTAACTCTGAAAGATAGGTGAGCTTTTCACAAAATTGGTCAACAGAGATGCACCCTTTAGTTTATGTTCCTAGTTAGGGGAAGTGGTCCCAACTAATTTCAGCATTTAACTTGATTAATTTTATATATACAAAATACTAAATCTGACAAAGTCAGTGGAATAGAAGCTCTGGGAATGGAATAGAAACTGAATTTTCGGATTCTGAGAAAAACTGAATATCATTAGATTAATCTTAAACACTGGCATAGGAATTTGACAGCACTTGAATATATATATTTATATATTTCAGCTTTGTGTATCGGGAGTTGGTTCGGGTCCATGTTTCCTTATAATAATTCAAACCAAAGACCATTAAAATATCTGTCATTTTGGGATTTCTTTTGTCTTGACTTGAAATTGAAAGGATAGGCAGGAAATATCATGGGATTTTGCACTGAAAATTGCAAGTTTTTAGTGATGTTATCATATCCCCAGATGTTGCTGATTTTGTAGCTTCCTTGAGATTCTTCCATTTGGATTAAACAAACCCTTGAATTGGTTAAAGTACAAGTAAGAGTCTCTTGTGCAAAATCCATTTTCTTGACTTGGGTTTAATTTCTTGGTAGTTGTTCTTATTTTCATTTTAAGAATAAGCCTTCGCCATTCGGTTCATTGGCGAGCCAACGCGATCCTCGCAAAACACACCACACTCCTTTTAAAAGTCACCAGAAAAGGTGGCTGATCCTTCGGGGGCAGACCCCTTCTCAGGAAGCATATATTGGGTTCAAATTAAGTGAGACTTAACTCTCAACTTGGTGTCTTTGAGTTCAATATCTTTTTTAAAGTTTGCTTGTTTCTTAGGGTTTGCTTCATTGTCAAGCTGTTCTTGTGTCAGGAAGTTTCTTGCTCTTCAGTTTTCCTCTAGGGTTTTTAACATAGTTCCTCAGAAACTTTTCATCTATTGCTTTTGGATTCAACTTTCAGTCTGAAGAAAGAAAAAAAAAGGAATAAAGAAAGAAAAGGAAAGCTTGGATCTCTTTCCATATAAAGGGAAGTAGTGAAAAGAATGGATGAGAGAAGTGATACTGATAAAATGGAAGAAATCTTGCTTCCAGGATTCAGGTTTCATCCAACTGATGAAGAGCTTGTTGGGTTTTATCTCAAAAGAAAGATTCAACAACGGCCTCTCTCAATAGAGTTGATTAAGCAACTTGACATCTATAAATATGATCCATGGGATCTTCCAAGTAAGTTAATCCTATATATATACATGCATATGTTTTAGTTTTTGATTAAAACTCTTTCGTAAAATGGAAACTAACAGTTATTGTTTGTTTTTCTATGAAGAGCTGGCGACCACGGGAGAGAAAGAGTGGTATTTCTACTGTCCTAGGGACAGAAAATACAGAAATAGTGCAAGGCCTAATCGAGTAACTGGAGCAGGATTTTGGAAAGCCACAGGAACTGACCGCCCCATATATTCCTCGGAAGGCACTAAGTGCATTGGCTTGAAGAAATCTCTTGTTTTCTACAAAGGTAGAGCAGCCAAAGGGGTGAAAACTGACTGGATGATGCATGAGTTTAGGTTACCTTCTCTCACTGACTCCGCACCACCAAAGAGATTCTTGGACAAAAGCCTTCCTGCCAATGTAAAGAATCTAAACAGAAACCACTTCTTTCAAACACTTCTGGCCTCCTTTACGACTGTAATTTATCATCTTTCTTTGAAAACTTGCAGGATTCTTGGGCGATATGCAGGATATTCAAGAAAACCAGCTCCACAGCTCAAAGAGCTCTTTCTCACTCGTGGGTTTCTCCAATACCTGAAACATCATCAATGTATGATATGCCTAGTAGAGGTTCAAACAGTTCTCAACTTTCTTCTAAAAACATACCCCTGACAGCAAAAACCAGTTCATCACCAGTCCAGTTTAACCATAAAGCTGACCTACTACAGACATCTACTGCTGCATTTTCTCCTTTAGACTTTGTTTCTTACAAGCCCATCACCCAGATGGCTGCAGAGAAGCCTCCTCAACTTCCCATGTCTACCATGTCTAATGGAGACCTAACTAGCCTTATTTTTGCACCTCTTAATCAAATCTCATCACCTGCAAAATCCGCAGTTGATGTTACTTCTATGTTGCTAAACATGTCATCTTCCATGCTTGGAAATTACAGTAAGGCCTCTGATAGTGTACATTTTGGTGGCGGATCACAATATCATTGCAATGGCTTCTCAGGGACATTGCCCCCTGAGATGCAAGGGAACATGATCAATAATGGAGATCATGAAAATTTCCTATTTAAAAGCCTGAATGTGACCCATGTTGATGATCAGTGGGATGCTGTTCGATCCATTGGATTTCCCTTCAGTTTGCCTTTGCCTATGAGTATGGGAGATGCTTGGAAGCCAAGCATGCCTTGGGATTCTTCAAGTCCTAGTGAGATGTCAACAAGTTTTTCCTCGACCAAGTGTTATACTTGATGTAATTGATATACTGTGAAAAACCTTTCCCAGTTTAGAAATTAGGCAGCAAGTTCTCGTTAGGAAAAATATGCTGTTTTTTTTATTAACATGTAGAATCCTTTTGTAGGCATATTAAATGATTTCATTATTTTGAGAAAGGAAATTTTATATATATAATAATACCAGTATTTTTATATATATTTACTTGACCATTAAATTTCAGCTTGATTAGTTACATTTCATTAGATATGTCAAATAGTAGTGATTAGACAAATTGTGAAGCTTACAATTCCATAAGTGGGATTTGAGTAATAAGATCAATGATTTTGTCACATTAAGTATTTCATGTAATTAAAATAAATATAATGAAGCAAATAATGCTATTTTTCTTTATAAATATTGGCATGAACCTTGATTAAATACATCAAAATGTCCCTTAAAAAACTTATAAACTCAATTTCTCTTCCTATAGTATTTGTATCAAAATTTTCTGTTTCTAATAACAAATTGGTATTAAGAAAAGTAATTAAAATTAGGTCCTTACGAGATTAGTTATGAATTATTAATTTTTTATTTGAAGCTGACAAAATTTAAATTCTGATCACTTAAACTAAAATTTTAGTTGTCGATCAATAAATCACATAACTATTGGCTTGGCTTTATGAATTACACATTAATAGAATCATTTCACTTATATTTTTGTTTTGGACCTATATATTAATCTCAAATGTGTGTGTATTGGTTCTCCTTTATGTTGATAAACGAATGCCAAACTGGTAATGTTGACCATTAAAATACCATTTGCCTTTTATTATTAGCCCATGAGGTTAAAACATGGGAAAATCCCAAATCAGTTACGGATACACCTGCCAATTGCCATGCATGAATTTATCAAATTAATCTCAATAAAAATATCGGTCAGCTGAGCCAACATAAATTTGTTACATTCAGGCCTGTGGCCTGTGGCTGTCTTCTCAGTTCCATTTGGCCCAAACTTTAAATGTCCAGCTGTAGGCCCATAGCATTTAGAAGAAATAAATTCATGTGGCATAATTTTATTTATTAACATAAATTTCTACATTTATATCAGGGACTCAAGATTATAATCTACAAATATATATACATATCGCCTTTCTTCTGAAATGGTGATGTATATACATCTTATAACGCATAAGAACAAGGCCACAGCATATGTCATATTGAGGCAATCATACAACTAGTTTAATAATGATAACAAAAACCACTAATCTGCGAATACATTGAGCATCCAATTCAATAGGAAATTGCAGAGAACAGTAGACAAGTGAAAGAACAAAAACAAAATTTTAACATAAGTTGATTTGTCGACAAAGAGAAAGAAGTAGAACACGATTCAAAACAGCCAAGGTAAAGCATAAATCCAGTTCTTGATCACCTCAAACAACTATTCCAAGATTCACTATCATCTTAATTGAAATTCTAGCTCTTGGATGATTGCTTTTCCTTTGCCTTCTGAATCTTCAGGACCTTCTTCACAATCTTTTGCTCTTCCACCAAAAAGGCACGAATGATCCTGGAATCAGACACAATCAAGAACCCAAGTCTTAAACTACTGCATGAGACCAAATACAAATGAGAAAGAACAGAGATGTCTTAAGTGTTAATGTACAAACCTTTCCCTCACAGCACTTCCAGACAAAACTCCACCATAAGCACGGTTCACAGTCCTACGGTTTCTTGGCAATCTAGACCTCTTATACTCAGCAGGCCTCAAATGAGGAATCTACAAAATATTGCCCAAATTTAACCTCAAATGAGAATACAATACTCAAACTAAAATACCCAATTTTTTTTCAATATACCCACGTTGTATTTCAATTGAAAAGCCATGAAACACTGATATATAAAAGGAAATTATCAACAAATAAAAGATCCCACTGATCAAGATCAATGAAATGCATTAGACATACCCCTTGAATTCTCTTGCCAGTAACAGGGCATTTGGGCCCGCTGGCTCTCTTCTTTGTGGTCTGATAAACAAGCTTCCCTCCTACACCAACAAGAAACGAAAAATCACCACCATGCGGGTGCACCATCAATCATACACCGCCGTTCCATGGAATACAAAAGAACCAAAATCCATTATCGGATCTGGGTTGGAGAGAGATGGAAGTAGTTACCAGGAGTTTTGACGACGCGGTGCTGGTTGGATTTGGTGGCGTAGCTGTGACGCGTGCGGTAAGTGAGCCGCTGAACCATCTTGAAGCCGCTCTGGTTTCGGTCTTTCTTGGTCCTAGGGTTTTTGTGGCGTTTCACTCCCAAGGGTTTTTTAAGGTTATATGTTACACTGCAGGGTCTTTTTTATGCCCTAGATCATAGGGCTAAAATGAGATCATGACTTTTGGTCAAAACAGGTTGACTTTACTGGGCTTTTTGTCTGGGTTTAACTTTTCCAGCCCAAATATTAATCCAAAAAAATTTCATGAATTTGAACTCATTGGATTTCGAAGTTTTTATCCAATTTTAAGTTCGAAGGTAAAAAGATTTTAGTGTGACATTTTTTATCAAAATAAAAGCCTTATTAATTAATATTAAATTTTTGGTGACAGACTTATCTTTTATTTTTAAAAAATCGTAACTTAAGATAGAAAAATAAATTGTAAATATTAAAATTTAAATCTCAAATATTATCGTCTCTTAAAAAATAATTATTTAAATAAATTAAGTTAAATATTGATTTCATATTATCATTTTCTATGAAATCTCAAAGAAATTTTCACATGTAAAAAAGTTCAATTAGAAATTTTATTTCTTTATTATGCGTAATGTGACAATAATTAAATCACTTTCTTTTTTTTTAATAAAACAACTTAATTCCCAATTCCCCATCCACAAATAGCGTCAAATGTTAGACCATGACATTTCTCATAATATAAATGAAATTTTGAGTTCCATCGTCAAGCATATGGTTGATTGTACATAATATTGTTGGCAAAGAAAAAGAAAACTTTCTGTATCAAAATGCCAATGTCTTTGTATTGCTTTGCTTATATCTGTCATACATATATTTACAACCGATAAAAAGTATAGTGGTGGCGGTGGTCACCGTTGCTAACATGGGAACAGTGTAAATGAGGGCTCTATCTCTATCTTCCTACTGCAAAAGTTAATCCTTTGTAATTTCTCATGACACCAAACTAACTGATCTGTGGTTATCCTCAACATGTTTAATACTCTTGAAACCAATTTCAGTTCAACTTGAGCGATGAACAGTGCATGATCTAATAGATTTCCCCGGTGTTGCCTTTGGTACTTCTTTATTATGCAGTTTGTACTTCTCTGAATTTCCTTAAGCCTTTTCTCCTTCTGCAATATGGAATTGAAAATTAAGAACATGGTTATTTCAAAGATTTGAATTGCGAAAAACACGAACAATTGTATTCAAACAGGTTTAGGAAGCAAACCTTTTGAAGATCCGTTCTAACATCCATCAAAAGTTCCAAGTCAATAGGGTCGTGTGGAGCAACCTGCGCTTGCTGGGGAGTCTTGGAGGTCGCATTCGCTTCATCTTTATCAGCACGGAGGAATTCCCAAAATACTTGCATCGATTCCTCGATGATATCTGTTAACATTTCACTTGACATGGCATCCTCCATATATTTTGAGCAATCATCTGCAAGGCCATTATATTGTGCTTTGCTTAAGCAATTTTCAAGGATTAGAAACATGTTGGAGAATGTAAAGGTAATGTGTCTAAACTATATACCCTTAATAACTGGAACTTGGAGAAGATGCCGAAGTGCACATCTGTTCTTGACATAGTTTTCAACTCTTGGTCTGGCTTGAAAGGGTTCATCCTCTAAAAATCTTTGCACAAGCACTTGAAAATGTTGAAATTCCCCAGCAACTTGGTTATACTGATGAATACCATGGCTGTCACATTCCAACAACATTTTTACTTTGCCATATTGCCAATGTAGCATTTCCCAGGAAAGGCATACTTGTCCAACATAGACTGTCTCAAAGTCCTTGAGCAAATCTCTAATCAACTTCGTTGCTGGATCAGCTTCAACCTTCCGTTGTTTGAACGGCCATAAATTCTGTGAGAGAAGTGACTTAATTGCTGGTGCTGAAGATTTTCCAAATGTACTGCTTAGTCGAACTGGGATGTCTTTTAGTTGAAGTAAACCTAAATATAAACATAAGATCACCAAAAAAGAAAAAGAAAAGTCAATATAGTAACCTCATTTCTCGTTCATTGAACAAGGGATTTATGACACTTTAGAACCATAAAGAGACATGGAAGTGGGGTAATAGCAATCTTCCATTGATATGAATGAGTTGATAGACATTAAGATGCATTTGGACCATAACTCCATTAAGAGACATGGAAGTGGGGTAATAACAATCTTCTATTGATATGAATGTGTTGGTAGACATCCGGGGAAGGGGTAAAGGTAGGTCAGATGGCATTAAAAAAAAGTACCACCTGATATGGACTTCCACCTGATAATGGCAACAGGGATTTGAGGAATGCCAAAGAAATTGGATGCACATTTTTTAGACAAATAATGATGGGAATAAAGAGGGATAAAGACCCACCAAGCAATTGAATTCTTTTAAAAGATCTCTTTGTGAAAGGGGAAAGAAAAAAAATCTTCCACAGGTTAATAAAATGAAAAGCCAGATGGAATCTTCTGTTATTTACATAGAAATATTGGAAAATATAAAAAAAAGAAACTGAATTTCCTAAGATTGTATGAGACAACATGGACCCAACATTATTTGATTAACGTCCTACAATGATTGCTATAGTAAAAAAAAAAAATGACAACCATAGAAAACAAGGACCTCATTGACTAGTGTGCCAAGTCATTAGATTCGATGGTTCAATTTCAATCAATTCTTCTTCTAAAATTGATACTAATTTCTTTCCTTTCAACATTAGCAGAGAATTATGAACTATTTGTTTAACTTACAAAAACAAAAAAAAAGGTTCCATTGGTGACTTACTGATTGCATGCATGGTCTGGGAATTCAAGATGTCCAGTTTCCTCATTTTATCAGAGTAGCTCTTGTATACCTTTTGAATTTCAGCAATATGATCTTTGTGATCATGTTTTTCATCAATATGCAGTGGCCCCAGTTCTTCCACTATCTTTGGAGACTCAGATTCTTCCAAAATAGTTGGAAGTCCCCCAGTTCTTGCCATTTTCAGTTCCATTCTCAGCCGCTCTATTAAACCATAATGCTCTGAATCATCTTCTTGCTCCTCATAACTTGAGATGAACTCCTCTTGCAACGTTGGTTCTTTGGTTTTGTCTGGGGAAACCACTGACTCTGTCTCTTTATGATTGAAATCTTCATCACCATCTTTATCTTCAGTTCTTAAATCTTCTCCAGAATGTGTTTCTCCCATTACACACAATTTTTCAGACTGCGGTTCCAATTCTATAAATTCATCATCGGAATCACTGATTAGACCTTTTATGATTGCTGCTTCCGGATCTGAGACACTTGTATTGCGTTCATGAATTTCTTGCTCCATGTTTTCCACCTTTAGCCCATCCGTCAGCTGATAACTTTCAGGTCTCAAGTCAAGCCTATTGGCCAAAACTTCGTAAGTAATTGACTCAACTTCAACCTTGCTTCTTGGGCGAAACTTCTCCCCATCTTCATCCGATTCCTCTTTTTCCTGATGCCATTTTTCTAAACAAATGTCAATTACTGGACTCCCAAAAAAGTCCCCAAGTTTCTCTTCAACATGATCATTACCTTCCATGTCACATGCGTGTTTCTCTAAAATCTTTTCAGTAATGCAATTCTCAACAGATTCCTTTGCCTTTTCTTCGAATATATCTTCTGTTTCAATCTCCTGCTTTGGTTTCTCCGAAAACTTTTCAACACTGGAATTCTCAACAGAGTCCTCTGCTTCGATAGCCAGTTCTGGTTTCTCAAAACTGCTTTCAACGGTTGAACTCCCAACAGAGTCGTCTGCTTTGTCCTCAACAGCAACGTTTGCTTCAACTGAATGTCCTTCTTTGATTTGTTTCTCGAAACTCTTTTCAAAGAAAAACCTCAGAACAGATTCCTCTGTTTTATTCTCAAAACCAGCTTTCGTTTTCTCCGAATTCTTTTCAGCTATGAAACTTTCAATAGAGTCCTCTGCTTTCTCTTCAACAGGCTTCTCTGTTTTCCTTCCATTGACAACAGTTTCTTCCACAGAGTTCTCCAAAACCTTTTCACCTATAAAACTCTCCACAGGATCCTCCGCTTTCTTTTCAATAACATCCTCGACTTCAACCTCAAATTTCCCAATATCACCATCGGCAGAGTCCCTTGAAACAAGAATTCTACCATTGCAATTGGCATAGTCATTTGAACCCATACAAAACGCATGCACAGTATAGCTCTCAATTTTTGGTTCTTTGACGAATCCACTAATACCTTTCCTGTACAAAAACTCATACTTGCTTGAGCTTGCCACCAAGCCAGAATTCTCTGCTTCTCTATTTCCTTGATCACTGCTCTCACTTTCTTTCAACTCATCAAAGTTTGAATCCAAACAAGCCCCAGAGTCATTCACCTCAAGGTATCTGTTGGTAGGAAACCTGCAAAAGACCCAAACAAACAAAAAAAAGCATTAACCCAATACCTTAAACCCTAAGGAAATCAAGAACCAATATGAAAACAGAGTGCTATACCTGAAGAAGTACCCAATTATTGATATAAAAACACAAATAATGAACTTGGAGAGAAAACCCCAGATAGAATCAACAACTGGAAACATGATTCTATACAAAAACCCATGCATAAAACCAAAAAGAAAATAGAGATGGGTTTTTTTCAACATGATAAATCTGTTGGTACCCATTGATTTCAATCAACCTCTCTCATTTCTCAATCTTAAGCAAAGCTAATAAATTCTCTCCCCGTCAAAGAGAAAGTGGGACTGCCACTTGTTAGAAAGTGAAATCTTTGGAGTCAAATTGATCGATGAAAGGCGAGATTTATGGGGACGAGATTTAAAGAAAAGAGAGAAAAAGCTACGTGTCAATGGGAAGTATTATTTCCTTACTGTTAAGGAAAACTCATAAAAAGAAGAGCTTTGATTACGATGAAGATTTATAAGCTTTTAAATAACAGCTGAAGAGTTTCTGTTTCTGTTTCAGTTTCTTGGAATATTCTAAAGAGGGGACTGACACGTTCCAAGCTAAGACTCAAACTCAAATTGTCGTTACTGTCAAAGAGGGAAGGAAACTCCTTTTTCTTCGTTTGAGTGGAACTGTGAAAGGGTCTTTTGTCGAATTACTTAACTAAGAATTAGTCTTTCGTGGGACTTGGTCGGTGTTTGGAGTTGAGAGTTTTCTGGTTTTTGTTTGGTTTTTCTTGTTTAAACATTGAACCAAACGTCCCTACTCCTTTTATTTTATTTTATTTTTCTTTTTTGTCTTTTTGAAATATATATATACCTAACCGACAATGTGAGACTAAAAATGAAATAAAATGGAAAGCCAAGTCAAAAGGAGATAAAAAAAAACGTATCAGATCTGTCCTAAAGAAAAAAAAAAATTAAGAGAACACCATAACAATATTTTGGATTGCATTTTAACACTCACGACAATCAAATATATGAGAAGAAAAAAAGTATTAAAAAAAATAGCAAAAGACACTGAGAAAAATAAACATAGATTATAAAATATTGAATGAATTTTTTCTTAGAAAAAATAGTAAATCAATTCAAATTTGGGAATAAAAAATTGAATCCCAATTTGTGCAGGTTATATTGAGTTCAAGATCAACGTTATTATTAAGTTTTTTTTTTTTTTTTTTTGAGGAATTTTTGCTGTATACTTTTCCTTTTCCTTTGTTGGCCCATGGAATTGCAATAAAAGAATTACCATATGCTTTTGTAATTGGCAGCGCTTGCCTTTCTCCTAATTTTTTGTTTTTCCAATTTTGTCCTAACCTTTACAAGTTAAAACCTTTCATTATTAATTGCCCAACAAGAATAAAACCTGTCACTGTTATACATGTTGGTGATAACTGACAACAAAAATTAAATAACTATAATAAACCAAAGTTTATTAAATGATTATTTTTCATTGTCATATGACAATGTAGGTAACCTAAATTATATTATTTTTTCTTTTTTTCTTTTTAATAATACAATAACACGTTATTACCCGTTATGCACGTCTACGAATATTTCATATCAAGTTTCAATTAAATATTAGTTTAGATAGTATTCATATTCAATAAATTTTCAAAAATTATAAATTTGAGATAACAATTGTAATAAATAATAAATAAGTTGATATTTGTTATTATTCGATCCGTTTATAATTAATTTAAATAATTATAAATAAATAATTAATGAATTCAGATAAAAATTTTATTATTCGTGACGGATTCAAAGATAATATAAATAATGATATCTGAATATCTAATATTTGAATTCGTTTAAATTTTAGTGAATAGTAATAGATATCGAAATTCATATTTAAATTTGTTTTCGTTTATATATGTAAAATATATAAAATTTTATATTTGTAAAAGGTTTCAAATTTTAAAAAATAATTTTTATTTATTATTAATTAAAAGTGAATTTAAATTTTATTTATTTTATATTTTAATAAAAATTTTAAATAAATTTATATATTTAAATTAATAATATTTATTTAAATAAATTCAAATATTATAAATATTAAATAAGTTCGAATATAAATATTTCAAGAACGATAAATATTTGCTCATTTGTCCCTAGTTTGAGATGATTTCTTAATCATGAAGATTTCCCTAGGATTCTCAAATAAGGTGTAAAATTCTCAAATTCACTCAATTGAATCATGGTAGTGGATGTGTACTAAGGCCACTTTGGGTCATTTCTTGTTTGGAAATTCAACCACCAAATTATTCATAGGCAATGGGAAAACCTTGAAAACCAAAATTAACGCAAATTACTATTCTTGGGAAGGCGATTCCCATCATGTGTGTGCTATAGAAACGGGTTTAACCAAAGAGAGTGGGGATTAAACATCAAGCAGCCAAAGCCATCCAATCAAGAATCAGCACATTTTTAGCTGATAGGTATAATTCTGTGAATTCAGAAGGATTTATTCTTTTCCTAACTCATGCTTCATTTGAACGATCGGAAAACTTTTTTTTTTTTCAAATCATCACGTCGTTTTATGTGAAACATCATTAGCAACAACTAAGCAAAATAACAAAAATTTATCATTCGTCTTTTGGTGACGAAGATGCCATACCTTTTATAAATTGAAAAAAAAAAAAAAAGATTTTTCTCACGTCAGTTTCCCCATAATTTTTAATTTCTTCTTCTCCTTGTTTTATAATCTTTCTTTGATTTTTAGCCTTTGAATCATAGCTATTTCCACATATTCGATTTTCATTTTTCATAAAAACTTACAATTCAAACTTCTTGAATAGAGAAATATTTTTGTATTTTGCTCTTTTTTTTTTCATCAAAAAAAGGGTGTCGCTTTAATTCTCTTATCAATATTCTTGGAAGCTTAAATTTGGCCCCAAGCTCCATTATCAACATAGCTAATACGCCACAAACTCTCTTCTCCATCTCTTTCAATGGACAAATTAGGCTCACAAACTTAAGCCATGATTAGACCAAAAACCCTTTGGCTCTAGTCGGCAACATTATTCGAAATTAGTCATTGTTCCATCCGATGCCACCTTTAATTTTTCAACTTACAATGGACGGATAAGGCCGGTGTTGCTTGTCATTTTCTTAACAAACATAAAAAAAAAAAAAAAAAAAGTCGAGAATTCAATTTAATTTTTAATATTTATAAAAAGTTCAAGAATTAATAATCTTAACTTTTACTTGAATATATTTTATTATTAAACAATTTTAAATACGTAATTTTTCACATATTAAGAAAAATTGTTTTTTTTTTCAATCGAATTAACCCTTGTGGTATTTTCGTTTCTTTTAATTAAAAAAATTATTTATATTTTCTAAGCAAATATCCAAACATGATAGATATAATGCAATACATGACGATTAATTTGTGTTATTAATCTTTCAATTGCACATAATGCAAAATCAATTAGGTTTCATCCTCAAATGACAAATGTCAACGACTGAATAAAATTCTTGTTGACCACTGACGAGTTGTGTCAAATGACTCAAATCGCAGCCCCCCGTGCGCGGTAAATTGGTAAGCAAATGCTAATTTTGCTGCAATTGGATTCGTCATAGTGTGCTCTCTGTTTTTTGCACCAGAAATCGTGTTCCTTTTCGATTCTTAAGTCCACTAGTTCACACTTCACATTTCCTAGCCGCAATGAAAACGAATATTTCTCGAAAGGAATAATGGTTCACTTGAAATTAGAGTGATAATTTTTAAGATAAAATCGAATTTGATTTAATTTTTTTAGATAATATATAAAATTATAAATTTTTAAAATTTAATTTACATTTTTATATGGTTCGAATCGAATTCTTTTAATTTAATTTAATTAAGTAATTTTTTAAATTTAAATTTTTTGTTTATATATATAATTTTTAATATATTTAAATAAATTAAGGTATAAATAATTAATTTTATTTTATAAAATTTTAAATTATATATAAAAATTTAAATTATATATAAAAATTAAAAAAATATAAAATTTAATTTGATTTGATTTTTTTAATTTTTTATGATTGAATTTAAAATTTGATTTTAATATAATATATATTTAATATTTAAAATTAATTTAAATTAAATAAAAAATTTATTTTAATTTAATATATATATTTAATATTCAAATTCAATTTGAACCGAATAAAAAAATTAACTCAAATCAAACAAAATATTACCAATTTAAATTATTTTTTAATTATTTTTTTATTTTGCCGATCCTATATGTAATCATGCCGCGGGATTTCTGCCGCGTTGTAATGTTGTTTTTTGTTGACATTTATGCATTGGATTATTATTCCGTATCGGACAGAATTACAAAGTGTTCATTTAATTAAGTAATTTATTAATTTTTATAAATATATTTTAATGAGACACTTGTTAATCCATTTTAAAATTTCATGACCAAATGTATAATATTTTTTCTTATATTGGTGAAAAGTTGATTTTATCTGTACTTTCACATATTTATTTTTGTAAAGTTTTTAAGAGGCAACTTATTCTAATGATTTTTGAGTCAATAATTTTCTGATAAGAATCCTTTTATAAATGGTTATAAGTTAATGTGAATAACCTATTAATAACATTAAGTAAAAAATTTCATATATATCATAAATTACAATATCTATAAAATTAGACTAAATTTCCTATTGAAAAATTCCAATTTAAAAACCCATTAATAATCACTTGTTGTAAAAATTAAGTAATTGGGCCTAAGCAAATCTTCATTTGTTTAAGTTGGGCCAAACAATTCTTAAATTGGGGCTAATTGATTGGGAAAATGTTTATTACCAAATGAAAGGAAATCCATTAACGGCCTAAAGAAAAGAGGATGGAAATCCGAAATTGGCTTCGTTTTCTTTGACCCGTAAACATGATTCCCAAGCTTCACTCAACAAATCAAAACCCGACTCACCCAAACGCCCAAACCCTTCAGCTTCTCACTCACTCATCAAAGACTCACCGCGGAATCCCCATTTCTCCTCTGACCTTCTCCATTCCTCTCCCTTCCCACTTGCTTCTTCAACTTCCATTGCACCGCACCCTTTGCTTTTTCTGGCTATACCCATATAAATAGAACCACCTCAGGAAACATCATCTCAAACGGAAAAAGCCCCAAAACCGACGAACTCAAGTCCTCAGCCCCCTTTTGACGACTCCCAACAGCACTTACGAGTCTCGCCATAGCTTGCTGTTTTGAAAAGAAAAAGTTTTGACTATTGTTGTTACCGCTTTCCAGTAGCCGTGCTTGATGCAGCTTAAACAAAAGAATGTAGAAGGAAGAAAAACGTTCAAGCAGTTTCAGGATCAGAGGTGAGGTAAAAATAATTCAGTTCAATAGTGTATTAAAATAATATCAGTTTTCTTTGTTTGCCCAATTTTCTTTGAACTATGATTTTTTTTCTAAGCTGGTTATGTATTGGGTTCACAGAAAAAAGCTTTCTTTTGAAAGTCTCAATGTGGTATTATGTAAAAGAGAACCATTGATTGTAAATAGTTTCTATGGAGCACCTTAAATATGTTTGGTAATGTTACAGTTTGGTGAAAATTGGTTCCATCTGGTCCGGTACTAAAAAGGGTTATGAGAATAGATGCATGTTATGTCATTTTTTTACCTTTGATGCTTGTTCAGCGGGTTGTATGTTTGTGTTCACTGTTCAGGACTGCTTAGCGGTAAGTTGTGAGCTAAGACAAGCTTGCTCTAATATCCCCTGCGAGTTGTCAAAAATTCATTGTCGGCCAAGCAACAGATGGAGCAGGATTGCTCCCAATGGACGTGCAACATGTGTGGGAACGTTGGAATGGCTGATGGATCGGATGGCTACTACTACTGCTTGAGGTGTGGGTCTCAGGCTGATGACGTCATTGATACGGGTGTTGCTGATGAGGATTTTGTTGAAAAGGGTTCCCAGGGTGGTGCCCTTTACTTGGCCAGCCACACGCGCCATGCTCGCCAATCTGTTACACCAGCCCAACCAATCTCACAATTTGACCCCCAATCTCAGCAATTTTGGTCTAATTTGACCCAAGAACGCAGGGGTCATGATGATAACCAAAATGGAACGGGAGAGGGTGCTGGTTTGGATGGTGTGGGGCCCACAGGAACAAGTGATTTTGGGTCATACTCTGTGTGTGCATATAGTTATGAAGATTATTACCAGGAGGTTAGGAACAGATATGTGATGGGGTTGCAGATGATGATAGAAGCTCAATGTGAATCTCTAGTGGCGAAGTTTAATGTGAAACCTTTGATTTGTGGGATAGCTGGATCCATTTGGTTGAGGTTTGTGGCTAGCACCAGGGTTTTTGATGAAAGTTGGGCTGATGAGGTTATTCATCAGTCAGAGATTCAAAAATCAGGTATTGGCTGCATCCATTTTTTAACCTTTTCTTTTATTTACCTTTTTCTTGCAGAATTATGAGTAGATAAAAGTTGATGATGGTCCTTGTTAGTGTCAATAAGTTACTATGTGGGTGTGGTGATATTGGTGCTTTAGTTATTCCTACTATCCTGCCAAAAAAAAAAAAAAAGAAGGATTTTTGTATTCCGTGTGTTTATTTTTCATAGCTATTTGATTGCATACAACAGATCAATGTTGCTCTTAATGGTTCAGAAGGGAGTCTTTTTCGCTTTGCTATGGTTAAAGATGATTTGTGATATTCTGTTTCTTTCCATCTTAACATTGTTGTCATTTTTTCCTCAAGTTAAGTGGGACAAAAAGAGTAAAAACTTGCTGTTCAGTTTCAGCTGTGGCCAAAAATATAAATATTTAAATAAAAATATCTCAGTGTTGGTGAAAATCATTGTCCAGAATTTGGTTGGTGCTTTAGTTTCATGGCAATTTAAAAACTTTCATATTATTCAAATTTTTGGTAGTGAGTAAGAAAAATTATTAATATCAAAGGTGGTTTAGCTATATAGCTGGAGAAAGTGAAAATGTCTTATTCCTTACTGTTTACGTGCAAGTTTTAGTGTTTTTTATGTTGTTTTTTCTCTCCCCCCTTTCTTTTATGTTGTTACTTATTAATAATTATATCATTTTGTTGACCACAATGTGTATTTTTCCGTTGCAATTAGGAGAAGCTGAGGAATTTAAGCCACATGCTCATTATAGGGCAGAACCTCACAACATACACGGTCAGAGAGCGGTAATTATATGGCATAAGTATTTAAGAAAAAATATTCCATTATCTTGTTCTTTAGCTATTTCTTTTCTAGGATGTCATGTTGCAAGGGAAGCAGTTTTGCCAACAGACATAATTAAGTGGTCAATTGAAGGGGAACTTACCTATTTTGATGCTTTTGTTGAAATTGAGAAACGCATTGGACAGTCTTTGCCTCCCTTTCCTTTAAATCTTAGAAGCATGTTTAGGCCTTCGCATGCTGTTCCTGCTCAAAAGTTGGAATCACTGGCTGCTACAATTGCACAGTGCATAGGCTTGAATTTACCCCCAGTAAATTTCTATGGAATTTCTTCTAGATATCTAAAGGAATTGTCTCTTCCAGTGGAGAAGATTCTGTTGTATGTATGCCACATACATGAGTGGGTGATGCTTCCAGAATTACAGTTGTCAACAAATAATTATGGACTTCCTACTCGTGTCTATGTGATGTCAATACTGGTTGTAGTAATACGGATGTTATATAACATAAATGGACTTGGGGTGTGGGAAAGGAGTTTGTCTAATCATAATCTCCCTCGTAAATCTAATGAAGCTCTGAGTGAGGACCCTGTTAGTAGTCCCAAAGCGAGCGACATTGCTGAAAATGGCTCTCGTTCTCCTCATAGTGTGGATGATATGGGTACTAGTTCTACTAGAAACCCATTACATGATCATAAATCCGAGTTTGATGCTGCGGAGCTTTTGTGCAACCTTGAAGCAAGATACAATGAGATTGATAATGCATATGCGGGTGTTAAAGGTATGATACTGCCACTGACTCCCTGGATTATGAATTGCAGCTATCTTAACCTTTTCGGGATTTCATTTCTTGTGAGCCCTGCCCTCCTCCCTTCCCTTTCCCTTTGTCCTTTGAATTGACTTGCCTTTTTACCATGGTTGACAGATCTTTCTAAAACCATGCCAACATATCTACAATTCTGTCAAGATGTGATATTTGCTGGATCAGAGCTGCCTGTGGACTTTTATCACGATGAGAAACGTTTAATTGACAAGTTTTGGGATTATTATCAGAAAGAAAAGGTAACTTATAAGCTATGGCATAATTTTATTAAATTTCTTTAAGTTAATCCAGAGGGATTCATTACGCGTAATATGATCTGTTAACTTACCTTTTATTTGGAATTCTTTTTTTAATATAATTTATGACCTTGCCATTAATTTGGAATTCTTTCGTTGCATTTGGCCGAAATTTATTTGCATGTATTATATGTTACGTTGCAAGTTGAAAGAAGTAGGCTGAAAGTATTGTTAAATGGGTTTTCCGCACTTTGAAGCAGAGGTTGGAGTCTGGCTTCTAGTGTGTGCAATTTTTAAACAAAATACAAGTATGTATTTAGAAACAGCTGCTATTTGGGATCTCTTTAGTAGCTGCTGAACTTCCTTTTAAATCATAGATATCTTGAGTTTTTAATGAGAACCAATCTTTTCTTTTGGCTGAAGAAAATGGATATTTTTCTGTTTGCATTAAGAACGTATATTTGATAAAATATTTTCTCATTTCCCTTTACGTCTTTCTGCTTTTTGAATTATATGGTTGTGGTGTTGCATTTGCTGTCACACATGAGGCTTATTCGGGCCTTTCTTACATGGTTCTTATCTCTTTTTTTTCCCCATCACATCTGGAAGAACTTGCTGGTCATATCCTTGGCTGATCTTGATGTATGCCAAGTTAGCAAATAACAAATAATTCTCTCTATATTCCGATTATCATTACCTATGTTGATTGCAGGGTTCTGAGCCAGCAGAAGATGTGGGAGAGCGATATAAGAGTGCCAAAGAAACCATGTGTAAAATGAACAAAATGGTCAGAGATAATGAGCATCATAGTAGTCCCTCACACGATGGAGGGACTTCGCATGAAGATTTTTCTTTGCAGAGACACTCGGATATCGACCATTCTTCTCTGACTTCAGAGGAACATGAAAATTCAGAATCCAGTGACAAAGTTGCAGCTGAGACTTCCAAACAAAGAGCCATTAGACTGATGAAAAAGAACATGGAAGAGAATAGGTTCTATTATATTCCTCCAAGGGTGAGGCTCAAGAGATTGGATTACCTTCACTACACAAGGAAGAAAGATGAAGGCGTCATGACTTACGTCTCTCATGCTGATTACTATATCCTACTTCGTTCTTGTGCCAGGGTTGCCGAGGTTGACATGCGGATTATGCATGTCGGAGTGTTGAGTATGGAGAGGAGATTAGCTTGGTTGGAAAGAAGAATCGATCACTGCTTGCATTTAACTCCTCCTCCTGTTACATGTAAATTTTGTTCAAGTGAACCAGAGCAAGCTACAGATGATCCTACAATAGGACTTTCAAATCTAAATTTATAAACTCTCCGTTTTCCATTTCGGATTCCTTTCAACCATTTCTTTCCTTATTTTTTAAGGGGTTCTCAATGCGAAAATTTAAAGATTCAATCATAAAATGAAATCTCACTGTGGGAGAGTGTTCGTTATGCATCCAAACCCTTTGTCAAGTTACTATTTCACAGAAGCTTGAAGATTTTCCATTTTATTTTGTCGTAGAAGAAAATTTATGGTAATTCCTCCATGCTCAAGAGTAAAGCTTTGTACCAACCACTTTGACCAGAGATTCATCAGTATATATACATTATCAGAACTTTTGACATCTTCAAGGAACCCGAACTTTACTAACATTCAAGTCTGTAATTTGCCCCAATAGGCAATAGGTCCCCATTGAACAACCATATTTATATCAGGATCCATGTCCTTGTGGACCTGACATGCAGAGACCAAAATATTTGGACCAAACGTTGAGTTGGTGTTTTGAGGTCGATATAAAGCCAGTGACAATGATACCGTACCTCCACGTACTTTCTTTATTAAGAAAAATTATGATTTTTTTATTTAAATTTAAGCATAGAGACGGTGGATCAATTAAAGCATTAATTAATTAATTTATTTATTATAAAGCTACAACTAATAATATAAGCAAGTTCGCTTTGCTCCTTATGATTAGGCACTCGCGGCAACAAAGCTACAAATGGAAAGGTGGCAATGTTCAAAGTAGGAGCATTTTATTTCACCTAACCTTTTGAATAATCAAACCCTGCTTGCCTTCAAAGATTAGATAAGAAGGGGGTAACATACAAAAATAGATATTTTCAAAGCTAGATTATACTATATATTTAGCAAATCAGACACTACATTAATATTGACAACAAAGTTTTAAACAAATATAAAGGGAAATGACAAATATATAAAGAAAAAAAAGGTGAAAATTAAAAGATTTGGGGTTTAATTCAGTCAAGGTGCACCAAACCCAAAGTAGAGGCAAAGCCATTATCTTTGAATAATACAAACTTTACAAAGTTTAAACGTTTTGCTGCAAAATCAGGAATTCAACATAAATGAATGAAGACAATAATACTATTTGCATAGGACATATCTTATCTGATCATACCCAGAATTTAAACATAACCAGTTTTTTGAAAAATTAAGAAAATTAAAGAATGTTAGGTCAGGAAAAAAAAAAAAAACACAAGCAAGAGATAATGAAGCATGAGAATTGGAAAGGAAAGGCAACTATCAACTCTGAGCTAGAAGACAAAGAATTATGTTATAATATGTCTGAAGATCAATTAGCAGATCCCTTTAATTGTTATCCTCACAAGTCATATCCTCTGTTCTCTTCCTCTTTCACCTCCCAACACTACTAATTAGATTACTAATCAGCAAGAAAGGTACAAAAAGAAAAACTCTGAGAACATGAAAAAAAGCTAAACCAAACAGAAGAAAAAAGAAAAAAACAGTAACAATAATACCCACTAAAGCCTGCTGCTTTGTGTGAAAATTTCAGTATCTTTTCTAAATTAAGAAGATGAAGAAGACCCATTATTAGTGGAAACATAAGGCTGAATACTACCCTCATTGTTAGGGATGTCACTATTGGAATCAAAAGCATTGCCATTTCCATTATCTTCACTGTTGTTGTTGTCAAGATTGAGATTACAAACTGCTAATATCTCTTTCTTGCCAAAAGTGTTCTTGTTGTTGTGCATCCAAACCTTGAGAACTCCTCTATCGACTCCAACTTCATTGCAAAACTCTTCTATCAATCTTTCTTCACTCTTTGGCATCCTCCAACCAAGCCTCTCAGCAAAAGCATGCATCTTTTCTTTCTGTTCCTTGCTAAACTTTGTTCTTGACCTCTTTCTCCCACTTGAATTGTTGTTGTTGTTGTTGTTCACTATCCTTCCTACTGTGGGATTGGAGTGGTTGAGGTGATGATGGTACTCATCCAACGGCCCTGAGTAGCCTGTGCTCAGGGCCATCAGCATGTGGGGTGCAGAAGAGTAGTAAGAGTATGGGACTGGTGATGGTGGGGTATAGGTTGGGCTAGGGCTCGGACCTGCGCTATGGGTTGGGCTTGGACTTGAACTAGGATTAGGTGGCGGTGGCAGATGGTGGATGAAAGCAGGACCATCATAAGGGTCACGGCGGTGGAAGTTGCGATGGCAGCCACAGGCAGCACATTTGAGGGAGGCAGGGTCAGTTGGGTTAGCGGTAGGGCTAGGCATGAACTCACCACAGCCATCCAGGGCATGTCCACCCAAGCTTGCCGCATGGTTTTTGAGGCACTCTTTGTAGGAAACCACCATTTCCTGATGATAATGGTGATAGATGATATTGCTGCTGCAGTTCTTGAGGAGTAACAAAGACTTGGTCTTGCCGTTGATGGCGTGTGTCTCTGATGAGGACTCAGCTCGTGCAAACGAGGGGGTTTTAGTGTTGATTATCTCCATTGCTAAAAAAGAATAAAAGGTGAAGGCTTAATGGGGTGAATGGGGGAGGCGGGAGACCTTTTAGTGGTGTTAGGGTTTTGCTAAGCTAAGAACATTTTCTTTTGTTGGCTTATGGGTGTGACTCCAGGAAGTAAAAATGGATGGTTTAAGAGGCTGTGATTGGGCACTAATTATGATGATCATGATGTGATAAATGACAAAGGCAGATTGGTGATGATGATGATGATGATGGTTATAATGAGAACTGATTGATCATAAATATACGATACTGTTGGGATATAGATTAGATGCAGAGGGACCTTAAGAAATTAAAAATTACACTACAAACACACGGCAATTCCCAACAAAAATTTCAACCACTCACGTTATCTTTGCCCTTTCTTTATTTCTGCCCAAATGATTTTATCTGGATTAGTTATGAGCAGTAAATATGTTTCTTGGGGGGGTAAGGTCCGTCAGAATATATTCTACGAAAGAAAAATGAAATAAAAAAAAAGTCACACTTTAGATTTTAATTGGAGCAAATGTCCTGCAAATACGAGTCAACCCCGTACCAAAAACATGCGTACGTGGCGGATGAATATGATGCACAGCGGCAAACGACAGTGTTTTCAACTTCCTAAACCATCTCATTTCAGTGCATTGAGAGTTGGTACATGTTTTGCTGCTTCCTGGCTAAGACCGTCTCCGCTCTCCTCACTCCTCACCAATTACCCTTATGAGAGAGAGAGAGAGAGAGACCCACTTGTCAGTTGACAGTTGCCTCAGTCGTTTATGGTAGTACTTCAAAGATTCGAATTTTTATACTTTGTTTGCAAGTAAACAAATTTTTTGCATGTGAGTAAATAGGTAAAGGAAATATTTATGTGTTAAAGAATGGAGAATTCACAAAAAGGCTGAGAAAGAGGGGTTCCTTTCCTTGATTTGCAACCCTAAGCAAAGACTGGGAGGGAACAAATATATTTAAGATAATGAGGTTGTGATAAGTGGTAGAATTTGAGAATATGGCGAGAATGATACAGTCGGATCTCAAATAGAGCTTTAGGTAAATATCAATTAGGTTATCAATCGATTATTTTTTTTTTTTGAATCATGATTTGATTTTTATGAAAATATTTCGAAAATAATATTTTGAATATATTTTTTTAATAAAATTAATTACAATTTTGATATATGAATTTTGAAAAAAGATATAAATTAGTATTTAAAAAATAAAATATATAATTACATCTTCAAGTTTTAAGTAACATATAATTTATTTCTTGAACTTTTAAATTATATATTATATTAATTTTAATTTTAATTTCATTATCCATATCATCTTATATATGAGGGTTTGATAAATATTATCAAATTATTTTTTTTTTTTTGTGAAATTTTTAATCTACTTCTAACTTTTTTATTTTACTACATATTTAATTGAAAAAAAATTATATATTTAAATTCTTTCGAATTTACATCCTTCAAGTATTAATTTTAATAACATGCTAATTAATTTAATAGATAATTAATTTATCAAATTATATATTTATCATACATATTATCAATATTTATCTGGATCGTAAAAAACATTTAAAGTTGATCAATATTTTTTTGTCACGTGATATTCATAAATTTTTTTTTATAAAATATGTAATATTTTTATTTAACAAGTAACATGTGTACGATAATATTATATTAATTACATATTATAAAGATAAATTAAATTAATAATATTTAATACATTATTTAAAAAATATAAACGAGGCTGATTTATGATTTTGTCCTTTTGGAGGGCAAATCCACCGACTTAATCACCCAGGGCATGACAAAAAAAAAAAGGACCCCTACCTTCTAGTTAACTTAATCCCTCACGAACTTGATCGGAGCCAGTTTTATGAAGAAGACGCAAGGCACCAGGCATTACCATTTTCGAATACAAAAAGAGGGTTTGATGTGGGAGGTTGGGACCTGCCATTTCTGATTTCTTTAAGCGAAAAAAAAAAAAGAAATGTTAATTAAAGGGTAGGGGCCCATTCCGTTAATCATAATCTCCTCTGCCGCCACGTGTTGTTCGAAAAGCTAAAGCATTATTTTGCGGCGACAAGCCGTTTTGTTTTATCTTCCAATAAACACCTCTTCCTTGTGGTTTTCGTTACAATTAGTCATACATGCATCGTGTCATGTTTTATCTTTTTGCTTACAGCTTGTTCTTCCATTCATTCAAGTTATGAATTTTGCTTCAATTTCCTCAAGTTAATGTTCTGATAGAATAAAATCAGTCTAATGAGATCATGTCTTAATGATATTAAGACTTTTAAGATCGTCATGTCACAATCTGAATTATATGATTGATTTTTTTAACTTTACGTTAATTCATATTGATTTTCATTTTGATAATATTTTTTTTATAAAATTTGATTATTTAATTATATTTTATATGTAAGTGTATTTCAATATTATGCCTTCTATCTCAATTTTTTAATTCATATTTTGGTCTAGAAAATGCCTTCACTTTGTTTATTGTAGATTAGAATTTAATATGAAATTGAATTACTTTATTTTATTTTTTTTCAAACTATAATAATATTATTTGGTTATTGATTAATATAATAATTTTTTATAAAAAATTATAATATAAAAATAAATTATAAGTATTAAAATTTTTATAAAATTTTAACTCAAATTTAATTAATTAATTTATATAATTACTTTTTTAAAAAATAATATTTAATAAATTTAAAATTTAAATCTCAATAATTCTTTCTTACATCTTCATTCTACAATTAATAGAGTTCATGAACCTGGACCGACATAGCTATGGAAAAATAAATTAAAACGTGGGTAGGCAAATTAATTGAAGTTGGTTTGGAGCATATAATTGATAGATTAGTATTAGTATTCTCCCCACGTTGCCGTTTTGGTGTTTCGGATGTGATGTTTTGTCTTTTATGTTTTGCGATTCAGGTTAATCCTTTTTCCTCAATCATGCTTTACTAGAATCCAAGGAACAAATCTAGCTTAGATATATTATTCATGTTTACTGGATCAGAACAAAATATATTATATTAAAATAATTTTAATAAATAATCATTGATTAAATTTAAATTTAAAATTTTTACATTAAAAAAATAATTTTTTATTTTTTATTTATATATAGTTCAAATTTAATCCAATAGAGAAAGGCATCAAATCCTTCGTTGTAAAAATATGATAGAAGATACTATTTGCTTTAGTCCCACTTTGCTAAATCCCATGGCTTGCCTTGCTTCAACAATTGCAATAAGACTCGAGGATGAGCATCAACCACTTTCAAGGATGAACAAATGATATGAATCAAAGAAACTAAAATTCGGCTAAAAAAGAAGGCCTAAAAGGGGAATGGAATTAGAGTCAAAGAATCTGTTAATGGGTTAGAACAATGTCCTGACAATCATGTCATCATCAAAGCAGCACGCGCATTTGTGCACAATTGGACACAAAAAGCAAGTAATGCTCTACTAGTGAAACATGATTTTGACCAATTCTTCCATTCCAACCCAAAATCATTTTGTTGAAGGTTTTACAGAAATGTTAGAGGAGAGGAGGAAAGGCCTCAGAATATATTCTTTGGAAAATGTATTATAAATTTCAACTTTAGTTATTATCACTTCCTATACTGCTAGTCTCCCACTCACCACCCCCACCTTTGTTGCATGGTACAAATAAAACTATTTTTCTTTCAAGTATTTTTTTAAAAAATAGTATTACAGTGTATGGAAAATCTCAGTTTCTTGAATAAAAATTAGCTTTGATTCAAGCTTTTTTCCTTTTTTTTTTTTTGTTTATGTCAACTTTGTAGAGTTTCAAAACATGAACTATATGATTGTGATCAATGTTCTTAATTTTTGACAACTGTTTTAACAAATATGTCAACATCCTTCTAATATGCTAATGTCATAGTGTAATGATAAATGAGATATAACAATATATGGTTCTGATTGCCTGAAATGTATGTATAGCTGCAATCACTTTCCTGAAGGGAAATTTATAGATAAGTAGGAATAAAGTAACTGTAATTTGATTTTTTTGTTCTCTTTAAATGAGACCCTACTAGTGATGTTCATCAGAACAACCAGCAGGAGGGTTATTGTCCCAATAATTGAAGATTGGTTAGGGGAAGCACATGTTCTACCGGCCAGCTGAGCCTAATGGGGGTGGTTTTAAGACTCAAGTTGCCCAAATGCAATGGTAAGAGAGGAGGTAGGACTAGGAGAAATGGTCCTTCTTTTCTGCCTTTAATTTTCCTGCAGAGAAACACCTTGAGTTGTGTCAACAGTCACCACCCTTTTTAATCTACAGAACCAGATTCCATGGTCCACTGCCCCTCTTTTAAGTGATTGGGACCCCCACAAATCAATATTGAAGAGACCCTGACCCCTGCTCCAGTTCGTGTATATAATTATCATCACAATTCACAATAGGTTTTTATTTTGAAGTTATGGGTGGATCATATCAGCATCCACCTAAATGCATTTATGTGCTTCCATGAAACATTACTCAAGAAGATAAGATTAGCAAAGTGAAAAGGAAAACGAAAATATCTTCTGAGCCTGCTGCCAAAACCCAAAAGGGGGCATGGATAAGGGGAAAAAAATCCTTCATTATAGAGGATAAGAATATTGCATCATCCTGATCTATTGGATTTTGCTTTCAACTTTTGTCAACTTCCCCCTAATTTACTATCTTGATAAAGTGTCCCAAATCTTGTAATTTTCTTAGTATGGACTTAGCCGAAAGGTCATCTTTTCATTTTAGATGTGAATTTAATGGGTTTTAACAAAAAAAAATCTGTCAATATTGCGTGGGTGTCATAAAAGAAACCCTTTTTTTTTTTTTTTTTGGTGTTAATAAAGTAAATAAGTTTAAAGAGGACATGCTCAATTTTCCATTGGATGAAGCACACAATTCTCTAATAAAAAGTCTTAACCCAAAAAAGCTTAGTTTGAAGATATGGGTCACCTGGAAAACCAAGTAGGCCTGCCCCTCCAATTTGGTCAATTTACACTTGGGCTTAATGGTCTAGACCAAGAGCAACCAACTTGGGCTTCTCGACAGAGTCCCGCAACCATTTTTGTATGAGATGGGGGTTTCTCTTACTAAATCTGTAGTTATGTACATGTCCTGTAATTTCAATGCAAATTATGCAATGCCAATTTCGCTTTGTTTCTGAAGAAAATTGATGTTTGAAGATTCACATGATTGAATTGAATGTGCCCAAAACCTAATACAAGTTCTTTAGGGCAATGACATACTGTGCTGTATCTAAGTTTTGCAGTTTTGTGTCATTCCATTCCACATCCACAGAACTGTCTGACTAGGTTTTATTGCAAGAATCCAGGACCAATAATTCATTACTTCTAATCATCACCATGGAAAAGGAGGAACCCTGATTGGCAGTGTGGCCTCATTCATATTCGTTGCCCACTTGCCCAAGTGAAAATACCTCTGTCAAAAGGGGAAGACTGTGGAGTTTGAGGTTTGTCTGTTACCGGCCTTAAAGAATTGTCAGGATTTGCTACGAACACTTGTCCTTATATCCGAAGCACAACCAATTCAAAGACAAACTGAAATTATGGTGAAACTTTTTCATGGAATCCTGTCTGACCTTCCTGACCTTTTCTAATAATCTCTCTGCTCACAAATCCCAATATTTCACTTTCTTTCTGAAAGTTTGGTTACAACAACCTTGAGGACTGAGGAGTATTTAATTTGGTAAAACTGTAATCTTTATTTCGTTATTACTGTTATTTCTTTCCAGTTATGTACTACCACATTCATAGTCATTTATAGAAAGGCAGGCAACAGCGATGTGATATTGATCTAGATGAAAAAGCGTGCCTGCTTTTTTAATCACACATTGATACTCCATCGAGTTGTGCAGGAGTTTGATTCTAAACCATTGAGTGTACCTTAGTACTAGCCAAGAATTTCTGGAAAAGCAAAAGGAGTTAACTCTGTTTGAGCCCTATTGTAATGTTTCTAAGGGTACAACAGAATTTTGACTATATTCTCCAAGAAACTTACTAACTGAATTGATACAAATACAAATAAAATTTTCTCCTGAAAGAGAATACGAAAGGAAAAGAAAAAGAAGCTATAAATGTTACTATAATTTGGGAAACCCAAACCATAATCTATACTTTTCTTTCTTCTTGATCTCCTATATATTAGGATGTCAGCTTACAATACAGAGATGATGCTGGCTCACTAAATTGTCTTCAAAGACAGGGCTTCCTCTAGTAACTTCACTATACACATCTCTTATAACAAAAGAAAGGGAAAAAAAAAGCTAATAAAAACATTGAGAAAAACCAATCAACCAACCCCCATAAAAAAAGGTTTCTCAAGAAAGCACTGTGTGAAGTTGTTTCCTTCTTTTCGAAGTGTTTAAACTTACTTGAGGCTATTACTTATTACTCTTCCTTGTTGAAGAAACCACTTGAATTTGTCATCAAGACTTGTTGTGGATAGGATCTGATCCTCTTCGAACTCTTCTTTTGCTCGATTGATTCGGATCAAATGTGTTGTTTACAGGAGGTGGTAATTTTTTCTCTGTGCTCATTCCCTGCATGTCAACAGCCTTAAGAATACGTTCATTCCTGGTAGCTATTCCAATACTACTCAAACCAGAAACTTTATCTGGTTGAACTGCTAATAACCCAAAAAAGAGAAGAAATATAAGCACACTTTGAACACTGCAAACCATTTTTTTCCTACACTGAACTCAACTCAAATTAACTAACAAGAAGAATAGAGGTATATATCTTTATTTTGTTTAGAGTAATGAGGGAATAAGCTGGTATAAGATTGATATCCCTCTATTCTTATGTTCCATTCCTGTAGACACAAGCCTGTTATTTATCTCTTATTGGATTTCAGAAAGGACTATAAAGCATTAAAGCATGGAGGGACCCAACACTGCTAGAGGGAATTTTAGATTCACCCCAAATCATAAGTCTGCAATCTAAGCAGATAAAGGCTGTTATTTGGAAAAATCTGACATGGATTAATAAAGGGTTCGGAATAATACCCATGAGAAGCCAAGTATCTTTTTTCATTTGTTTCCCCCTTCCATCTCTATCATTTCCACTGCTTTTGTCTGCCAAGCATAGGCCAACCTGGTCTCTTGGACTCTCAGCCATTTCTTGCCACATCATCCGACCGTTCTTATGTGTACATTCAACTAGGGACCCACTTATTCCATCCTAGCCTGCCTCTTGAACTTTTGGAAATTACAAATATGGTTACTGTTTCATAAAATTATGGGAAATTACGGCTAACTAAGCAAGGGTATTAAAGTATAATGTCATTCCTTTGTTATTAAGAAAAGGTAGTTTTTGTATTCTTTAATGATATTGACTGGGCAGACGGAAGCCATTACCACCTAGAACTGCTAGATTGCTACAGTAGCAAGCTAAGTCGATTAAAAGAATCAAAATTGGAAGGGAAAGTATGTATGTGTTATAGAACAGCCTCCAAAAGGAAGAAACAAACAGTTGCTTTATGTCCATTTCTAAGATCTGTTGTCACTCTAGAATTCCGAGCTCTCTTCCCTATGCAACAAAAATAACAGTCACTTGGTTCCTTATGCTACATCTGTTTCTTTTTGCTTTTCTTTCTTTCTTTATTTATTTTCTCTTCTTTGGGCAGCCAAATTCTTAATCCCCATCCAATGATTCAGAGAAGACCCACTTCAAAAATCAAAACTTCTCTTCTGTCCCTTAATCTGTTAAAATGTTCTCGTTTATTCATGTACAATTATCTTTTCCTTTATTTCTTTTTCTTTTCTTTGTTATTTTGTTATTTTTGTTATTAAAATATGCAAAATATCACATGCTACTTGGAACATTCTAAAGCATAAATTCTTGCACTTTATCCGAATTAGTTTTGTGATGGGATTTGATGTTGCCATGAGATGAAAGTGAACGGTGGCTGGTTATAGTCCAAGCATTCCTCCTAAGCTAACTTGAACTTGTTAATTCATGTGCTGATTCTCCACTTTTTATCCTCCAACTGAAAGTTAAAAAAAAAAAAAAAAATTAGGAGAGGCCCTCAAGTTAGGCAGTTTTAGTAGGTAAAAATTATCGTTCAAGGGGAAACTATCAAGAAAATTGTACGTCTTTTGTAGATTCTTGAGGTTGGTCTTAACTCTTAAAATGTAGCTACTTTTCACTTTCATTTGAACCAAAGTGAAAAGGGCCCATTTGGTTGATCAGCCTTCCTCTCCCTTGATGGTCTCTGTGCAATGAGTCCATCCACAGTCAGCCTGACCAAGCCACCATGAAAGAAAAATAAAGACAACTAAAGAAGTGTAACAAAGCATGTTAAAGAAGATAAAGTGAATGAGTTTCTAATTTGATACAGATCATTTCTCAATCTTTGAACTATTCCCTGTTTCATTCCTTTTTTTTTCTGTTCTTTTTTATACCTTAAACTTTGTTGGACTGTTTGCAACTTGTTTACATCATGATGTAAGACCCCAAACCAATACGGTAAGAGATCTGATTAACCCAAAGTCCCTTGTTTAGTTCCTCCAATATACAAAAATTTTGTTTTTTATCTTTCAATATACATTTTATATACCATATCCTATATATATATATATATATATATGTATGTATGTACATGTGCTCGATGCTCTCTAAACTGATACTAATTGAGTTTCATTATGACCATGAATAAATTTTACTTAGCAGACACAAATCCAAAAGGAAAGACTACAAAACGGAATGTCACTACAGACATATGTTAAAAAGGCAGTAACTGACTTTTAAGATTTGTTCCCATAGATCATTATCGGGCCAAGGGCATTTGAGAATATATGCTCTTTACTTTAAAAGAATACCACTAAATATGGCATCCGCTGATGCAGCAAAATGGTGGAGTGGGACTCGCATTTGAGCTTTCAACACTTTGGAAATGGTAGTCGCATTTCACTACTTTCAATTCATGAGGTAAAGTGGATAGCAGAGGTGACGGTTATTCCTCCCACCATCACCCACAACACAAACTCAAAACTTGTAAACCTTTTTTTTGGGTGCTTACAGTTGCCCTGAGTACTGAAACTAAAAGTACGAACAAATTCCAAGATTGTCAGCATTTTTCACCCAAAACAGCGATTGATCTTCAGCTACGATAAATTTCGTGTCTTGCAACCCAGTTCCCAGAAATTTTTAGTCCATTTCAGACGGTATCCTACTACAGAGTGTACAAAAGATGATACCACAGAAGAGTTAAACTAAAACAGTAAGGAATGAAAAAGCAGTTCACAATGACAGTGGAACTCAAGAAGGAGAGAATTATGCATTTACAAGACATGGATAGCCCAAGCGAAGCACTGCGAAGCTCATATATACATATAGACAATAATGAGTACAAGATATGGAAATTAAATGACTAAGAGCTAGCCGAATAGTTCAACAAATCATTAAAACAGAAAATGGTACAGCTCCTAATCTTTCTCAGCTATCTATTTGGGGATAAAAAATAAATAAAAAGCTTTTCAAGTTTATTGATAGGGGAACCAATTCTCGTTTGTTTGTTCGTCAAATACCAATATAATGTCAGTGCAGGGCTTTCATGTATCTGATGAGTCAAACACTTTCCTGGTGGGGAGTCACCACAGGTCCTGAATCTATGGTAAAATGCATACCCCTATGTTGCCCAGATTGTAGCATGAAAGCAAACTGTGTTGCAGCCAATGCTGCTGCTTCCTGACAAAGATAATGATAGAAGCTTCAATATCAACTTAAATACAAAACCATGTCTACGATGTATGGTTTCAACTTTCAAGGTCGGAAGAAAAGCCAGAAGAGGGATAGACAAATAGAGAAAAAAAAGAAAGTCTTTGTTTAACTTGATGCTTTTCCTAGCTTCCTCTGGAAGAGAAAAAAAACATGGGATTTAAAATTGAAGTAGAAGTATAGATAATAACCTGTCTTTGCCTTCGTCGCTGTAATATGCTGATGGCCCAAGCCATGATGTAGCATGGCAAGAGAAATCCAGCAGCTCGAAGCAAGAAAAGCTGCAAGAAACCAAGCAGTTCAAGAAAAATAGCTCCATGGTATAATGACTGTAGTGCTAAATGCTTAAGAAATGCATAGGTGAAATAAGAGAATGCAGCTTTAGGTAAAACTTACAGAGAAATAAGTAGAGACATCATCATCTGCATCAGCATCTGGAACAGTCAATGCATGCCGCAAAAGCAGGAGCGCCATTAACTGAAAAAATGAAAAAAAAAATTCAATCATTTTTAAAAATTAACTCTAAATTACATAGTTCATGTAAGAAAATGAAAAAAATAAAAAATAAAAACAAAGGAACCAAAAGAAAGCTATTGACACGAAAATTTTCAACTGAGATGCCTGTGGCCAGGCAGAATCTGGGTGCTTTTCCTCAAACAGCAAAGTTGGGAGGGAGATGAAGCCCCTAAAAGGAGGGTATAAGTTGGTCTCTCTACTGTTTATGCTACCATGCGATAGAGAGAAAAAGGAAGGAACCAAAAGAAAAGTTGTTGACATAAAAAATCACTGAGATGACCACTGTCATTGTGGCCCAAACGGAATTGCACCACTGCTCTTGTGGCACAAATTGGCCATGAGAAGGTGGAGAGTTGGGAACTGAAAGTCCAAAAATCTTGTAATAGTGTAAAAGTAGGTTTCTCCACTGTTTATGCAATAACTATGCCTAACTATAGGGAGAAATGAGAGCAAAACTATGTCCAAAGAACATAAAGATCTTCGAGTTAAAAGCTCAGACACCTTAGCAAACACTTCTGTCCAAATCAATTTACCAAGATGTTTCCTTGACACATGGCTAATATATGAATAAATAGAATTAATAATGGTCAAGTTTATGGAATTAAGGTTAAACTCACTTAAACATGGATGCTCAGCAGTATGTGTTAAAACATGATTAGAAATTCAATATGTCCAGCAGATTCATAATTAAAAGCTTACAATTAGAGCAGCTGAACGGCAAAATGCAGCTCCACTGGCATTTGAAGCAGCATATTCGTCATATTCAGCTTCCAAAAATTGGCGCTCTGCCTCTGCAATGGCCAAGAGGCGTGGATCACGCAAATCCAGAGGGGTGCCAGAGATTGTCCAGCCTCCACTACAACACAGATACACAAATCATTACAATAGAATCTCTCAAAACAGATAAGACAGTAATCTTTCTGGCAAATTTAGATCAAAGTTTCTGATGGACATCATGCTTTATAAATCACACAGCATACACATGATTTCATCAATACTAAAAGCCCACCAACCATTGCATACAAATTTGTTACATGTGAGAACATCAAACTTACCCAATATCAATAGTGGTTTCTTCAGTTCGAAGCCGAGGTGGGGCAGTATAACCGGGTTGATAAGGCTGCTCAAACAAATAAAAAGGAAAGACTGTATCAGCAAGGAGCCACAACAACCAAATATCAATAGCCAATAAACATAAACTAAGAATTTAACAATAGGCTTGAACAACAATAATAATTCCCAAATGTATCTGACCTAAAACCACTAAACATGATAAGCCAGGGCTAAAAGAACAAGGGCTTTTCCCATCAATCAGAAGGCTAATTAATTAATATTCTTCTTTTCCACAATCATGTGCAACTACAAAATCCATAAACTTTCCATTCTTTACAACACATAAGGCCTAAAAGTGCCAGTTCAAAATCTTGTAACAACTTAAAAGGAGGACTTGGAGTTGCACGAAGGCGATGCATGTTTCTCACAAAATAACAACTTTGACAAAGGATTAACAGAAGTAGATACCTGATGACATATCTCACAAATTATATCGCCTTTCTCGTTGCACCAATGCTGCACACACTTCCTATGCGCATACTGTAATTCAAAACATATAGAATTCAACAAATGCCTACCATAAAACTCAATTTCATATAGCGACTAAAAACACCAAAGCAAATAATTTTATGAGGTTCATTAAAATAAAAGCCGAATCGCGAAAGCTTTAGTAATGCACTTTATATTCTAAAAAAAAAAAAAAAAACTTGATCAATTTATCATGAAAAATGAAATAAAAGAAATTAAAAAATAATAATAATAAATTGAAATTACCTTGAGGCTACCGCTGCAGGCACAAGGAGTCTCAAGATTCTTAATGGAATCTTCCTCCTGGCAAATGCGGCACTCCGCCGCCTGAATCAGCGCCTCCTCCTCGTCCTCCTCGCCTCCTCGGACGACCTCCTTCTCCTTATACTCCGCCGAGCACGACGGCCCTGAAATCTCCTTTGACAGACCAGGCTCCGACTCCACCGGCTGTACGGGCACCGGCCTCACCAGACGATCAACATACAACACCAGGTGATCACTCATAATTTCTACAAATTTAACAAAAAATAAAAATTTCAATTTTTTTCAGTTAATTCAATCGAAAAAGATAATTCTCCAAAAAGAAACCCAGGATCGCGCTGAGTCAGAGCAGCGGATCAGAGGTTTCCAAACGAATGAGAGAATTAAAAACAAAATAAAATCTAATGACAAAAAAATTAAATGAATTAAATCTTAAAAATATTTACCTTTAGCGAAAAAAAGGGGGAATTTGTGTTTGATTAAGGGAACGAAGAAATAGGAGAGAAATTTTCTAATTTGCTTCGAACGCGTTTTTCCTTTCTACATTTTGTAATAGATTTTTAAAACAAAATCGACGACCGTGGATAGTGGGGGTTATAGGCATGCTGACGTCAATGGAAACGGCTACAAGGGTATTTTTGGAATTTCATATCGCCATTGCGCGTTAGCTGTCACTGGCTGACCCCTTCCGCCCTTTCGGTGGCTGTCTGTCTGTTTCGCAGTTGAAAAGTCGCCTTCTGGCCTTAAGCATGAACTCAATTATTTTTCCTTTTTTTTTTTTTTTTAATTTCTTTATAATAAATGCTAATAATAATTTTTTGTATGTTTCTTAACTCCATTTTCCTTCCCGTTTTATTGTTTATAAAGAATCAAAGCATTGACTTTTTGTTATCCATTTTTTCTTCAATTTTTTTGTAACAACATAGATATATTTAGACATAATAATTGTAATACTAATTAATTATTACGGTTTCGTAATTACAGAAAAGGGCATTCGACCCACTTTCAAGCTAACAAGATAAATGCATTTATATGATAATTGAGTTGATTGAATTCTCCTTTGGATTATCATTTATTGTTAAAAGGAAATAAAAAAAAAAAAAAAGGGTTTTAGTCAAACCGAAACAGCTGTTTTTTATTGCTTCCAAGGTTGCTGTCAGTTTCATGAAAATTATCAATTTTACTTTAACAAATGCAAAAGATATACTTTTAAAATTTTCCCAAAACAGAATTAAGTTCGAACAAAATTTTCATATATTTATTTGTTTCTACAAAAATAAATGCATCTTCAATTCTTCATGCAAATGGGTAAAAGTCAAACAAGGGCAATAAAATATTTAGGTTTAGTAGTTATCTAGCAAAAAATATGAGAAATTAATAGCTCAATTCTCAACCAAGGCACTGGTCAAACTTATTTAAAACTTAATTAATAGATATTGATGTGTTGGTTAAATCAACTTGTTACATTTCGGATCTATGAACGATAACATCCATAGAAACGATGCTTGATTTTTACATTGTATTTACTTCACCTTGAATAAAAGTTGTACATCATAAAACAATTATTATCAATTTAAAAATTTTATTTTTTTTATGCATAACTGTGAAAAATTTAAATCCTTACATGCATTATTATAAGTTTAACATATATTCTTTCCGTTTCAAATTATTTGGATGTTATTTATTTGGAATTTAAAAAAAAATTATTTTAATATATTTAATATTATATTTTAAAATATTTTATAAAATTAAAATTTCATGATTTCATGATTTATGTCAAAAATATGATAAAAAGTAATTTTAAAATATATAAAAATTTTAAATGTTCAAAAAAAAAAAAACATAATTTTGAAACATCTAAAAAAAAAAAAAGACCAAAATAGTATTTATTTATTAATTAATTAAAAATTTGACCACCGGTGTATTAAATAAATTTTCTTAAATCAAAGACCATCATCCATGAAAGAGCATTCCTAATCCAATTGGTAATGGAAAACCTCCTTTCTTTGTCAACCATAGCTCTGGCATTGCAGAGAGCATTCTGAAAAAAAGAAGCACTGCTAAATTTTAAGGTCGAGTAGTTAAAATGATTTTGCATTTTGATGGTTGAATTTACTCGCTCCCTATTTAGAGAGACGAACAATTGAGAAATGAACAAATTTTCATAGCAAAACAGCAACCAAGACTTCAGAAGGCACTTTAGACAACATTTCAGGAAGCAGTGATACATCACTGATAATACTCCACAACTAATCCATCACACCCATCCTTCTCTAATCCTGTAGTATAGGTAAAATGGACAGGCAAGTGGTACAATAAACTAGGATTTTAGTTCCTGGTAAATACAAAATGGGAAGCTTATCTTCTATCCTAGTTCCCCATGAAAAGGTTACGCTAAACTCTACGTTGAAACTCGATGATATACAATGTTACATTTCACACTGACATGGTGTCCTTAAGAGGGGGGTGCAGTCAACCAAGGAAGCATACCATCCTCCTTGGCTGCAAAATCGTATGGATTTGTTCAATCTCCTCTGGACAATGCTATCAACTTCTACCAATACGAGTAACGATATATCGTCCTTTCTCTAGATCATACACTGTCTTCATCTGGGGTTTCCTCCATTTTGATATAGACCAAGCTATGAACATCAATATCGCAGAAATGGCAATGATGGAGAATAGTGTGGGTGAATCATTGCTGATAATGGTAGTTATCCAGTCAGTTTGCCGCACATTTGAGTTGGCTGAGGTTTGCAATATGAAAGCTCCCAAGGCCCAATCTAGTGGTATATTTTCTACCTGATTAGCAACGCTGATCCTGTTTAAGATTGAATCTGATTAATATTTTCATATGGAGGAAAGCCACAGTGCCCTAAAAGTCATTTAAGTAACATGGTCCGTTTGCTTTTGAGGACACTTAACTAGTAAAGCAGGAAACATACCTCTCATCATCCAAAGCAATTGCAAGGCTATCATGAAGTAAGGCCACAATATATGCTGAAGAAAAACAATAGCGCAACAGATCTTCCTCATCGAGTGATTGGTGTTTATTCTTCAATTTTGACCAATCCTCTCCGCAGAAATGTTGCCCCGCCATCATTAGATCAGAAAGAAAGGCCCTTTGGCGCAACCTAAAGAACTAAGCAGGAGTAGACAAACAAAGAAATGGAAGGCTTTTAGAAAACAAAAATTCAATGCGCCCAAGCATACATTACATTGGTTTAGGATAATGTGCTTATGGCATAGAAAAAGTGTTTTGGGGGGGGGCGGGGGGGGGGGGGTGGAAATTAAGCAAGAATCAGCCAGTAAGAAAAAGACAGATTATAATTATACCTTTGAGGTATAGAAGAAATTTTCTGTAGCCAAAAATTTCCCTCGAAGCTTGGGCATAAAAACTGACCCCAAATAACATTGATCATAGGCACATTTCTCTGCAACAGAATATATAATGATGATTACCCTGTGGCATAAGTTAATGCAATAAATGTGGTGGTTCCAAGAGAGTTTATAACCTTTTCCTTTTTGTAATAGCATTAGTGCAGCAGATCTGCACTCTGAGAAGTTACCCCTAGCTTGAAGTTCAGAAATATATTTACTTTTTTCAGCCATAGGACCTAGTAAAGGCTTCGATGACTTAGGCAAGTAACCTTTAGGTGTACAAGGATCAACATACATTTCCTTATGAAGAGAGTCAGCAGCTGTATTATGGTAAGAAAAAAATAATGAGCAATATAAACATAATAACTTAACTAACTAGTGACTCCACACCATCTCTATCAAAGGTAACAAAGATTCTATGAAAATATCCAATACAAAACCTTTAATTCTAACAACCTTTTCCATAATGTCCATTATGAATAAGCCACAAATGACCAAAGATAAAAGAAGACAACTTTTAGAATTAAACATTCAAACCCAGCCTAAATAGTCAAAACCGTAGTATGCAAAAGTGCTCATACTCAAATTTAGATCTCTTCCTCAAACTTTTACATTGAAAGACTCACAGAGATGATTAAAGTACAACTCAGCATGAGTGAAATTCGTAGTTTGAGTTCAAGGCACAATAAATGACAATAAATGACTTTTAAGACTTCTTCAAGCACTTATAAGCCAGCAAAAGTTTGGCAGAAAGCAAATACATTAAAACATACCTGGACTGAAATCTCCTTTAATAAGTGATTCCCTCAATGATTCATGTGCAGCATTCTGAAAAAATGACAAAAGTTTAAAGCTCCTAGATCAAGTTTGGATTTCTTTACATAATCCATAACAACATACTTAAAAAATACAATGCAAAACCATATTGAAACAATAACTAATATTAGTTAGAAGTTAGATCTGCAATTATAATCATTATTGTTTTTAAAGGGATTAAGAAAAACACTTGGCAGAATGACAGTCAATCAGTCATATCTACGTCCAGAATTTTTGAACAAAAAGATCTCCTCAGTTCATTTAATTTTAACTATGCAGAACATACCAAAGCATTTCATTAGGAACAAGAATTGCTAGAAAGCTAAATGAACAAGAATTGTTAGAAAGCTAAACCATAATTTTTGTGGACTATGATGCCTACAATTTGGAACACAACTGCATAGCAACCATAACCAACAAAAAAGTACAAGAATAGCTAATGCACGTGAACATTACCTGGCCAAAATTAAGTAAGCTGTGGCTATAAAGTTTGTAAGTGAAATTCCCAAACTTGATGAAGCGTGAGAACTCAGAAGGCATAGGCTCACTTGAGAAAAAGGTTACCTGAAATAAAAGTCCAGCAGTGAAGTTAATGGTGATCTTATGTGTGCTTCTCAACTTATACATTAAGAGCACAAAGCAAAGGACATATATAATGCCATCAAATGCATTTGAAATTTGTTGAAAGTTACAGCTAGTTGTTTCTTGAAATCTTTTTCCTTTTGACAATGCAGATAGTGTTGTTGCTTTAAGTAGCAGTAATGTCTTTCCCAAGTCCCAACCATAAATTTTTGCATTTTAATTCCTGTTTCTTGAAATGACATCAACTTGTTGTCTTTCTGGACAACTAACAAACTGTAGTTCATGGCTCACACTCAACACATGATTCATGGTTATAAGCTCAATAAAGAAAGTTTTAAAGTGAATTATGAACTAATCTGAGATATCGTTTCTCAATACACAAGAAATAGCTTCAAGGAACTCTAACATGTGATGCCACTAATTAGAAGCTCGAATGACTTGCAAATTCTGGTGTGGAAGAATCCAATATAACTCTATCAAAACACTATAGGAAAGAATTCCAAATTAAAGAATCTTGACTAAAAATTAAAAACGAACCTGAGCAGATGCCCCACCAAGTTCAATAATTCCAGTTGTATGCAGAGGATTACCTCCAAGTGTACCAAGTGCGTAGTTTGCAACAACCCAAGCATACACCCCCTCATCAGAGCCTAAGACAGTCATAGCAGCCAAATTTAGCCTCAATAATGTGGATCAGCAATTAGAAACTATAATATAAACATAAGGACTGTAAGATTTGCAGTATAGACAACAAGGGTTGATCTTTATGTAAGCCCTGGATGCATAACAAATTATACACAGTTATGAGACAAAAGGATGAGATGCAAATCTCTAAAATATCCTAAGAAGTTATTTTTATCAATTTGTTGGTTCTCCCTCTTATATATGACTTCAGCCAAAATGGTCCAAGACAAGCAACCACTGTCTTAAATTAGAGTCGACATAAACTATTATCCTAAAATGTAGATTAACCACTCTTCCATTTCTCACATTTAGCTTCTAAAACAACTTCAAACTTTTCTCACATTGGCTTACTAAATTCATTCAAAACATGGCAAATACTCATATCAATCGGCCTCGTCAGTTTCATCATATAATCCTGGGAAGCAGTCCAGTACTAAAAATTAAAACATCAGAAAACATTTTCAATTTAGTTGCTTTTGCCATTGCTCATACATATGAGCAATTGTAGGCCAACGGATACAGCATGATCAACTTCAAAATTTATCATACAAATAATTCCTAACACTAAAGATCAACTTAGACCTCTTACCACTCTCCTATTCCTGACATGTCGGATTCATAACACATCACAGTTTCCCCACATTGCCCAGCAAAACTAATTCAAAGCAAGCCACATTGTATTACCTGTAATAACCGAAGCCCACTCGTCGTGAAACTTAAACCCAGACACCCTAAGCACCTTCCTGCACTCCTCCAAAATCCTCTGCTGCACCTCAACATCCAACAATCTCAACCCCGCCGTTGCCATTAACCTAATCTCCGTCTCTCCCCACTGTTTTCTCGGAACATTCCTTCTCCCAAACTCCAGAAGCTCTACCAGTGAATCCGCAGCTGCTTCCGGATCCTCCGCGTACGCCGACAATCCCGGATTCACCCTCAAGCTATCCAACCCTTCTTTAAAGTCGAAAACCGGGTTTTTGCCTCCATCAACTCTGTATCGAAACACGTGAATCCTCGTTCCCGTGCTTCCGCCATCGATTATGATTCCGTACTTTTTGGAATCTTTGGAGGAGAAAAGGAAAATGCAAGTAAAAATCACTAAAGCCAGAGATATGGCGATCGAAATTGCGATGAAAGAAGGGGTTGGCTTGGTTTGACGAGGGTTTCGGGAAAAGAGACCGGTAGATCGGGAATTGGGTCGGATTTGGAGCTTAATTGGGTCCATTTTAGGTGAATTGTTGGTGGATTTGGATTTGGATTCGACCCGATTTCGGGCATGCGATCGTCGCATCAAAAGATCAAATTTTGTTGAGGAAGGAGCATGTGATTGTTAATAATATTATTCAAAAAAATTTTCTTTTACGAACAAAAAAATTGTAATTTTAATCGAAATTGAAGAAAAGAAAGGGATATAATTCAAAGAATGAGGATTTTTAGGGATTTTTTGTTGGAATTGGAGAGGGAGAGAGCTATGACTTCCAAAGGTTTCAGCCCTCTCGCTCCTATCTGATAAATTTTATTTTTTGTTTTTGTTTTGAGTTCATGTTTCAACATTTTAACACCTTTACGCGTTCCAAAAGAGCAGGGAAACATCTCCGGTTCGGTTCGATCTTAGAAAATTGTCTTCACCGGTTTGGAGTTCGGACAGATCGCGCCTTGTTTTCTATAATTGTAGTTTGACCCCTAAATCTTATGGTTTAATTGCGGAAACGCCCTTGTCATTTTGTCTAATTACAAAAAAATCTGTTTTATTTGAAAATTTAATGGGCTCAATGGGCTTAATGCCTTGCCCGGAACGTGCTTCAACGGGCTAACTATTACTTTAATTAATCCTTACATCCCAGTACAACAAAATGAGAAGTTAAGTCCTATGTGTTTTGAAAATATGTCCAATTGTCAAGAAGTTCTTGAGCATGCAGGCTGAAAAATAGTGGTTGGCTCCTGAAGGCTGATAGGTATGTGAAGTCAATGCCCAGATGGAGGAGGGTACTTGAAATTGAACCAAAACTCAATAGCTTTTGATTAGATACTAAGGATTCAAAACCTTAGTACATGAAATTATCAGCAGATGCTAACATGGTTTCATTTTGTTTGATTTGAACACCCCAAAAACAAACACAAAGTAATTAAGAATTAAGTAACAGAGTTTCTTTTTCTTCCATCATCTCATGCCAGGATCTATCCGTTATCCAACCATCATGCAGGCAAGGAAAATAGATAAACTGATAGTTATGAGGTATAAAAATGACAAGCACAATATTCTTTATCACTATATTTGGTGGATGATTAGATTTTTCAAAATCAAATTTTAGACATCATATTTTAATAAATTTAAGTCTAAAGTAATGCTGGACACTGGCCACCATAAAATGCTTTATGCCATTAGATTTGGAGACATGTAATCGGGATGACTAGATATACACAAACAAGGACTCTAGCAGACAAGAAAAATGGTGGTGAGAAAAAAATTGACTTTACTTCTCACATATATAGTACATATTGGGAAGTTCAGTCCTTTTCATTTTAAAAGTTTATCTCAAACGGTCAAGAAGTCTTTGATATATTGCTATGACCTATGTGGAAACAACTGCTGTTCCACATTTTGATTATTGAAGATGGAGATGTAAAAGTCAATGTTCGGATGGAAGAGGGTCCTTGAAATTGAACCAAAATTCTCGAATGAGATTCTAAGGATTCAACACTTTAGTTCATAATTTGGCTTTTCCTTTTAATTGACATTTGAAGTCAAAATTTTAATAAGAACATCTATATATCATTATCTTGTGTAACTCATTAAGTAAAAGCTAAGATCATCTATTCAGATTCAGAAATAACAAACATATATTGATTATAACAACTTCTTTAATTGTTCCTGGGCTGGATATAACCCTTACCAAGGGCAGCTGATCTGGAATTTCTACTGCATAACAATACTCAAACCTGAGGCAATACATTGTAATGGACAAATTTAGAAGTGTTCCTGAAAGTGCAAATGCTCTTCTCACATTCTGGTTTCTGAACACAGCCTAGGTTGATGTGCTTGAGGATTATCATAATGCTAATGTTGATGTTCTGAGTTTATCTTTTTTTCAAATTCCAAGTACTTCTATCATTTTCTCTATGTTTTGTTTAATGCTCTACAGTTGTTGCTCACGTTATGATTGCTTCACTTTATGATCAGTGCCTAAGGTTCTGCTCTAGACCATACTTTGTGGCTCAATTTATGATCAGTGCCTAAGGTTCTGCTTTAGACCATACTTTGTGGTATCATTTCCTTGCTTCACCATTGGCTTTCATATTCCTTCAGTGAAGCAACATCTTTGTTTTAAAATTATAGTTTTTGTAACATGTTGGATCCATCTCATATTTAATATCCAAGCAAATCATGTTTAAAAGGTTCTAACATGATTTCATTTTGTTTGATTTGAACACCCCATCAACACTTTAAATCATGTCACCATAGCTAGTACTCTCTTTTCCTTAATCCATGTTTATGCTGGGGTTAGAGACTTGGAGTTGCTCAAACGCTAGGGCATGTGGGTGATGACTTAGCACCGTGCAGTTCACTATTCTAGGAATGACTTTGCCTCAGTATGTGAAAACCATGGATTGAAATTCATGAGAGGAAAAGGTTGACATTTCACTTATCTAGTGGACAGCAAGGTGAAAAACATGCACTATTATGTTTATCTTCTTCGCTTTCCTGAACCAAAGTGATTTTTACTATAGGCAGGTCGGTTGTGATAGATTCATTTGCACAGGGTCATTACTAAAATGATGCATAGTAACTTAATTTGAGTTAGTAGACATTGATTGGCACAACCGGCATCTTCGAAAGGGAAACAAAAATAAAATAATAGATCATATCTGATTCTTGCTTTCCTATATACTACACTTTATATTTGTGCATTAAATTTGTTAATGGATCTTCCTTACCTACATTGGTTAGAATATCAAAAGGTTAGGAGACAAGCATGAACAAGCCTCATTATTGGTAAATGAACTTAAAAACACTTGACCAAAAAACAAACCCTTCCCTCATGTTAGAATACCAAAATTTGCTTTCTCTTCTTCTTTTTATTATTTTTCCTTTTATGATTGCTTGAGATACTGGAATTCCTTAAAGTTTTAAAAATCACCAATCAGATAAAGAACATGATCCACAAGGAAAATACACTTTTTCCATTTTATTTGCCCTTTTCTAAAGGCTGGCAAGTAATTATCTTATCAGTAATGGAAAGGGAAGAGTAGCTTGACGACTTTCACATCACAAAAGACTGATATATGATTTTTTTTTTTCAGAGAAAGTCACCACAAAACATAAGAATTTTTCTGTCTCACAGGTGTAAAAGTTACGGTGTTCGTTGTATTTGAATGATAGAGTGGATTTTCACAGCAAAAGAACCTGAATTTTTTTTTTTTATCTGATCTCTTTCTTTCCCCTATGGAAAATATCAGAGGATAACGGACTTGGAAAGATTTGGTTCTGCTTGTCAATGAACCATCTCAATGAAGTTAGACTATATGTATTTCTGAAGATACATTTGGAGCTGCCATATTTGCAAAGTGTTAATTCAGCCTGCATCACTACACAAATTAGAAGAAAAAACAAGTTGACAACTATGCTTTCTATTAACTGATTAATAATTTTTTTTTGTACTCAATTGTGCAAAGTTGCCAATGCATATCTGATTCAATCCACAAAGCTAGACTTGTTGTTGTCTTTGTTTTTTGTCATCAAATTGTAATTTGAATCAATAAAATACTTTGAATTAAATCCAATTTTTTCTGATATATTCCATCCCTTGATGTATGCTTGCTTTTCCTGTTAAGTCATTTCTTTTACTTTGGAATCATCCTTTTATGTAGCAAAGTAGTCAATGAATTGTATGACAGTTAAATAATTGTTTACAACCAGAGAAACTTTATTCTGTTAGGTCTTAGATTTTGATGAGGACTCTTCCTGCAGTGACTTTCAACTTAAAGCCCTGATAGATTCAGATTCTAGCACATAGTCAGGAAAGACCGGAACAAAAATGGATATCCCTTCTCCATTTTAACTTCCTGTTAAGCATCCAATTTTAACTAAAATTTGCTGATGGAGAAATGTTAAAATTTAACTGTCATTCAATTCTTTTTTTCTTGTTTTATCAAAAATTACGAGAAATGTTAGTTCTATAAACAACTGTTTCATTAAATGGAACAACAGTTAATGGCTACCATTAAGGTCAAATCTTTTTACATATAGGTGGGTGTTCATGAAAGTTGCATGGGTCAAAAAAGAAAGGGCCTTATCTCATCTAACAACAACCACCCTGAAAGAGAAGGAACTAATTTATCATACATTAGTTGTGGCGTTTAAGTGGATTTCCTTTTAAAAGCTGAATAGTATTTATCACAATGATCTGCTGCTTTTCCTGCTAAAGTTGGATGAGCATCTACTCATCTTCACTAACTCCTCTCACAAACCAAGCATTATTTTAATAGAAGACAATAATGCAGGTGTACAATTGTCTTGTCACCATACACAAGAAACATAGGCCCATTCCTCTTATGTATAAATACAACCCTGTACGTTCATGAATGGCACAAGATGGACTTCTCGAAAGCAGATAAATTAGAGAGCCAAAATGAGCTTCCACAGCCACAGCAACCAAGCAGAGGCACCAGCTTCCTTAGAACTTGTTTCAATGGACTCAATGCCTTATCAGGTTCCTCTCTTCCTCTGACTTTAGATGTGCAGGATGACTAGGTCCATATATCAGGTTCCTTAATCATAAATTAGCTCCCAGGGGCCGGAGCCATTTGTCACATCCTTTCCAGGTTTTGATGCAATTGTCATGTTCATGTCTTTACGCTGATATTCTCTTCCTCAGGTCAAAAGAAAATTTACACATGGTCTTGATTAAACAAGGTTTTTGCTTTTTTAACGTATATTAAGAAACCAAAAGAGTTTTAATTACCATCTTTAGAATAGGAATCTATTAATGTAAAAAAAAATCAAATAAAGACATATAGTTCCAACAGTGTCAGCTACATGAATCCTTTACTTCCATTTTCATTGGTCCATAACATTTAAAGAACCGATGTCACATTTGATCATTATGAATTAACAGCTGATACAATTGATCTATGTCTAGATGCATTAAGTCATCACTAAGCTGGCCAACTATGCTAGTAATTCTCTTCAAACACTCCTTGCACTGTAACTCGTATACGTTAAAACCAAGTTGAGCAAAGTGTTTAAAATCTTAGTTATTTCACAATTGATCGGTGGTCCATGTTTCCCATGGTTAAGAGCTAATTACTCTGTCTCTCAGGAGTCGGGATACTGTCAATTCCTTATGCACTTGCTCAAGGAGGATGGTTAAGCTTATTGCTTCTTTTCCTGGTAGCTGTTCTTTGTTGGTACACAGGACTACTTCTACGACGCTGTATGGATATGAATCCGCTCATCAAAACCTATCCTGACATAGGTGAACATGCTTTTGGATATAAGGGGAGAGCTATTGTATCTGTGTTCATGTATGTTGAGCTGTTTCTGGTTGCAGTTGAGTTTCTGATATTAGAAGGTGACAATCTGGACAAACTGTTTCCAAACATGGGGTTCAAAGTTGCTGGGTTGAAAATTGGTGGAAGGCAAGCCTTTGTTCTACTGACTTCTCTTATAGTTTTGCCAACTACATGGTTGAAGAGTTTGGGCATGCTTGCCTATGTTTCTGCTGGCGGGGTTTTGGCTTCTTTTATTCTTGTTATTTGCATTTTTTGGGTTGGAGCAGTAGATAGAGTGGGGTTCCATGAGAGTGATGTGCTTTTAAATTGGAGAGGAATGCCTACTGCTATAAGCATGTTTGCCTTTTGTTATTGTGGACATTCAGTTTTCCCCACATTATGCAGTTCAATGAAAGATAGAAGCCAGTTTTCCAAGGTAAGAAAGTGATATTCTAGCATATGAGATGAAAAATCTTCCATCATAAGTGATAACCAGTGTATGTTAACGATCTTTTAGTCCAAAAACTGATAGACAGTAAAGGGTTGGATAGAGTTTTCAGTAGGAAATTAATCACGATTCTATCAACTGATCATTTCATGTTTTCAGTATTAACCAAAAATTATCTTTTTCTGTATAACTCATCTCTGCCATTCTTATTGTGGTTTATCTCATTGCAGGTTTTACTTGTTTGCTTCATCACAAGCACCATCAACTATGGATCAATGGCTGTTCTGGGCTATCTGATATATGGAGAACATCTGAAGTCTCAAGTGACATTAAATCTTCCTATAAATAAGATTAGCACAAAAATAGCAATTTATGCTACTTTAATCAATCCCCTCACAAAATATGCTATTGTAACTGCTCCAATTGCTACTGCCATTGAAGAATATTCACTCTTCTGCAACAGCAGGTCCCTAAGCATCCTCATTAGAACAGCAATTGTGATCAGCACGTTAATTGTTGCCTTAACCATCCCTTTTTTTGGCTACGTGATGGCATTTATAGGATCATTTTTGAGTGTCACCGCATCTATGTTGCTGCCATGCCTGTGCTACCTAAAGATTAACAAAGATGTTCAAAAATTTGGGTTAGAGTTGGTAATAATTGTAGCTATTTTGGTTGCTGGGTCATTTATAGGTGTAGTAGGAACCTTCACCTCCATAAAACAAATTGTAAACCATCTATGAATTATTGAAATGGATGTGTATAGAGGCAATGAGACAAGCAAAATTCATGTCTCTAATAAGAGAACAGTACAAACTACAGAACAATTTCATGGTAATATCTGATTAGTTTTACTTCGGCTTGTGTCTTCTATGGAAGCTACTTATATTGTAGAAATCAATAGAAAAATATGAAAGGCTTTAGAAACAATGGTGTAGCCTAGTGATTTATATGTTTATCCTTTAAAGAAAGATTGTTGAGGTCCAGGTTTCAATTTCCACTTCCCCGTACTTGTCCAAATGTATACAAAAAGATAGAAAACTGATAAAAGACGGTAAACAATTGTAACTGAATTCTGTTCCATCCAGTTCTGTCATCCGAGTTCGAATGGAAAGTTACTAAACAAATCACAACGTGACAAAGCCAGAAGCTAACTAAAAGCAATGAGGAATAGAAAGTAAAAATCTAGTTCACCTAAAAGAGATCACAAGGAAAAGTCATTATGCCTAAATGAAACTGAATATAAAGGTACTTAACTGTAATGTAATACAAAAGTACTTTTAAGCAGCTAAATAATATTGTCATGAAAATCAAAGGAGATATTATTCATGGAGTATTTCGTGGAGAGCTTGGATCAAGATAAATGCTCCTGGCAGGGGATTTAAAAAGTGTAAGATGCTTTCAGAATATCTCACACTGAAAAGTAATAAAAATCAAAATATTAGAGTTCCACTTTTAAGTGACCCACTATATAATCTTCACTAACTGGTATCCCAGAAATTAAAGGCACACTTATTTCATGCAAATCTTCCATGTCATATCTATATCTCCTAACATATTATCCTCATCAAATTGGCAATCCAATTGCCTGTGCATATGCTTTCCAGTTCCTTCTTGCAGTGAGCAATTGTTCTTAGACCGAGCTTGACGCCGAGTCTGAGTCAAGCGTGTTATCCCTCCAAGCAACTTGCTATGTGAACATCCTGCAGTATCGTCTTGCATTGGTACATGATTTCCAGACCGAGCTTGACGGTGAATTTCAGTCAGGCGGGTTTTAGTTCCTTGCAAGCACCTTAAGTGTCCTCTTGGAATCTTTGTTGCATGAATGATTGGCTTTTATGGCGAGCTTGGCGTCGGATTTGACTTAACCGGGTCACTGTTCCTTCACCATGAGATCCATCGCTTTCATTTCTCTCATGAGCAATTAGGAACATATACTCATGGTAAGTTTTGTCTCAAAAAAAAAAAAAATCAACTGATACATGAGTTTAAAGAAAAGTAAATGCATATAAATATTGGGTAAGAACAGAGGAGAATAAAAACAACATATTAGAAGAAAAAACAAGTTGACAACTATGCTTCCTATTAACTGATTAATAATTTTTTTTGTGCTCAATCGTGCAAAGTTGACAATGCATATATGATTCAATCCACACCTACTCATTAGACACAAAAATTATAGGGTTATCATTAATCTTTTTTATTTAGATGTGATTGATCATCTATGCAAATCTATCATTTTTAAGATTATCCTAAACGTAAACTAAGGATCTTTAAAGAAATAGATTCTGATTTACATAATCAAAACTAAGGTTAAGTCAGTGACGTGTAAAAAAAGTATTAGCACCAATTTATGCCCAAAATTAATACAAAGTTACTTAGTGTTATCTTACTTAAACCTTATCCAAGATAGTTTTATTATACAAATAAATCAATTCCAATCCATTTATTTATTTACAAAACATGGTGGTACAAAAATTCTATCAAAATATCAAACAATAATGCAATAAATATTAAATTATACTATACAAAAATTATCATGCAAATATATTATAAATCATACCAAATATCATATAATAATATAATGCCTAGATCATACTAAAATATTCATGCAAGAATATCATACAAATATATTAATTATCACGCAATAATAATAATAATAATATATAATATCATGCAAATATATTAATAATTATGTAATTAAATATAATCATGCAATTATGTATACAATAAATATAAAAACATGTAATTAGATATCATTTAAATATAATATTAATCATGCAATATCATATAATATCATATCACGCAATAAATATAAAATCATGTAATAATAATAATAATAATAATAATAATAAAAACCAAGCTCTTGACATACAGTTTCCAAGATAGTTTAATAGATCGACAGCAAGATTGTACATACAATTAGATTGAAGCCAAATCCATTCGTGGAAGGATTTGGCCAAAACCTCCATCGCCTAGTATAAATATTTTCTTGATCTAGCCCTTGACAGGTTGTTGTTACAAAATATAGAGAAAAGTTCAACAAAACCTTTAAAAAATATGCACATCAATGGAAAGATGTGGCGGCCCAAGTCCCGCCACCATTAGCTGAAAAAGAGATGACTATGTTTTTCATTAACACATTAAAAACACCACACTATGACAAGTTGGTTAGAAATGCAACAAAGAATTTCTCTAATATGGTGATTTCGAGAGAAATGATAGAAAACGGCATCAAGTGTGATAAAATTGAAAGGCTCGAAAAGAAGACAACAAATAAAAAAAAGAAATAGTATGAGACACACATATATCCACTTACGAAAATTTCTCACATCATTTCTTTTTTCCATACAACCTAAACCCACCATACTATTCTTATTACCCTATTACTAACTAAATCTCTCAGCACTCTTATTATTACCAAGTACCCCAATAGCCACCACACAAGTCGAGCGTTAGTCCTCAAGCACCCAATTACACCATCGTACCTTTAACTCAACCGTTTGCCCAACCAACCCATCAAACCAATAACCAAAAAAACTGACCGATTTGTACCCCCAGATGTTGAGAGGCCACTTTATTGCCCCTACTCGTGTGGTACCATTAAAACCACCCTACCTAAATTGGTATGACTTCAACGCCAAGTGCGATTACCATTATGGCATGGCAGAACACTCTATTGAAAACTGCACAGCACTTAAACATAAGATATAAGGTCTAATAAATAAAAGGGCTTTTTAACTTTTGATACTAAATTCAAGCCAACTGTTAGTGAAAATCATTTGCCAAACCACACCAAAAGGAAGATTAATGTTGTGGGTAGTGAAAAAGATGTAAGGATCAAAAGATGCATAGATGAAGTAAATACCATTTTTGAATGGGTGTATGATTATTTGATTAAGACAAGTATGATTCAGCCGATATCTTTGGATAATAATAGAGGCCATAAAGACCATAATCGGGTTTGTAAGTACCATTGAGGAATGATTAGGCATTCGATTCAAAGATGTGAAGTCTTTTGACGAATATTGCAAGGTTTGATAGACACGCTGTAATAGAATTTTATGATGAACATGATGAAAATGGTGTGAATATGATGAATGATGAGCCCTCCGGTAAGTTTTTTATCCTCAAACCCTTAATGGTATTCTATGATGAGAAACTGAAACTTAAAATTAAGAAAACTATCTCTTTTTCTATGATACCAATGATTATTTATGTCCCTAGTCTATTTTCTTATCAAACTAATAAAGTAGTCTCATGGAAGTACGACTATGATGTTGTGATATGAGGACCTGATATGACCTTAAACGATCTAGGAATAGAGAATATTGCAAACATAATAGGCATAGGAAAAATAACTTGAAGTGGCCGATATTACATTTTTAGAATATCGAAAAGGGCCAAAAAAAATAAAGATAAGGTGAGAAAAGAAAATATAAGGGAAAGTTAAGGTACTCAACCGATGGTAAGCCCAATTAAAGAATTGATATAAAAAAAAAAAGCTTGTAAGTTTCTAAAGATCACTAAGCATAGTGAGTACAGTGTGATTGACCAACTGAATAAATTTTTAGCTTGCATTTCTTTATTGTCATTACTGTTAAGTTCAAAGCCACATAGGAATGCTTTGCTAAAAGTACTTAACTAGGATTATGTTAGACATAATATTTCTGTTGAAAAAATAGATCACATGATTGGAAATATTATAGCTCTAAACTTTATTACTTTCAATGATAAGGAAATCTTTTAAAAAGATGAAGTAGTGTGAAGGTCCTTGCACATCACCGTTAAGTACAAAATTCATACCATGACCAAAATATTGATTGATAATAGGTTATCTATTAACATCATGCTTATGACTATATTACCAAAGCTTCTAGTAGGCCCTTCCTATATAAGAAACAACCGTATGATAGTAAAGGCTTTGACAGAGCATAAAAATATGTGATCAATGCTATAAAGATTCTATTATAGATTGGCTCGTGTATTTTCAATGTTTCATTTCAGGTAATGGATATAATACCTACAAATAGTTATTTACTTAAAAGATCTTAGATTCACACGACTAGAGCTATATCTTTATTTTTACACCAGAAGGTAAAGTTTATTATTGAAAGGAAGCAAGTTTGTCTAGATGTTAAGGAATATTTATTAATGACGAAAACCTTGACCACTTCTTATGTCAAGGCTACAGAAGAGGCAACTGAATATTCATTTAAAGTTTCTGAAGCAGTAAATGCTACTTATGTTAGAGAAAGGTCAAAGATACTAGTCTTTTGATTATCGAAGATTACAGATATGGTAATCAAACAGACTATAAGCAAAGGTTGGCAAGCAAAACAAGATTTAAAAAGGATTTTACAAGGGATCAAGAAGGAACTAAGCATGACTGAAAATGAAGAGAGATAGGGTTTAGGTTATAAACCTACTACCACTGATAAAAAGAACATGATGCTAGAAAAAAAAAAGAGAATGGCACACCTCGAAGGGTATAAGTTAGTTGATGAAAAAATGGTGTTTCCCTATTTATTTGAGACATTTCATTTCAGGGGATATGTCTATTCGAGATCATCAGAGGTTGAAAAGGATGAACCAATGATAGGATTGAAGGAAACCTTCTCTCAAGTTCGGATTGACGTAAATGAGAAAGTTGTGCAAGATAAGGAAATGTTCTTTTTTCTTTTTTAGGTTAGCAGATCCAAGAATGATGTACTATTTTCATTATCTTTGAACCATTCAAACTTAAAAATTTTCAATTGCTTCTACCTAAGAGCATATAGAGGTCAAATTTATAACTTACTTTCATTATCCTAATAAAATGATGAATGTGATACATTTCACATATACCATTTTTTTCATTTTTTTGGTGTTACTCATATTTTTCATGCCTTTGCCAAAATCAATTTATATTTATTTGAGATTGTACCCATTTTTAAGTTTTTAAATAATAAACATTATGGATAATAAAGATAATAATGCCAAATTTGATTTTGAAAGTTTGATTCACATTAGTGAGCTTGATAATGATGTTGATTCAGAAGACTATGATTTACTTTATGATTTGTTAAAATGGATAAAGCAAGAAAAAAATTATAAAACCCTATCAGAAATCTACTGACTTATTAAATTTAGAGACTGGTGAAAACAAAAAAGAAGTTAGGATCAATACTTCACTATCACCGATTGAGAAGCAGAAACTGATGGATTTGTTACAAAAGTATATGGATGTATTTGCATGGTCCTATCATAATATGCTTGGACTTAGCACAAATGTTATTAAGCATAGATTAATTTTAAAACTAGAGTGACATCCAATATAGCAAAAATTGAGACACATAAAGCCAAAAATATTGCTAAAAATAAAGAAAAAATTGAAGAAGTAGTTTGATGTAAATTTTTTAGAAGTAGCCAAGTACCTTGAATAAGTAGTCAATATAGTCTCAATTTTTAAAAAAAATAAAAAAGTTAAGATGTGTGTAGACCATTAGGATTTGAATAAGACTAGCCCAAAGGATAATTTTTTGCTGTCTCATATTGATATCTTTGTGGATAACACTACTAGGCACTTGACTTTTTCATTCATGGATGGGTTTTTTAGCTGTAACTAAATCGAAATAGCTCGAGAAGATATAGAAAAAATCACGTTTGTGACAATGTAGGTTATATTTTGCTATAAAGTCATGCTTTATTAAAGAGTGATGATAACCTTTTTTCATGATATGATGCACAAAAAAATAGAGGTATATATTGATGATATGATAGCTAAGTCTCAAAAAGAGAAAAATCATGTAGCTAATCATAAAAAACTATTTTAAAGGTTACAGAGATACCAGTTTTAAGCTAAATCCTGCCAAATACACATTCGGTGTTAAATCTGAAGATTGCTAAGGTTTATAGTTAGTGAAAGAGGTATAAAAATAGACCCTGATAAGATTCAAACCATTCAAGAGTTATTAGTACCATGTATTCAAAAAGAAAAAAAAGGTTTTTTAGGGTGATTGAATTACATTTCTATCTTTATATCTTAACTTACCTTGAAATACGACTAGATCTTTAAGACTTTTCTTAAAAATAATTTCAGTAAATGAGACGAAGAATGCCAAAATGCCTTTGAAAAGATTAAGAGGTATTTGACATGCTTACCGATATTGGTACCACTAGTTGTAGGAAGGCCATTGATCTTATATCTAATGGTGTAAAAAAAATTGATGGGATGCGTACTAAGATAAAGTGATGAAATTGGTAAAAAAAGCATGCTATCTATGATTTAAGTAAAAAGTTTATAGAGTATGAGACTAAATACTCCCAAACAGAAAAAAATATGTTATGTCTTGGCTTGGACTACATGTAGACTAAGACAATATATACCCTATCATACGACTTAACTGATATCAAAGTTAGATCCCTTTAAGTACATTTTTTAGAAACTATCTCTATCTAATAAGATGATGAGATGGCAAGTCATACTTTCGGAATATAATATTGTGTATATGGCATAAAAAATCATAAAAAGGAGTGCGATAGCTAATTTTTTTGCTGATCAAACTATAAAAGATCATGAACCTATGAAGTTTAAATTTTTAAATGAAGATTTAATGACGATCTTGCAAGATGAAGATGAAAAGCCTATAAAAAATTACGAAAGATTTTTTTTTGATAGGGTATTGAATATAATGGGGCGTTAAGGCAGTGCTAATATCTTCAAAAGGAAATTACTACTCTTGTACTGTAAGGTTAAATTTTAATTACACAAATAATAGTGCTGAGTATAAAGCATGTGCCATAGGTCTATAGATGGCTATCGAAAAAAGATTGAAGTGCTAGAAGTATATGAGAATTCAGCCATAGTAATTTATCAGCTAAAAGATGAATAGGAGACTAAGAATCCAAAATTGGTGTTATACCAAAGGCACATAACTAACTTAACAAAACAGTTTAAAGAAATCCAATTTCAACATGTTTCTTGAAAGAAAAATAATATCACTGATGCCTTAGCTAATTTGGTAGCAATGTTCAAGTTAAATGACAATATAAGAATCCAGCCCATCAGAATACAATGAAAGATGCATCAACCCACTGTTCAAATGTGAATGAAGAGGTGGATCTATGACCATGGTATTATGAAATTACGTAGTATATCAAATGCCAAAATTATCCCGAGCAAATATCAGAGAATGACAAGAGGATTATTTGAAGATTAACAGCAAGATTTATGCTTGATGGAGAAATTCTATATAAAAAGAGTCGAGACCAGATATTTTTAAGGTGCGTAGATGTTATTGAAGTAAAAAAAAAACTTAAAAAAGTGCATAAAAAAATTCATAAAATACAAGTCAATGGGCATATGATGGTCAGATAAATTATGAAAACAGATTACTACTGGTCTACATTGAAAATGATTATATCAGTTACTCCCAAAAGTGCCCATAAATGCTAAATTTATATGGATAAATTTATTCCCTTATAGTCTCACTACATGTCTTAACACCACTATGGCTTTTCTCTATATAAAAAATGGATGTGATTGGACCTATAACCCTAAAAGCTTTAAAAGGGTATTATTTTGTCTTTGTAATAATTAATTACTTTACCAAATGGGTAGAAGTAGCTTTGTATGCTGGTATTATACGATTAGTGGCATGCAGATTCATAAATAGAGAAATGATATGTCGATATGGGTTCCCAAAAGGATCATCTTTGAAAATATTAGTAACTTAAACAGTAAAATGATGAAAAATTTATATGTGCAGTTCAAGATAAAGCATCATTATTCAGCACCATATCGCCCGAAAATGAATGGTGCGATAAAGACTATAAACAAAAACATCAAAAAAAATATTGAGAAAGATGATTGATACATATAGAGACTAAAAAGTTACTCTTTGCCCTATTTGCCTATAGAATATCAATTAGAACCTCTATAAGAGATACTCCATTTTCACTAATGTACATGATAGAAGTTGTTTTACCAATCGAAGTGAAAATTCTTTTCTTGAAGGTTTTGACAGAGATAAAATTAAATGAAGCAGACTAAATTAGAGATTGTTTTGAATAGCTAAATCTTATTGAAGAAAAAAAAAGCTTTTAGCACTCAATCATAGGCAAATGTACTAAAGAAAAATAATGCAAGCACATGACAAAAAGATACAACCTTGATGTTTTCACGAAGGTGAATTGATCTTAAAAAAGATTTTGTCGATTCAACATGACAATAAAAAACAATGAACACCCAATTGGGAATTTGACTCACGGTTTAATCTCTGTCATTTTTATTTTTTGACTTGCGACTCAGTCCAGTCATCTTTATTTTTTGACTTGCGATTCAATCTCAGTCATTTTTATTTGTTGGTTTGCTATTCAATCACGGTCATCTTTATTTTTATACTCATGATTCAATTCCAATCATTATACTTTTCAACCCATGTCAATTCAGATCATCTCTAATGTCACATTTTTTTTAAAAAGAAAAAAAAACAATAACAAAATAGAAGGCTTTTGCTCTTTCTTAGAAGCATCATTCGAACAAAGTTGTTATCTATATCTTTGCATTATTTTTAATTCTCAGCAATATACAAAGAATAAAAGTTGTAGATATCGAATTTTATCCAAAACACTTTAACACAGTTAACCAAAACCCATTTTTGAACATGTGTTGAAAGTATTAATTTAGGCCCATTAACGGCTCATTTTAAAAGCCCATTATGTAGTATATTTTAAAAAGCCCGATAGTGACCCACAAAATGACCCATTTTCAAACCCAATTAAAATAAGTCCTAAAATAACCTAAAAAAATTTAATCCCAAATTGACCATTAGAGATGGCCTAAACAAGAAAAAAATACAAAAGACAAATGCCATAAAGCCTTGGCAGAGGCTTAGGTTGTACGAGAAAGAAAAGTTAGAAACCAAATGAAAGAAAAAAGAAAAGAAAAAATGGAGGCTCGACTTAACCTCATCATTTGTAAGTGATTTGTGTACGGATGAGATAATCAAGTGGGACAAGGGCTGGTGGCATTTATAGTAAACAAAGTCTGAAAGAGTAATGGCTAGCCAAGGCAATTACAAGAAAGTGGAAAGGAAGAAGATGACAAATGACAAGACTTGGTGAACAAGGCTCCCATTAACTGTAAAAGAGAAATGATGTTTTTGGATTTTTTTTTAAGGTGGTCAAAGAAAAAAAAAGGAAAAAAGTTTTCTAAAAATAAGAGAGAGCGAAAAGAAAATAAAAAAACAAGCTGAAAATTTTCTTTAGCAAAGGAACTAGTTGGTTTGGAGAAAGCAAGTAAAAAAAATTAAAAAAAAAATTATGTTAGTCGAAAAAAGAGAAAGCTTGATTAGAAAAGGAAAAAGCCAAGTCTTGAAAAGAAGTATATTTCTTCTTCTTATTCCTCGATCATATCATTTGTATTGGATAGCCTTCATGCTTAAAGTTTCTTTCCTTTTTTTTTTAAAGCTAAGTTGATTAATGGCTTCCAAAATAAAAAAAAATGAATAACATGAAAAATGAAAAAAAATTTATGGCCGTTCTTTTGCTATTTTATTTATTTTTTTTGCTTTTCTTTTCATTTCATCATTTCCCTCTGTGCATAGTCTGTTGTTATTATTTTTGTTTGTTTTCTTTACATGTTGGTAGCATGTGGAAAGCTTAGGTCATACTTCTTCTATTACTCATGCCATTATTCGGTTTTGTATCATTTTCTTTTGGATGTCCATGCTTTAAAGCTCCATCCTTGTTGGCTTGATAGTTTTTTATTTTGAATGTTAAAAGAAGCATCCTTTGAAATATAAAAATGGTTTCCAAAGTAGAGAAAGAAGTGGAAATAGAAGATCAATGTATGTAGCCTGTACATTTTTTACTTGGTTTTGTTATAGGTAGTTGAATTTTATAGGCATATTTAAGGTCTTCATGTGTTTCTGCAAGTTATACAGATTGGTTAGGATAAGCTTGGAGTTTCCAGATTTTTTTTTCTTCTTATTGTTTCATTTTTTTGCCTCTTATACAAGGGACTATGTTGAAATGCTCTATTTGAATCATGTTGCTGGTATCAAAGTTTTTTTTTCTTTTTTTAAGCTGCCAAAGATACAAGATATACTTCTTTCATTATCTACATTTAGTGTGTATGTATATATATATACAAGAGGAAGAAACTATTTCATCTTTGTGCCAACCATTTATTTGTTTTAGCATGAATTAGGTTTAATAGTAATCTAATTGCTTGTTTAGTGAACAAAGTCAGGACTTTTCATGCTCTTCTTTTTTGCATAGTGGTTATTAACCAAATATCAAGCTAGGTTACTATTATTGTGAAGCTTCCACCATGAATCTCCTAGAGAGTTTTAAAGCTTCCATAGCTTTCTCTTGTCTTACCTCATTTATACCCACTTCATGTCTATTCTTATTACAACTTCCCAAGTGATAATTTATGGAAAAGAAAGCCTAAAGGCTAAGCCTTTATCCTAAGGCTCTATCATAGATTTATTTTTTACTTTAAGTGTGATAAAGGTTATAGGCTTGATATAGATATTATACCAATCTTTTGTTCCATGTATATTTGTTCCATGTTACTTAAGTTTGATTAAGGTTTAAATATCATGCATTATAATCTTTTTAATGTTTAAATTTTTGTGCTTAAATTAATTTCATACAATTTAATCTTTTATGTCATAAATTATTATTATTATTGTTGTTGTTGTTGATGATGATGATGCAATTTATTTTATTTACATTTTTATTTCATGTAAAAATTAAAAATTTTAAAAAATTGAAAAAAAATAAAGGTAGTTCTTGTGTCATGGACCTAAGAAGGAGTCATGAATCTCACATCGAACATAAAAGGAAGGTCACTGAGGTATATAAGGGTTCACACCACCTCTGTCTTGTGAGGCACCTTTTGTAGGATAAAATCGTGAAGCAAGAGGGGTCAGAACAGATAATACCTCACAAGGATATGAACCGTAACAGTTAGGCTGATCCAGGATGTCGATGAATGGATATCCAGGTCCTGAAGCCTTACGAGTTGAAGCTTAAGTCTCGACCCGTGACAAGTGGTATCAGAGTCAGCCCTAAACCATTCGATCCACGTCAAACGCCTCGAGTGAGGTAGGCAGGGTGACCAGCCTTCATGACGAAGAGGCACAAGATTGAGTGAGGGAAAAATGTCACGGACCTAAGAAAGAGTCTTGAATCTCACATCGAACATAAAAAGAAGGTCATTGGGGTATATAAGGGTTCACACCACCTCTGTTTTATGAAGCATCTTTTGTAAGACAAAATCCTGAGACTAGGGGGGCCAGAGCGGACAATACCTCACAAGGGTGTGAACCGTAATAGTTAGACTGATCTGAAACGTCGGATGAGTAGATGCTTGGATCTTGGAATCGCGCGAATCGAAGCTTATATCTTGAACCGTGACACTTGGAAATGCCTAAACGTTGGCTTTGTTCCCTATTGGGCTATGAATTTAGACTTTCCTTATTGCTTTTCATGTAAGTATCAAGAGTCATAGTGTAGAGCCATTATTGTAAGGATATTGCATAACATCATGCAAGTGTCCAAAGCCAAGGCGTGGGGGGCATATTGAAAGGATGTGCATTAAATATTTTACCTTGCCATATTTTTGTTTAGTCAAAAAACAAAAGTTCATTCTAGTTAGAATTTTATAATAAGTAAAAATTTTAAAATATAAGATTTAAAGTTTATCCCAATAAAGTTTATTTTCATGTGTGTTAAATTTTAGCTATACCTATGCAATTTTTATATTATTTAAATTTAATTTTAAGTTTAATTTTATACATTGTTAGTTTCCTTATTGTTGGATTCCTGCGCTCGTTTAATTTAGTATTTCATACTTTAATCTATTTCGGTATATTTTATTTTTTATGCATTTTAAATTTATGCATAATAATAATAATGATGATGATGATGATGATTTTAAAAAAAGAAAAAATGTATACGAAATATGTAAGAATATAAAAATTCATTTTTTAGAAGAATTATAAAAACAAATTTACTCTAAAAATCTGTCTAAATATTGTAAATTTTTAAAGAGATTCATCATTTCTTAAAATTTAAACCCAAACCTACCCAAAACCCCAAACTCATTTTAAATTTTTAATGATTTGCATGAAACCTTTTTATGAAATAATATATTCTTAAATGTTGTTTAGATGTTGGGGTATTTAAGAAATTTTATTTCATTAAAAATTTTCATACATTTTTGTAACTTAAAATGAATTCATTTTATTAAAATAACAATATAAAAATATAAAGTAATAAAAAATTATAGAACAAGGTTTTAAAACTAAATAATCATACCCAAACTATATTTAGAAGTTAAAGAGTTTAAGTGATCTTTTTATATTTGAAAACTCAATTCAAAAATTCACTTTTTATCATCATTTGCATATGTCTCATTTTTATATTAATGTGTTCATTTGTAATGCATATATATATTTGTTTTAATTATTTATGTTCAATATTAATTATATTATATTTATATTTGAAAACCCAATTCAAAAATTCACTTTTTATCATCATTTGCATATGTCTCATTTTTTAGATTAATGTGTTCATTTGTAATGCATATATATTTGTTTTAATTATTTATGTTCAATATTAATTATATTTTTTTCTTTTTTACTACTTAAAAAGTTTTTAAAAAATTAATTTTAAGTAAATAAAATTAGAATAACATTTTGTAGCATATAATTATTGGTACTATACCTAAATATTAAAGAGTCATCAATGATTATCATTTACAAATAATGTTATTTTATTATTTTTGAAAGAATATTACGATAAATCTTATATGGACATATTATTTTTGAATTATGCCTTTCTGTCAAAAAATTTGAAGGTATTTTTTTAATCTAAAATTTTCATAATTTCTTAAATAAAGATTTTGTTTAATTAATTTTTTTTACCAAAAAATTAAAGGAATTACAATTTAATTTCATACAAAAATAATTTTTATCAAAAATTATAAATAGCACGTGGTTAATTTTGTGAGGTTATGAGGGTGTTAATCTTTTTTCATGCGTAATTAAATTCGGACCTGATCTTATTTTCATAAATTAAAATTATTTTTTTAATAAACTTTAAACATATTTTATTATTTTTTTAAAAAAATAAATTTTTAGATGATTAATCATATTTAAAAAAAAATTGTTGATAATTTTTTTATTTTTTTGATTTTTTAAAAATATTTTTATTTAATGATCCCAAAATCATTACCACAACTTAAAAAAATTAAAATTTTAAGTTTTAAAAATGTTTGTTTCATGTAAAAATAAAAAAATAAAAAAAAATGAAAGTAGGCCATGGGCATGCCTAAACATTGACTTTATTTCCTATTTGGTCATGTATTTAGACTTTCCTTATTGCCTTTTATGTAAGTAACAAAAGTAATAGTGTGGGGCCATTATTACAAGGATGTTGCATGACATCGTGCAAGTGTCCAAAGCCATGGTGTTGGGGGCGGGGGGGCCTGTATTGAAAGGATGTGCATTGAATATATTTCCCTAGTCATATTTTTGTTTAGTCAAAAAAACGAATAAGTCCAAAAAGTTCATTCTAGTTAAATTTTTATAATAATTAAAAATCTTAAAATATAAAACTTAAAGTTTGTTCTCAATAAAATTTATTTTCATGTATATTTAATTTGAACTATACCTATACAAATTTTATATTATTTAAAATTAATTACAAGTTTAATTTTATGCATTATTAGTTTTTTTATTATTTGGATTTTTGTGTTCATTTTAATTTAATCTTTCATATTTTAATCTATATTTGATATATTTTATTTTTATACACTTTAAATTTATGCATAATAATAATAATAGCTATAATAATAATTATTATTATTTTAAAGAAAGAAGAAATGTATACAAAATATGTAACAATATAAAAACTCATTTTTTAGAAGAATTATAAAAATAAACTTGCTTCAAAAATTCGTTTAGATGTTAAAATTTTTTAAAAAATTTGTAAATTTTTAAAATTTAAACCCAAACATATCCAAACCCTAAACTCGTTTTAAATTTCTAAAGATTTATATAAAACTCTTTTATAAAGTAATATATTTTCGAATATTGCTTAGATGTTAAAATATTTAAAAAATTTATTTTATTAAAAATTTTTATACATTTTCGTAGTTCAAAATAAATTTATTTTGTTAAAATAACAAATATAAAAATATAAAGTAGTAAAAAATTATAAAATGAGATTTTAAATATAAATAATTACATCCAAAATTTATGTAGAGTTCAGGTAACCTCTTTATATTTGAAAATCCAATTAAAAATTCACTTGTTATCATTATTTGCTTATGTATCATTTTTTAGATTAATGTGTTCATTTGTAATGCATATATATATTTGTTTTAATTATTGATGTTCAAAATTAATTATATTTTTTTATTGTTAAAAAAATTCTTAAAAAAATAATTTTATATAAATAAAATTAAAATAGTATTATGAAGAATGTAATTATTGGTACACTACTTAGATTAATAATTATCATTTATAAAAATATTATTTTATTATTTTTGAATGAATATTACGATAAATCTTAGATGAAAAGACTATTTTTGAATTTTACCTTTTTATTGAAAAATTAGAAGGTATTTCTTTAATATAAAATTTTCATAATATTTTTAAATAAAGATTTTGTTTAATTAATTTTCTTTGGTAAAAAAATGAAAAGAATTACAATTAAATTTCATAAAAAATCATTTTTATCAAAAATTATAGATACCCCATGATTAATTTTGTGGACACTATGAAGGTGTTAATCATTTCTCATTCGTAATCAATTTTCAAATCTAATCTTATTTGCATATATCAAAACTGTCTTTTTAATAAACTTTAAACATGTTTTATTATTTTATTAAAAAGATAAATTTTGGATGGTTAATCATACTCTAAAATAAATTAATGACGACTCTTTTATTTTTCTCAACTTTTTAAAAATATTTTTTGTTAAGTGATTTCAAAATTATTATGACAATTTGATGACTCCATTAGGGACGTTTTTTAGAATTAAGTAAAAAATTAATCATACGTTATTTGAATTGCTAGATTCTACAATTTTAGTTGATATTTAATTGTGATTCCCTTCATTTAATTCTTTCAAAAAACATTTCATGCTAGTATCTTATTGTGATTTTGTCATTTGTCTTTCTTTTACATTGTTTGATTGATTGATATATCTCTTTGCACACACTCTACATATGCCTTTTATGTATAAATACAACCCTGTAGGTTCCTGAGTGGCACAAGATGGACTTCTCGAAAGCAGATAAATTAGAGAGCCAAAATGAGCTTCCACAGCCACAGCAACCAAGCAGCGGCACCAGCTTCCTTAGAACTTGTCTCAATGGACTCAATGCCTTATCAGGTTCCTCTCTTCCTCTGTCTTTAGATGTGCAGGATGACTAGGTCCATATATCAGGTTCCTTAATCATAAATTAGCTCCCAGTGACCGGAGCCATTTGTCACATCCTTTCCAGGTTTTGATGCAATCGTCATGTTCATGTCTTTATGCTGATATTCTCTTCCTCGTGTCAAAAGAAAATTTACACATGGTCTTGATTAAACAAGGTTTTTGCTTCTTTAAAGTATATTAAGAAACCAAAAAAGTTTTAATTACCATCTTTAGAATAGGAATCTAGTAATGCAATAAAAAATCAAATAAAGACATAGTTCCAACATTGTCAGCTACATGAATCCTTTACTTCCACTTTCATTGGTCAATAACATTTAAAGAATCAATATCTACATTTGATCATTATGAATTAACAGCTGATACAATTGATCTATATCCAGATGCATTAAGTCATCACTATGCTAGCCAACTATGCTAGTAATTCTCTTCAAACACTCCTTGCACTGTAACTCGAATACGTTAAAACAAAGTTGAGCAAAGTGTTTAAAATCTTAGTTATTTTAAAATTTATCAGGGCACCATGTTTCCCATGGTTAAGATCAAGCTAATTACTCTGTCCCTCAGGAGTCGGGATACTATCAATTCCGTATGCACTTGCTCAAGGAGGATGGTTAAGCTTATTGCTTCTTTTCCTGGTAGCTGTTCATTGTTGGTACACAGGACTACTTCTACGACGCTGTATGGATATGAATCCACTCATCAAAACCTATCCTGACATAGGTGAACATGCTTTTGGATATAAGGGGAGAGCTATTGTATCTGTGTTCATGTATGTTGAGCTGTATCTGCTTGCAGTTGAGTTTCTGATATTAGAAGGTGACAATCTGGACAAGCTGTTTCCAAACATGGGGTTCAGAGTTGCTGGGTTGAAAATTGGAGGAAGGCAAGCCTTTGTTCTACTGACTTCTCTTATAGTTTTGCCAACTACAAGGCCGAAGAGTTTGGGCATGCTTGCCTATGCTTCTGTTGGTGGGGTTTTGGCTTCTTTTATTCTTATTGTTTGCATTTTTTGGGTTGGAGTATATAAAGTGGAGTTCCATGAAAGTGATGTGCTTTTAAATTGGAGAGGAATGCCTACTGCTATAAGCGTGTTTGCCTTTTGTTATTGTGGGCATTCAATTTTCCCCACATTATGCAGCTCAATGAAAGATAGAAGCCAGTTCTCCAAGGTAAGAGAGTGATACTCTAGAATTTCTACATAGAGATGAAAATCTTCCATCATAAGTGATAACCGGTGTATGTTAATGATCTTTTAGTCCAAAAACTGATAGATTGGATCAAGTTTTTGGGGTAAATAGACCATTTCATGTCACGATTCTATCAACTGATCACTTCATGTTTTCAGTATTAACCAAAAATTATTTTTCTCTATAACTCATCTCGCCATTCCCATTGCGGTTTATCTTATTGCAGGTTTTACTTGTTTGTTTCATCATAAGCACCATCAACTATGGATCACTGGCTGTTCTGGGCTATCTGATGTATGGAGAACATCTGAAGTCTCAAGTGACATTAAATCTTCCTATAAATAAGATTAGCACAAAAATAGCAATTTATGCTAGTCTAATCAATCCCCTCACAAAATATGCTATTGAAATTGCTCCAATTGCTACTGCCATTGAAGAAAATTCACTCTTCCGCAGCAGCAGGTCTCTAAGCATCCTCATTAGAACAGCAATTGTGATCAGAACAGCAATTGTGATCAGCACAGTAATTGTTGCCTTAACCATCCCATTTTTTGGCTACGTGATGACATTTATAGGATCATTTTTGAGTGTCACCGCGTCTATGTTGCTGCCATGCCTGTGCTACCTAAAGATTAACAAAGATGCTCAAAAATTTGGGTTGGAGTTGGTAATAATTGTTGCTATTTTGGTTGCTGGGTCATTTATAGGTGTAGTAGGAACCTTCATCTCCATAAAACAAATTGTAAACCATCTATGAATTATTGAAATGGACATATATAGAGGCAATGAGACAAGCAAAACTCATGTCTCTAATAAGAGAACAATACAAACTACAGACAACAATTTCACGGTGATGTCTGACTAGTTTTAGTTCAGCTTGTGTCTTCTATCAAAGCTACTTATATTGTAGAACCAATAGAAAAATATGAAAGGCTTAAGAAGCAATGGTGTGGCCTAATGATTTATATGTTTATCCTTTCAAAGAAAGATTGTTGAGGTCCAGGTTTCAATTTCCACTTCCCCCATGCTTGTCCAAATGTATACAAAAAGATAGAAAACTGACAGAAGACAGTAAACAATTGTAACTGAATTCTGTTCCATCCAGTTCTGTCATCTCAGTTCGAATGGAAAGTTACTAAACAAACCACAACGTGACAAAGCCAGAAGATAACTAAAAGCAATGAGGCATAGAAAGTAACAATCTAGTTCATCTAAAAGAGATCATGAGGAAAAGTCATTATGCCTAAATGAAACTGAATATAAAGTTGCTTAATTGTAATGTAATAGAAAATTACTTTTAAGCAGCTAAATAATATTGTCATGAAAATCAAAGCAGATATTATACATGGAGTATTTCATGGATAGCTTGGATCAAGATAGATGCTCCTCGCAGGGAATTTAAAGTGTAAGATGATTTCAGAATATCTCACACTGAAAAGTAATAAAAATCAAAATATTAGAGTTCCGCTTTTAGAGTGACCCTCTATATAATCTTCACTAATTGGCATCCCAGAAATTAAAGGCACACTTATTTCATGCAAACCTTCCATGTCATATCTAACATATTATCCTCATGAAATTGGCAATCTAATTGCCTGTGCATATGCTTTCCAGTTCCTTCTTGCAGTGAGCAATTGTTCTTAGACCGAGCTTGACGCCGAATTTGAGTCAAGCGTGTTATCCCTCCAACAAACTTGCCATGTGAACATCCGGTTATATCGTCTTGCATTGATACATGATTTCCAGAACGAGCTTGACGGCGAATTTCAGTCAGGCGGGTTTTACTTCCTTGCAAGCGCCTATAAGTGCCCTTTTGGATACTCTGTTGCATGAATGATTGGCTTTTATGGCGAGCTTGGCGTCGGATTTGACTTAACCGGGTCACTGTTCCTTCACCATGAGATCCATCGCCTTCATTTCTCTCATGAGCAAATAGGGGCATTTCATCAGCTTTATCCCAATTATTATCTGAAAAAAAAAAAGAAACAAAAAGCAATCAGACAGTTTCAGAAAAAGTTGTGACAATGTATTGCTAGATAAGAATGTTACAAAAGCCATGAATTGTTAGAACTGGCTGAGACCTGTAACAGTATCTGTAGCCATAAAATCATTAACATTTTCTTGCAAATGTTCAACCTCCATGGTAGAATCTAACATTGATAATGGATAATTAGTGACATAACATGAGTCATAACCTTCGTGATCTTGAGTATTTAGATGTACTGTACGTATGTTATCCTCAGATTCTGACATTAACTCAGCAGAGTTTGCAAGGATCAACAGACGGTTATTGCCTCCCTCAGAATTGTTTTCCTTAGTTAATTTCCCTTCAAACAATAGTCTTTTTTCAGTAGGACAAACTCTTTCATCTTCAATTTGTTTCCATACTTCATAACCTCGAGCATTTTGGCTACCATTTGCACAAATTGTAGCATCAAATTGCTGTGCAGTTGCATTCCATTGTTTCTTCCCCCAACCTCCCTGTTCAAGCAGCTCTTCCGGGACAGCCTCACTTAACCCTTCTTTCTGACATTCGAACAGCACAATCTTCTTTTGTTGTGCACTCTGTTTGATGGTCATTTCGAGTTGTTTACAGCAAAGACCAACGGGAAAAGAGTCCAGCTAGCAACAATCTATCATCATCTGTTTTCCCAGGAATGTTAACCATCGTTAAAAACAACAACAAAAGCATAATAGCATAACCCATTCTTAGTTCCTAGTAACAATCAAGAACTTGAAACAAAAACATGAATCTGAAGATGCAATAAAACACAATCCACTAGCATTTGCAACCATTCAAAACAAGCAAGCATTTAAACACCATTGTCAAGTTTAACATTAAAATCAAAGGATACACAGAAAAGATAATGTGGAACATAATGTAAGTTTTGTCTCGAAAAAATTTAACTGATACATGAGTTAAAAAGTAAGTGCATATATAAATAATGGGTAAGAACAAAGAAGACAATAAAAACAAGATTCCTGGGCATCACCAGAAAGTACATTTTTAAACAATGAAGAGACAATGTGACGACGAAAAAACCAAAATATCTGAGAAAAAAAATTATGTATAAGGAAACCCTAAAAGCGGAGTCTCCGGGGAATCTAATGTTTGCTTGCTCTTTTCGGTTCGGCTCCCTTGCATATTTTACAGTGTGTTTACTTGTACCAAAAGAATGTACAATTTAGTTACGTGGCATCATATTAATATTAGTTACTTTTTAAATTATATTCATGAATGCATCCGATTGTTATTTCATTAAATAAAAGATTTATATTTAATGTTAAATTTTATATACTATTCATAAATAAAATAAAATTATTTAAAATAAATTAAATGATATCGTATCATTAATAAATAATTTTTTAATAAATATTAATTTTTATATATTTATTAATAAAATAATATTATTTAATTTATTAACATTCTACGTACTGAAAATATATCACATATAAACTCTTACAAAGAAACAAGGTGAAGCTCTTATCTTTACATGGTGTAGCTTCCCTCCACAAACCTTTGAAAAAAAATATTTCCACTTTCAGGGTTTTATTTGTTGCTATGGCGGCAGCGCTATCCGCAATGACTTCAATTTCTCCTCCAAAATCAAAACCCAATGGAAAAATCTCAAGAATTGAGTTGGAGCCCATAAACCCAGCACAAAACCCCCTTTCACTTCTACCCAAGTGCGCCTCTTTGAAAGAACTAAAGCAATTCCAAGGCCTTGCAATCAAAACCCATCTCCAAAATGACCTCACTGTCCTCACCAAGCTCATCAATTTCTGTACCAAAAACCCAACTTTCACCTCCATGGAATACGCCCACAAACTATTTGACAAAATTTCCCAACCTGATATTGTCCTTTTCAACACCATGGCTCGTGGCTATTCCCGCTCCAAAACCCCAATCCAAGCCATTCCCCTCTTTTGTCAGCTTCTTTCCTTTGGTTTCCTGCCTGATGACTACACTTTCCCATCTGTTCTTAAAGCTTGTTCAAGTGCTAAAGCCTTGGAAGAAGGTAAACAAATTCATTGCCTTGTTACCAAACTTGGGCTTAATCATAACGTTTACGTATGTGCCAGCCTTATTAGTATGTATACTGAGTGTAATGATGTGGATTCGGCTCGCAGAGTCTTTGATAAGGTGTTGGATCCTTGTGTTATTTCGTATAATGCTATTATTACTGGTTATGGTAAATGTAGCAGACCAAATGAGGCTTTGCCGTTGTTTCGTGAATTGCAAGTTAAAAGTTTGAAGCCTACTGATGTTACTATGTTGAGTGTTCTGTCTTGTTGTGCTTTGTTAGGAGCGTTGGATTTGGGGAAGTGGATACATGAATATGTTAAGAAACATGGGTTTGATAATTTTATTAAAGTGAGCACCGCAGTTATTGATATGTATTCCAAGTGTGGGAGCTTGGAGGACGCAATTTGTGTTTTTGAGAGCATGAGTGTAAGAGATACACCGGCTTGGTCAGCAATGATTGTGGCATATGCAACCCATGGGAAGGGTTATAAAGCCATCGAAACATTTGAAGAGATGAGAAAGGCAGGGGTGCAACCCGATGAGATCACGTTTTTAGGTCTCTTATATGCTTGTAGTCATAATGGACTCGTGGAAGAAGGTTGGAGGTATTTTTCTAGGATGAGTGATAAGTACGGCATTTTTCCTGGGATTAAGCATTATGGATGCATGGTTGATTTACTTGGTCGAACAGGACACTTAGATGAAGCTTATAAGTTCATTGATGAATTGCCAATCAAGCCTACACCAATATTATGGCGAACATTGTTAGCTGCTTGCAGTAGTCATGGTGATGTGGAATTAGGAAAGAGGGTGACTGAACGAATTTTTGAACTAGATGACTCTCATGGTGGAGATTATGTAATCTTATCCAACTTATGTGCAAGAGCTGGGAGATGGGAAGATGTTGATGTCCTAAGGAAATTGATGAAAGATAGAGGGGTGGTAAAGATTCCTGGTTGTAGCTCCATAGAGGTGGACAATATAGTGCATGAATTCTTCTCTGGGGATGGGGTGAATACTGAGTCAACATCTGTGCATAAAGCACTCGATGCGTTAATGAAGGAATTGAAGATGGTTGGCTATGTACCTGATACTTCTCTAGTTTTTCATGCAGAAATTGGTGAAGAAGAGAAAGAAATTTCACTTAGATATCATAGTGAGAAATTGGCCATTACATATGGACTCCTAAACACTCCCCCTGGATCAACAATTCGTGTGGTAAAGAACCTACGCATCTGTGGGGATTGCCATGCTGCAGCTAAACTTATATCACATATCTTTGGTAGGCAGATAATTCTCAGAGATGTCCAACGATTCCATCACTTCAAAGATGGAAAGTGCTCTTGTGGGGATTTCTGGTAACAGAGTTTCTTGAACTCAATGTGTAAAATAATCACTGGAGAAGGAGACTCCCTGGTGTTGCCCTGTGAGAGAATTACTACCAACAACTGCAGTGTTTTAACCGAAAATTCATTGGTCATGATTTGTGCTATGCAAGAAAAGAGCTATCTGGGTTGATTCCAGTTATTTGTGTTCCATAAGCCAATGACGTTTCATTTCAGAAGTTGGGCGTAGTGGTCTTGGACATTTGGAGTTCCAAGACTCGAAAACTCGAAGTTCCCTTTGTATGCACTCCTTAATATAGCTGCTTATGTAAAGGCTAATGTTTCATTCATTGTAATTCCTTTGATACCGTGAATAATATCCTAAGGACTTTGTGAACCAATCAAAATGGATTCAAAGTCTCATCGTGTTGAGCTACATGTTCAAAACAAAAAAGTACTTACTAAACAGTTAGAATAAGAACATTTTATTCTTCATTTTAATATCTTTTTTGGCCAAAATTTTCTTTTTTAGTTAGAATGATAAATTAAGTTGAGTTTCTTTTTATATATCAATAGTGATATTTTTTATCTTCACAAACATAATCAAAAGTTTGCATTTGTTAAAGGTATGTGCTATCTGTTAATTTTGATGGTGAAATTTAAAATTTCTATTGCCAATGAATATAATAATCATTAATATTTTTTAATCAAATTAAAATATATTAAAAATTATAAGAATTAAAAAATGAATTAAAAAAATCGATAAGTTTAATCTTATCTAACAAAAAAATCAAAAAAGTTAAAACAACAAAAAAAAACTCGTAGACTTTATTACTTTATTTAGATAAATATCTATACTTTTATTACATCAAACAAATTTTTAAATTTTAATTTATATCTAAATAAATTTTTAATTTTTGAGTTGAACCTCAATTAGCTTTTAATATAAATTAAGTTTTTTATTTGAAATAAAAATTTATTTGGATATGAATTCAAAAATAAAATTTTATTTAAATATAATAAAAATATAAAAACTTAATTAAAAAAATAAAATAATTCATAAATTTTTTAGTATTTAAGCCAAATGTAAGCTGTTTTTAACAAAATCATATGACAGCTTAGTCATATTTTGAAAAAAGAGAAGGAAAGAAAAACGCCCGTCCAAGGACGGCTGGCCATGTCACAGATCAGCCAACAAGTTGCCACGTGGATCTCATTCATTAGGCTTTCTAGTCAAAGTCGAAGCGGCGGACCCTAGTCAAAATCTCGGTTGTGTCTTTGTTTATTTTACTTGGCGGACCGGAAAACGGTTTTATTTCCCACCGTTGAGCCCAAACGACTTGAAAGTTCAAAGAAGAAAGTCCAAAACGGCAGAGACCCAACGTTTTCTCTCCAAAAACGTTATCTTCAAATTCTCTATACGACTCGTCTATTCGCCAGTAAGTTTCAGTCTCCGACATTACCTGAACCAGTTTTTCTTCTTAATTTTTGCTTATAACATTCTTTATGGTTAAGTTTCTTCTTTTTTTTTTTGAAAATTTTGAAGTTAGAAAATGCTTTTTTCTTTTTCTCAATTTTCGCTTTTTCTTTTCGTCTTTTGAGTGTTAGTGCAATGCGTTTGGATCTGTATCGATTTTTTTTTTTGGGTTTTTTGTTTGGTGTAATTTTTGTTTTAGTTTCGTTTCCGGGAAAATCTGAGGTAATTAGAAGCTGATGGAAGATTTAAATCTTGTTTTCTTTCTTTTTTTTTTTTGGAAATTTTGGAGTTTGAAGCTTATGTGAATTAAGGGAAGGTGGTAATCAAGCTAGTTCCAGTAGGAAAAAGATCATGCCGTTGAATCCGAGTTTAATTGACAATAAATCCGGATTTTATTTCTATTTAATTTTTATTTCTTTTCCTTCGATTTCTCGCCAACCAATCATAGCTGTAATGACTGTTAATTTCAACTGTTCTCTTTTTATTTATTTATTTATTTATTTATTTTGCCTGCCAAAGCGAATTCTTTAGTCAGATATGGCAATGACATTTCCTGTAATATAAAGAACTTTTTTTATTGAATAGGTAAATTTTATTATGGCTTTAGTGCAAAATGAGAACAAAATCAAGTTTATAATTTCAATTAAAAAAAGATAATTTACTGATATTCTGGGGCAGACATCAAAATTTTGAATCTTGTTTCAATATTGCAACCAAAAAAAAAATTTGTTGTTTGAACTAGATTTTTTTATTAATGGCTTGCTTAATCTAAGAAGGATCAGCTGTTTGTTTTAATGTTGTGGTCCCCACCCACCATAGCATTGGCCATCCAAATTGTTTTCTCTTAAGCTTTAAGTTCTTCCTGTTTGCTACAGGTGTCTTCTGGTTTCATTTAGTCATATTACGGAATTTTATATGGCTAAGTTTCTTGTTTGTTTCAGTCAACAAAAATATAATATGACCATTGAAAGAGTAATTTTAACTACTCCCTCCAAATTGAGCAATTGGGTTGGCACAGCTTGATGCATTTGACTTATACATTTTTGTCATCTGTGGCAACTGTTGCGAATTGATTATTGTGTGCTTCGGAGATGTTCTTTTAGTGTTTTGTAAATCTTAATGATGATACTGATGAGATGTATGACACTTGTCTTTGGATGAACTTGGTATAGCGTATCAATGTTGAATAGGGTAGTGGCAAACAGCAAAAGTGGATGTCCAGGTTTGCGGTTTCATTTGTTTTATTTTCTTGTATCGGTGTACTTGTTTTGTAGCACTGTTTCTATGTTTGTTTGTATTATGGACACATTACTTATACCTTGTGGCAAATTTTGATAACTTTTATAATGGACTAATTGGTTTCAAATTCTGTCACAGCGTGACAGTCTTATGCCAGATTCATGACAAAGAATATTTCAGGAAATTGCTACATGGTTACAGAAATATTTCAGGAAATTGCTAAATGGTTACAGAACACTTGAGTTTTTGTACAACAAGCCAGAAGGGCGTGCTTGCAAATTTTGGTAGTTGGCTCAGCTGGACAGCTGGTTGAGAATGAAAGCTGAAACACTCCATCTGAAGAGGTGAAATGATCCTTCAACATTTAATCTTAGGCCGTTGACTGTCTGTACAAAGTGCACCCTTATTTTAACTATTAATTAACTTGACCTATTGCCTGCAGATTAAAATTTCATGCTCAATTTAAATAATGATTACCAGTTGCTGGCATATGGGTTCTTTAAATTTGATCATTATGAGAATAAGTTTCTGAACTTTTTAATGCAACTGTGTAATCAGCAGAATGAAGAGATGGTATGGTGGTGCTCTTGTTGCATCCTTGTTTATGTTGCTGGTCCTGAGATACGGTATCATGAAAACTGCTGTTGAAGAAAGTTACTTGACAAATCCCTTCTCCTTCAATGGAACCAATCCACTTGATTGGGTGCATTTTACAGGTCCACCTGCAGTCCAAAATCCTGAAAATGCTTCTCAAGTAATCTCCATTGATACCATAACCTTCAGTCTCTTTGCTCAAAGGAACCTCTCCAAGGGAGATCAACAATCTTTGCTGACCTGGAATTTGTTGAAGTACTTAATTAACCATTCTCAAGCTTTACCAAATGGAGTAGATGCTATCAAGGAAGCTGGAAGGGCATGGAGTAGCCTGATGGCTTCAATTGAAAAGGAAAAACTTGTTTATGCCAATTGTAATTCATCTAGGAAAGCAAAAGAGAAGCAGTGTCCCCATTTTCTTAATAAAATGAATGCTACAGAACCTGACAAGAGTCATTATAATCTGCAATTTCCTTGTGGCCTCACTCAAGGCTCTTCGATTACAATCATTGGCATTCCAAATGGTCTTCTTGGTAATTTTCGCATTGACTTAACAGGGGAAGCACTACCAGGGGAGCCTGATCCACCAATAGTTTTGCATTACAATGTTAGGCTCCATGGGGATAAGATAACTGAGGATCCTGTAATTGTCCAAAACACCTGGACTATAGCACATGATTGGGGTGAAGAAGAGCGTTGTCCGCCCCCAACAACTGACAAGAATGTAAAAGGTAGAAAGACCTGTCACATCTTTTTGATACATTGATTACAAAAAGAATTAGAATCTTTCTTCTTGTTTTATGTTAAATTAAGGTCCATATACCACATGTATATTTTATGCTCCTGAGGTTGAGATGCACATCCTCTTCATCTTGAAGTGCTCTTTTTACCATATTCAATACCAAACATGCAATTTGTCATATCTTTCGGATAACACATTAATGGAGACTGGAAATTCCATCAACTTAGAAGCTTCTTCAACCTATTGGTGACATTAGGCTTTGTCTTGCCAAGAAACTTTATTGCTTAATGAAGTTAACTAACAACTAGCTGCCTTAGCTTCAGCTACAAAAATGCTTTACCTTCATTATGTGCAGTGGAATAGGATATTTCAACTTCATGTAAACTTCTAACTGCTTCCTCTACCTCTCCTTTTTCATTTTTTAAAAATTGTTTGCATCCATGAGGCATGTAACTGCATCTACATTTATTTTGTTTTTTTTTTTTTTTTTGTGAGGTAACTCTACTTAGTTTCTTTTTCCAGTGGATGAGTTGGACCAGTGTAATAAATTGGTTGGTAGAGATAATAACCGGACGGTTAGGATGTATTCCCATGGTTCAAGGAGGTCTTCAATGGGGCTACAAGGAGTTAAATCCAAAAGATATTTTCCTTTTAAGCAAGGTTCTCTTTTCGTTGCAACTCTTAGTGTAGGATCAGAGGGAATACAGATGACAGTTGATGGAAAGCACGTAACATCCTTTGCTTACCGAGAAGTAATTTCTGTCATCCTCCTTTCCTCTGTAGAATTTGTTAAATAATTAATAGTTTCATAGAACTTACTGGCTTATTGGCTGCTTTTATGTTTAGACATTGGAGCCATGGCTTGTTAGTGAGGTTAGGATTTCTGGAGATGTGGAATTAATTTCTATCCTGGCTAGTGGTTTACCAACTTCAGAGGATTCAGACCATACAGTTGATTTAGAATCACTTAAATCAGTTCCTGTCTCTAGACAAAGACCAGTGGATCTCTTTATTGGTGTTTTCTCTACAGCCAATAATTTTAAACGGAGAATGGCTGTGAGAAAAACATGGATGCAGTATCCTGAAGCTCGGTCTGGGACAATTGCAGTGCGCTTTTTTGTTGGTTTGGTACAATTTCCATGTGAATTTTTCTTGCGCAAAATTACTATTTGTTTATGGTTTGTAGTTCTAGTTCTACAGTAGAAAAGGAAAAACCATTCTCTTAAAGTAATACATGGTCGAGATGTTCTAGCCACAAATGCTATGATTCATAAATATGGTTCTTGAATCTTGATTCATGTTTTCAAGCCATTGTTGCACCACTAACCTGCTTAGGATTTTGTGCTAGCAGCATTATATGTTGTTAGAGGTCTCGAATCTCGATAATGGGTGCAATATTCATTATGTTTCTCTGTTTTTAGACCATTGTTGTACCAATAGGTAGTTTACATTGCTTTAATGTAGTAAGTTGCTTCAGCACTAGTTCATCATTTTTTTGTAGTCATATCAGACACCTAAGCACTGTAATGCACTCATTGTTCAGCTTGCAATGGCACCGATCTTATCTTTTTAAATATAAATAGTTAGACAGCTGAAAGTTTCGGTGTAAGTTGTATCTTTCTTGAAACTGTCAAGTTTGTGGTTTTAAGTTCTATAGTCATACATAATAACTTACCAAGTTTGAGATGTTCTGCAGCATAAAATCCAAATAGTGAATCAGGAACTCTGGAATGAGGCAGTGACATACGGAGACATACAGCTGATGCCTTTTGTTGATTACTACAGCCTGATCACCTGGAAAACTTTAGCTATTTGCACCTTTGGGGTAAAGTCTTTATCCCTTTCTTCAAATAAGGAAGATTTTTCATTTTCTTATAGAACTCATCTCTTCAACAGACAGAAGTTGTTTCTGCAAAGTTTGTCATGAAGACAGATGATGATGCATTTGTCTGCATTGATGAAGTAATGGCTTCATTAATCAGGATAAATGTGACCCATGGATTGCTTTATGGACTCATTAACTCAGATTCCCAACCTCATCGCAACACAGACAGCAAGTGGTTTATCAGCCTTGAGGTATTCTTCACTCAATTTCCTCAAATGGTTTCAACTATACTGACTTGGCACAATGTCAGTGGATAGCGAATCATAAGCTCTAAATTTTTGCTTGTTATGAGCAATGATTGGAAAACAGAATGTGTTAGCCTTTCTTAATTTGGATTAGCTTCATGTTAGGTTTGTTCAGTCAAAATCATTTTGTGTCTTGCAATCATTTTCATAAAAGCAACATTCATTATGATCACAGAAAAGAAAGAGAAAACAAGTGCTGCTTTTTTTCACAATATTCCATACATAGCTCACCTTTACCGCAAGGTCATTAGATGGATCCCTCTAACTCAAGTTAAAGCAACTCAAAGCTTTAGTTTGTTCATAATGTTACTGTAGGCTGCACAGGCATCTCCGTTCATAGCTACTGACAACTCACCATTGTTTAACCGTAATGGGATAAAATTCATCTTCTGCTTATTAATATCTTCTCCGAATGTTGTGCTCGATGAAGGAATGGTCTGAAGAGAAGTACCCGCCTTGGGCACATGGTCCTGGTTATGTGGTGTCCCACGACATAGCTACCGCTGTTTACAAGAGGTTCAATGAGGGGCGCTTAAAGGTACATTGAAAGTTTTACCTCGTCCTTTTTCCTAGTTTTGTTGTTTTTGGAATGCAATAGGTATTCGCTCTTAAATCTATGCAAGCATGGGAAGTTATTGGATTAGGATTTCCTTCCCTTGTGTGGATAATTCTCAATGTCAAGCACATGTCTTGAATAACAGATGTTTAAGCTAGAAGATGTGGCAATGGGTATTTGGATTGTAGATATGAAGAAAGAAGGTTTAGAAGTCCGGTATGAGAAGGAAGAGAGGATCTTTAATGAGGGTTGCAAGGATGGATATGTTATTGCCCACTATCAAGGTCCAAGAGAGATGATGTGTTTGTGGCAGAAGCTCCAGGAGACAAAAAGAGCTAGATGCTGTGGTGATCCATAAGCATAGGCTGACACTTGAGGAATACAATGGTTTTTAGGTGCTTTAACAATCAATATCCACAGTTGCGTTTCATCACCAGCACTTTTCCAGCGCTAACTTTAACTTGACAAGGAATCGATGCGGGAAAAAATTGGTCCATGCTGATATTATTGATATGGATTAAGAAAATTCAGACCGAGGAAGTATATTTTGGTCTACCTCTTTTCCTTTCATTTTTTTGAACTTTTTTTACCATAGGTGGATGGGGTTAGTGATTATTGTTGTACAATTAGCATTATTTTTGTAGAGCATACATGTAATCAGCATTTTACTTGGGTAAAATGAAATTCTTAGCAGAAATGGTAGATTGATGATGCCTTGTATAGAGAAGCCATAGCTGTAGGAAATTACAGGTTTTACCCTAGTCCGATCTGATGTGCACTGTTCTATGTATTATTATTGTATTTGTTTCATGGTGCTTATAGCCGCAGTGTACTTTGTTGTGCAGCCGATTATAATTAGCGTTGCCACAATTTGTTGACATTCATTACATGTAGCAACGCTCTTTCGACTATTTCATGTCCCTTTCACACTTTGTTTTCATCGAATCCAATTGTAATTAGTAAAAATCAGTTTAAACTCAACTCAGATGATAAGGATATGGAGTTCGGATAAAGATCCTACGTTGAAATCATAGTTTTCTATGCCAAAAACCAATACATAAAAGATGGTTTGCTTCATTAATATAGTTTAGCAGTCCTACCAACCTTCTCTAGGCATTTATATCGGCTAGACAGGTGAAGCATCCATCTAACTGATCATGGGCAAGCTAACAGTCGACAAATCTTGAAAAAGATAAGCTGAGTTCCCAGTTCCTACATTGGAGAAACATTGCTTGATTACTAATATTGAAACAAGGGTTGACAGAACATTGGATTCATTTCTATCGTGGCAAGAACCCATGATGAGCTATGGCAATATCAAAGGCTTGCATTCTTTCCCCGCGTGCAAATCCATTGCGATCATAATATGATATTTCGTTTATGTTAAGATCAACACAAGCCTTGACAAGCTCTTCACCAACACGTTTAGCTGCTTCCTGAAAATACAAACACCAGTTGGATCATACAAATGAAGAAAGAACAGAGACTATACGGATCACTCTTATCACTCTTCTCGTATGCCTTAGACAGTGATCTAAAGCCAAAATTTCTCTCCATAGGTATGATATGGAGTACTTACACTGGTGGTGCAAGTGGGATCATCACGAATAGATTTCTGCAAAGTGCTTCCGTAAAATAAACACTTCTTGTTTTTGTCATCCACCAGCATAGCATATAACTGCTTGTCTGAACAGAACACTGACAGTCTTGGTCTTCTAGATGTGCCATTAAACTGGCAATAACATTGAAAAGATATGACTGATAAGCATGCAAAAACCCATGAAATCTATTTCAAGCAATGTAGAAAATGATTCAACAACCTTGGTGGTCCTAGCCATTGTATTGCACATTTTCTCAACAGGAAAAGAAAGCATACCTTCTTTCGCATTCTTCTGTTCCTAACTTTTGCGCTATCTGTTCTAGTATTTGCCTTTGCTTCAATGACTAATGTCTTCACAAAAAGATCTATGGAAAATCACTTGATTTTACATTCTACCCAGAACTCAAAAATGTATGCAAAATTTAGAAATGATAATTCACGCTTGCAGGACATTTGAGTCTAAAACATGTACCGAGTCATTAGAACCAGATGAAGAACAAGTATTAATAGTTAATAAGTGGAATTTATTTAGCTTACTTCTGTTTTGTAAAGGAAGGAAGTTGAAACATTTTGAATTGGAACCAAAAACATCACAAGTCTTGAACTGTAGTGCAGGGAAATTTGCCACAGCCATTCCTTATAGTTATTGAAACCTGTCAGTTCCCAGGAGCAAATAAGAACCTGATTGAAACCTGATAGACTTACATTACCCAGCTCACCTACAAATAAAACTAAACATGTTATATACAAAAGGCCCCAAAAAATCCCATTGACGAATTTTTAGCAAACACGTTATTCCAGGCTATATCACAATATTAACTTCAGCTAGACATTTCGACAAACACTTAGAGTTCATGAGAGTATTTTACCACTCCTGGATCCCTTCTCACTTATATCGCTTCAAGATAAAACCCACGATAAGACATGCAATCAAAAACTTTATCCCATTATGGCTTAAAAAATAACTTTTTTAAAAGCAACTTTTACTTTTTGGCTGGCTGAAAATGACCCCTCTTTTCTTACCTTACCCCCGAGATGTTTTTTTTATTAACCCAAAGATGTATTAGTATTATGGGCACCTATGTTTTTTGCCAACTCAAACTCACGTGGTGGCATAATAATCCTCATAGAATTGCTAAGAGTGTATGATTTTCATGCAAGTCTAATAAATTTCGGGCTAAACTACCGTAAGGGTCAAACTAAAACAAATCAAGAAAAGTTTCAAGGAGCACTACAATCATTTTACCATACCAATAACTTAAATTTTGGATCATGCCATAAGAATCTTTACAACCACAACAAAGAACAAACCTTTTTGCAGGCGTTATATTGGGTTAAATTTTAAAAATTTGTTATGTAATAAGTCGGTTGAAAGAAAGAGAATTAGAGAAATGAAAGATCATACCAGAATAGAAAGAAGAGAGAATTTAAGAAAATAAAAAGAAATTGTAAATTTTTATTCATACTCCTCAATCGCATGTACAATGTGATTATATTTAATACATGTGCTGACATCATAATTCTAAAATCTGTCCAACGCAAATTAAACACATAGTAAAAATAATTCAGAAATCAACTAATTATTTATATTCTGTCAGCTCCTATAACCATTTTCAGCATACTCATTTTTGTTGCTCCTTGTTGTGTGACTAACCTGAATATTCCATCACCCTTCCATAATGAACTTCCTCCTTCATTTCAACGTTTTTAGCCAGCTCAACTCTTTTGTCTACCTCAGCCTTTTTAGCCACCTCAGCTTCACCTTATGACCCTGACTTTACCATGTCAATATGATCACCATGCAATTTCATCACATGACCTTCCTCTCTAATTAATCATTGTCCTCAAGGATCAAATAAGGGAAACTGGGATTTAAAAACTGAATAATCTTCCCAAGTAGCATTCTCTAATCTAAGATTACACCATTCTACCAATAGTTGAGTGATTGCCTTGTTGTTTCTTTTAACCACCATTTTGTTAAGAACCCCAGCAAGATAAACTAATGGTTGCCCATCTTCATCCACTTCAGGAGGAGTTATCCTAGGCATAACCTTACTTTCAATTTTTTTCTTCAGAAGGCTCACGTGAAACACTGGATGTATCTTTGAAGTTTCAGGAAGTTAGAGTTTATAAGCTATTTTACCAATTTTGGCAACTACAGGATATGGACCATAGTATCTTGCTGAAAGCTTTAAGTTTTTTCTAAGTGCCAGAGAAGTCTGCCTATATGGCTGAAGCTTCAAATACACCTCATCCCCAACCTTAAATGCTCATTTAGTTTTATTTCTGTCAGAATAAAACTTTATTCTATGTTGTGCCTTTTTTAATTGATCTACCAGTAGCTTACTCAACTTCTCTTTTTCCTTTAATAACTTCTTAATTGTAGACACCCTAGCTTTGCTGCTAACATCCCAAGCAAACCCTGAAAGAGGATAACCATAGAGAGCCTGAAAGGGTATCATTTTCAAAGCAAAATGGTAGATCGAATTATACCACCACTTTGCTAAAGATAACCACTAAGCCCATGTTTTTGGTCTAAAGAAACACATATAACGTAAATATTGTTCTAAAAACTGGTTTTCAGATTATCCATCAAACTTAAGATGATACGTTGTGCTCAGATGTACAGAAGTTTCTAACATCTTCATTAGTTTCTACCAAACTGAACCAACAAAAACTTTGTCCTTATCAGATATCACTGATTTTGGTGTCTCATAAAGTTGTGAATTTGGTTAAGATATAGTTTAGCCACATCTATAGCAGTATAGAGATGAGCTAAAGGCAAGAAATATGCATACTCAGTGAGTTTATCAATAACAACCATGATGCAATTAAATCTTTATGACTGGGGTAAACTTTTCATAAAATCCATAGTAATCATTTCCCAAACTTGATTAGGAATAGGTATAGGTTGTAGCAAACCTGGATAAGTAATATGTTCATCTTTGTTCCTCTGGCAAACTTCACATTGTTGAACATATTCTTGTACTTTCTTCATCATTCTTGACCAGTAGAAATAAAGCCTCAGTCTGTAGTAAGTTATTTGCATTCCAAAATGTTCACCTTAAGGAGAATCATGCAATAGCTATAGTACCTGATCACTTAGTGGTCCTTGGCTTCTTAGATACACCTTACCCTTAAACGTGAACACTTCATTAGTGAATGAGTATTAAGGATCATCACCAGGTTTAAGTGTAAGAAAAGTAATTTTTTCTTGAGCCAATGCATCATTTTCATAACTCTACTCCACTTCAGTAACCCATTTTGGAATAATGGTTGTAAAATGTAGAGCTTGCAAGCTTCCTCTTTCTTCATGTTGCCTTGAGAAGGCATCTACCACTACATTCATCTTACCTTTCCTATACTAAATGGTATAATTCAAGCCTAATAACTTAGTTAATCCTTGTTTTATATGGTTATGGATAATTTTTGCTCTAACAGATATTTTAAGGACTTATGATCTATTTTGATGATGAATGACTTTTCTTTCAGATAGTGCCTCCATTTAGTAACAACCATTAAAATGGCCAAATACTCCTTCTCATATATGGATAAATCAACATGTCTTGGTCTTCAAGCCTTACTTAAGTAAGTAGCAGGCCTTTTTTCTTGGGATAAAATTGTTCCTAGACCAGTCAAGCAAGCATCAGCTCTAAGCAAAATGGTTTCGAAAAATCTGGTAAGGCTAGTACTAGGGCTGTACTCATGGTTTCTTTAAGTTGTTGAAAAGATGTCACTGCTTGAGACATCCAATTAAACCCATTTTTCTTCAACATGTCTATTAAAGGCTTACTAATAACTCCATATCCTTTGATGAATTTCTTTTAGTAACCAGTCAGCCCCAAAAACCCTCTTCAAGACTTCAAATTGCTAGGTAATGGCTAATTTTTCATAGATTTCACCTTAAAAGGATCTGTTGCCACTTCATCCACAAAGATAATGTGACCAAGATATTCAACCTATTTTTGGTTAAAAAAGAACTTGTTTCTTTTTACAAACAGCTAATTACACCTTAACATTTTAAAAACAACTTGTAAGTGTAACACATGTTCTTGTAAAGTGGTACTATAAACAAGTATATCATCAAAGAAAACTAGCATAAATTTCCTTAAATAAGGAGAAAAAACAACATTCATCAGGGATTAAAAAGTAGCTGGAGCATTAGTAAGCCCAAATGGCATTACCTTAAACTCATAATGCCCATGGTGTGTCCTGAAAGTTATTTTTAGAATATCTTCATCTCAAACTCTAATATGCCAATAACCTGATCGTAGATCAATTTTGAAAAAAAATTTAGCTCCTCTAAGTTCGTCTAGCAAATCTTCTACTACTGGAATGGAAAATTTATCCTTGACTATCACTGCATTGAGTTACCTATAATCAACATAAAGCCTTCATGAACCATCTTTTTTTTTAACTAATAAGCAAGGTGAGGCAAATGGACTCCTACTAGTTTGGATAATCGATGAGGAGAGCATTTCAAAAATATATTTTTCAATTTCAATTTTTTGGTAATAAGAAAACCTGTAAGGTCTGAGGTTTACAGGCTAAGCTCCTTTCGTAAAAAGTATATTGTGATCATGAATCCTCTTAGGTGAAAGCTTAGTTGATTCTGTAAAAATGTTTGAATATGTAAGCAACAGTTTTTATAATTCTAGTGGAACTTCTTCATCTTCTTTACTTTTCATACTGATCATATAAAATTCTCTCACTAGTTCATGTTCCTTGTTTACCTGTTTCTGTAACTTTTGACTAAAAATAAGTTTGAATTCTAGTTGTTTATGACTTCTTATCGATACCACTTGTTGCCCTTCCTTTTGAAATGCTATTAATAAGTTATTAAAATCAAATACCATAGGTTTGTACTTTTTCATCCAGTCAACACCAAGAACTATATCACTACCCCTCATTGGCAAAACTCTTAAATCATGTGTAAACATGTGACCCTGTATCACCCATGCTAACTCTTTGCACTTGGCATTATCGTAAAGGCTTTCACCATTAGCTACTGTAATGGTTAATGGTTTAGTTTGTTCAATTCCAATGCCATCCTTAGCCCATTTTGGAGTAACAAAGCTGTGAATACTGCCACTGTCTATAAGGATGGTAAATGATTTCCCTCTTATAGTTTCTGTAATTCTGATGGTACTATACCCCATACTTCTTGTTATAGCATTTATGGATATCTGTAGTTTTTTAATAGTATCTAGCTCTGCTATCATTTTTGGTTTCATATCCTCTTTAAGATTACCACAGTCCTCATCTTTAGTCATCTCATCAGCTTCAATAGCATTAAGTTGTTTGAACTTACATATATGTCCAAGATAAAATCATTCACCACATTTGCTTTCAAATTTAAGAGACAATTCATGTAGCTTGGCCTGTCTGTATACAACAGTAAGGTTACCAGGCTCATTTGCTTTAACCCGAAGCTTTAAATCTTTTTTAAGCCAACCGATAAAGTTGGAAACAAAATATTTTTCTGTTAAATGAGGATTAAACTGTAACATATAAGGTTTTAATTCCTCAAATTTCTCCTGATACCCATCCACTGACTTTTTTTTGTTCAACTTATTAAATTCCTCTACAACATTAATGTAGACACCCTATTTTGTTTGAGGTTCTTTGTTAATCGAGACTAATCTAAGCTCGATTGTAGAGATTTTTATTCATATTTATTTTAGATTTTTTTATTTTTGTATTTATCATTTTTGTTTTTTTATGGTCTATCTATTATTTAATTTTTTTTTCTTTTTCCATTATCTGATTAATTTAAAAAAAAAAAGTTGAAAGAATAAGATTATGATTGATACTAATTTTTAGCTTTGGGTGATAATCAGAATTGCACTAAAACTCAATCACATAGTTTTATAAATGATTGCAATTTACAGCAAGAAGGATAGCAACAAGAAAAGAGAGATTACAGAAATACAAGGGAATCATCAAGTATGTTGAGCAGACACGAGCTTTGTTTCTTGCGAACTTGAATAAATTTCACCGTCTAATTGCTTTAAGTTTATGAAAGATCTCGTTTACGGGAAAGTGGCCAGACGTAAACGATAACAGAACAGGGAATAATCGAAAAAACACAAAAAACAGAAGCAAAAGCTACAAAAAACTAAAGGGACACCTAGGAGAAGCCAAAAAAAAATTATCGCTGCTGCAGAAAAGAGTGAAAATAAAAAACCTTTGTTTCTTCTTCATCTTTAGAGTCTATCTTATTCCTCTATTTGCTTCTTTTTCAATCCCAAATCTCTATTGGATCGTCGAGTTCTAGTCTTACTCAATGATTTCTCGCTCAAATCATCTCACTTCATTTTTTTCAGCTCCTTAAAATCTCATGGCTTTAACCTCGAATTCAAACTCGCCCACGATCCGTCTCTTTCTCTTCTTTTCTTTCTTCGAAAAGTTTGGTGGACCTTTGGATTTGGCAACGGTGAATGACTTCGCTGACTCAAGTCACAACTTGATAGTAGCAGCTGATGTGTTTGCATCTGATTTGATTAAGAACGTTACTACTGAATGTGGAGTTGATTTCGATAAGGATTCATCGACAATGGTTATTGATCACAAAAGCTATGTAACTTTTGGAACTAAAGATGACCATACGTTGATTGCTAGTGATGATTTTATCCAATCTGATGTTGTTTTTGGAAAAACCAAAATCGAGGCGCCAATACTTTTTAAAGGGATTGCACATTCAATAAATATGGCTAATGGCCTAATTTTAAAGGTGTTTTTTGCATCTTCTTCAGTTTATTCTACTAACCCAAAATCCAAATTGTTGAGGCCTCCATTGCTTACTAGATCTACCATTTCGTTGGCCTCAGTTGTGCAAGCTAGAAATAATGCTCGGATCATGATCACTGGCTCCCTAAATTTGTTCAGTAACCAGCTGTTTAAAACTACTATGCACAAAGCTGAGAGCCTGTTTAAATTTGAAAAATCAGGTAATGAGCAGTTTGTGATAGAAATTAGCAAATGGGTTTTTCATGAAAGGAGGCACTTGAATCCGAAGTAGTTCGATCTGTTGTTTACTTGAAATCATGTTGAAAACTGTGGTTGGAGAAGAAACACAACTCCAGCTAGCTGAGGATCGTTTCGCCCAATCTTCAATTCCTGCCCAAGTTGGTTTGGTGATAGAGAAACTCAGCGCCACTCTCGATCGAGGCTTCGTGTTCGATTCAATACCCACTTCTCAAAACGATGCTGGACAACTAGCTTGTTCGATTTTGAAGCCAGCTAAAGACAATAAGAAAAATGGTTCGAAACCTAAATTTTAGATATTCGATTCTTCCTCTTTGGTCATTGACAAGGATTGGGTCATTGAACATGCTCGTCGAATGTCAAGAATGATGGTGGGTGGAATCAAAGTAGTGGGTATTTATGTGTGGGCTAGTGAGGTCACGTTCAAGAATTCTACCATGATGCTTTGTCAGACTGTAAAAGGAGTTGTAGAAGCAGCATCCTTTTTGGAAGATGACATTAATGAAAGATTACCTATTCACATATGTTATAATCCAAAACCTGCTGCTGAGCCGAGTTGAGCCGCATCCTCTAAGCTGTTTCTTTTAGTCGATTTATGTGTTTGGAGGTCACGTTAACCCTCCAGCCGAATCGTTTCAATTTTTTTTTGGTATTTTTTTAATTTTTAATTTTTGTTTTTTTTTTGTAGTTTTTTATTTTTTTATCTATGTGTTTGTTTATTTTTTTAGAATATTTTTTGCATGAATAAAACAAAGAATAAAAAAATATAAAATAAAATTTTCAAGAATAATATTTTTGAGGAAAAGTTGAAAGTATCAATTTTCTTTAAAAATAAGTTTTCTAAAAAATATTTGAAAGCATCAATTTTTCTTGAAAGTAAATTTTTTAAAAATATTTTTGAGAAAAAGTTGAAAGTATCAATTTTCTTTGAAAATAAATTTTCTAAAAAATATTTGAAAGCATCAATTTTTCTTGAAAGTAAGTTTTCTAAAAAATATTTTTGAGGAAAAGTTGAAAGTATCAATTTTTCTCAAAAATAAGTCTTCAAAAAAATATTTTCAAAGAAAAGTTGAAAGTATCAATTTTTTTTGAAAATAATTTTCTAAAAAAGGTTTTTGAGCAAAAGTTTAAAGTATCAATTTTTTTCAAAATTAAAGTTTCAAAAAAATATTTTGGGAAAAAGTTGAAAGTATCAATTTTTCTTGTACGAAAGCAATGAGTTTTTTGAAGAGAAAAAGATTTATACCTAAAGCTGAATCATTTTTTCTTTTTTTTTGTTTTATTTCTTTTCCTTTTTGTTTCTTGAATTTTCTTGAATGATAAATAATCCGATGATAGAGCCTCTGCAAGTAAAACAGTAGTTTCCTTGCATATTCTTGAGGTAAGAAAATTTTTTCAATTTTTTGCTAAAAGTATTAGAGTTAATTGAGAATAATTTTCAATAATTAATCACTTGATAAATTTTTAAGGTTTATTGGATAACACAAAATTAAGCTGATACCATCTTTCGATGGGCGTTGTGAGGGTGCTATAACCTTCCTCACGTAAACGTATTCTCGAACCTTGTTCTGATTAGTAAACCTGAACCTATTCTTTTAGGGACCCTTAAGCTTAGGTGTTCCTTAAAAAGATAGATTCCTTAGGTAGCCAATCGTACCTAGATAAAAAAGATTGGTGAAGACTCCTTCGAGTCAATGTCTAGCAATGAAGATGTTATGACAATTAAAACAAGTTCTATCACAGAACCTTAGACACAGATCACTAGTAAAATGTTTCCAAGTCACCATGTTCTATTGCATAACAAAATCATCAAACCACACTTCAGCTTTTCCAGTCAAATACATAGCAGCAATTTCAAGCTTCTGATGGTCACTAATGGAGAATATAGCAAAATATTTTTGACATTTTTTAAGCCACTCTCTTAGGTTACTACCATCAAATACAGGAAGTTCTATTTTGGGTCTTAGGGCATATACATTTCTTATAGTATTAGAGCTATTCCCAACATCGAAATCACCCCTTTTATATTGTCCAGCACTATTTTGAAATAAATAGCTCTTGTTTTCAAGCTGATTTTTAGCTAAAATTTCAAGTTCATCACTTTTGTAAGTATATTTACCTTGATCATCTATCACAGTAATCTGAACAAGGGCCTTACCTTCTTTTCTAAACTGAGACAATAGAGTAGGTTGATTGCTGGTAGAACTTCCAGCACCTCTTGACTCAGACTGACCAGTTTTTACTCCATGTGGTGATAATAACTCAAGGACTTAGGTAATGTACCTCTGATTTTCAGCTAGCTAAGATTCAAGAATACTCCTATGTTCAAACATCAAATGAATACTCCTTTTATTTTCGACTAGCTTAGCTTCAATGTTACTCCGCTGGGCCTCCCACCATTTTGGTTCTACTTCTATTTTTTCTTCAAGAGCCTAGACTTGTTCCTGTAACTTGGTAAACCTTATGCCTTCTGTCATGAATTTGAATTTGTTTTGCTTACCTAAATTGGATCTAGGAAACTCTAATACCAATATGTTATGTACTAAGTCGATTAAAAGAAAGAGAATTAGATAAATGAAATACCAAACCAGAATTAACAAAAAAAAAGAGAAAATTTGAGAAAATAAAAAAAAATTATAAATTTTTATTTATACTCTTCAATCACATATACAAAATAATTATATTCAATACATGTGCTAATATCATAATTCTAAAATATGTCTAATGCAAATTAAACACATAATAAAAACAATTCAAAAACTAACTAATTATTTATATTCTATCAGCTTTGATAACTATTTTTAATATACTCATTTTTGTTACTCTTTATTATGCGATAACCTAAATATTCCACCACCTTTCCATAATCAACTTCTTCCTTTATTTTAGCGTTTTTAGCCAACTTAACTCTTTTATCTACCTCAACCTTTCTAAGCCCCTCAACTCCACCATGTGAACCTGGCTTCATCGTGTCGATATGACCACAATGCAATTTCATCAAAAAATTGTTCTGAAACACAAAAATTTTCCCTTTTGTCAAAGGAAATTTTCAAAGACAAGGTGGACAACAAGACAAGTGGCATCACCTGCACTGAAATCCACGCCCTCCTTGAAAATATCTTCTCTTACCTGAAAATGACCGCCCTTTATTTGGTGTGAAGGGATAAATATCATTAAAAATACCAATTTACAGCATCAAATTCAAAGTATCAACTGCTCACTTCAATCAACATGACTGACAAGAGACGTATTTGATTATACAATCAACATTCCAGATCCTTCCACAACCTTCACCTATCTCAATTCTGTGGGCTACTCATTATATCTCCCAAGCCCATCACTCTGTTCATTCATTGATTCATTGATTCATTCTAGGACTTTTTTTTTTTTTCCTTCCAAAGTCTCTGTTTTCTCTGCTTTTTGTTGTGAAACTCTAAGTTTCCATGGCTTCTGAAACTGAAGCACCTGAAATTTCTTCTTTGTTCGAAATGTTGTTAAGGCACAGAGACCTCTATTTGTTTCTACCTTTTATATTGGGATTCTCCGACAACAACAGTAATAACAATAATTCAAGAGAAAACGCACAAGACCCAGATCAAGAAGCATCGCAGGAAACAACTTCGCAACGTGAAAGAATAATCCTTGTCAACCCATTTACTCAAGGCATGGTGGTGATTGAAGGAGCTTCAAATTTAGAAGCTTTGCTACGTGGCTGGGCTAACAAAGATGGCCAGCCACCTGCCTCAAAGGCATCCATTGAAGCCATGCCGAGTGTGGAAATTGGTGAAAGTGAAGATGGAGAGTGTGTGGTTTGCTTGGACGACTGGAAGCCTCGTGAGGTGGCAAAGGAGATGCCTTGCAAGCACATGTTTCATGATGAGTGTATAGAGAAGTGGCTTGGAATTCATGGGTCATGCCCTGTTTGCAGGTATAAGATGCCTGTTGATGAAGAAGAGATGGGCAAGAAGAGAGATGAAGACAGGAGAAGATTTGAGAGGGATATTTGGGTTAGTTTTTCTTTTAATAATGGTAGGAGTAGTGAGGATTCCAATCAAGTTCCTTCAACCGATTCTAATAATGTCTCCACTTTAAGTCCTAGGCCCGATGATCATGAAATGGAGGGTTAGAAGAATTGTGTAGGATTTTTTTTTTCTTTATTGTTGCCTTCATTTCAATTTTCTTTTTTTTTTTTTTTTTCATCTTTGTGGGAAGATCATGTACATAGAAACACTTGTTTTTTCCTAAGATCTGTTGATGAGTATAAATAAATCTATACTTTTGTTAGTGCTATCTCTTGGAAATTATTTCTCACGTAAATAATACTTAAGTTTCTTTCTTGCATGTAAGAATATTCAAGGAAAGAATATATAGAAGAAGAAAAAAAAGCACCCTAAATAGCATGTTAATTAATTTTATTTAGTTGTCTGTAAATTTGTTCAGCATACAAATGTAGAGTTGTCAAGGGTTTTGTTGGGTACTGAATGAAGAATAAATGCCTTCCCTTTCTCTCAGGATTTTGATCCCCTGATATCTTCCTAGCATTAGAAGGGTCGCCATTGGATTTGTACCTGGTGATTCCAGGAAAGTTGAGCCATCAACAACTCTCAATCCCTTCACTCCATAAACCTTGTAATCATTGTCCACAACTGATCCAACTGTGCAACCTCCATGGTAGTGGTAGTAGGTCCTCACATTCTCTTTGCAGAATTGTCTGTGCTCATCGGTGCTAGTCATCAAGTTATTTTGATGTTTGACACCAAGGTAGAAGGCAACTGATTGAGACTTTGCTACTCGTTCAAGCAAATGTACCATATTTGCACAGTCCTCCAAGTCCCTTTCTTCTGCTAGATAGTTGAATTTCACTGAAGGGTTTTGCCTAGGGTCAGTACTGTTTAATTCAAGGTTACCTTCTGATACTGGAAAAGCAATCTTGGCTGCTATGGGCATTCTTGTTGCATTGAAACTAATAGGTATAATTCCTCCTTCAATTATGAATTTGAAGTCTTTTGCAATCCCTGAAACTTGAGGGGGCTCTGGTGTCTGATTTTGTGGATCTTTGTCTACCAAAACAGCAATGCAAGGATTATCTTTCATCCTTTTTCCAACTCCTTCCAAGTTTAGCACATGTGGAATGTTGAAGTTCTTGAGGTCTTTAGGAGGTCCAATGCCACTCAATAATAGGATTTGGGGGCTACCTAATGCTCCGGCTGACAAAATCACTTCGCCACATGAAGTAGAATTCTTGGGTTGATTGAGATAGGCTTCGTATGTTTGATCTGTGCAGCCATCACTCTTTATGAACCTTATGCCATGGACTGTTGTCTCAGTTATGTTGCCTGCATGCATATAAAACAGTCAGATAGGCTTCAATAATTTCATTTCTCAGTTGGAACATTTCTGAACAAGCAATAGTTAAAGGTAGTGATAGCCCTTTGTCTATGTTGAAGTACTGTCATCTAACTTCTCCTTACCATTCCTATGGAAGATGATGTTTTTTACTGTTGCATTCAAAAGAACTACTAAATTTTTGGGATTTGCTGCCCTGAGAAGATCAGCTGAGGTGTGCCTTATGCCCCATATATCAAATATACTTCCACCAATCTTTGTGCCCTCTATGTGTTCTAAACTAAAGCCATTATAAGGTAGAATTCCAGCTTCAAGAAGACCAAATTCAACAACAGTCTGCCATGGTGTCAATTCAGGTGTGGAGACTATTTTAGATTCCACCCATGTATAAGCATCCTTAACCAACTCCTCCTCCCAGCCAGCCTTGTTGACAAAATCCTCACTAGCTCGACTGTAAAACCCCCCATTTATAGCTGAAGATCCACCAAGTACCCTTCCTCTGCAGTTCCTAACACCATCTGTGGATATGAAGTCTTGTGCTACTGATGAAAATTCATCATTCTGAATCAATGAGAAACCATAAAAGGTTTTATCCAACACGAAGGGATTACCATAAGGTGATCCACCTCGTTCCACCAATAGCACTGAGAATTTCTCGGACAAGGTTGCTGCCAGGGGGCAGCCAGCAGTGCCTCCGCCTACAACAATGTAATCAAAGGATTTACCTGCAACTTCTTTCACATCTGAGGTCATGTAAGGAAGCTCTCCTACAATGCAGAAGGTTAATAATATTAGTATAACCAATGGTTAAGGCTTCCAAATGGAAATTCTACTCACAAAAGAAACACCCCTTTGGGCGGTGGCATACCTTGAGGCTGTGAGAGAGAACACAAAGACAAGTCAATAAGCAAGATGCTAAATGCTTTGAGAAGCCTGTCACGGCGGATAGTTTTTTGGAACTTAATGTTTGATGCTTCCATTTCTTGGTTCTGGCTTAAGGAGGATTGGTGGACAATTTATGTTAAATCTGTGTGGGCTCCATAATTATGTGATCCTCTCAGGCCTAACGGCATAAATAGATTGAAGTTGGTCAGCACAATAAGCATGGTTTAGCTAATGATTTGCTCTTGTTTTGGTGGAAACTTACAAAATAATTTTGCGGCGATGATGGTTTCTGCTCCTTCAAGTTTTATTTAGCCATTTGCTTTTTCCCTTCCAATATAGAAGAAAAAGGAAAAGGCATAATCATACCCCTGAAATTAGAAAAACTCAACAAGCATTTAGATGAAGAGTAAAATATAACCATGTTCTGGAAGACCTCGGTGATTGACTTGATCACCAGAGATTTGAGTTTTCAAACCCACTTCAACGAAGCATTATAGGTAATATTGGTATTGGCATCAGTCAGATTTCCAAGTTAGAGAAGGAGAATAAATGAAAGTTGTCTCTGCAAAATATACATTATACCTTCTTTTGATACCAATATTCTTTCAAAAGTTCATTGAGTTAATACATATAAATCATTTACATAGTTTATGAACAAAAGATTGGTTCTAAATAATCAAGTTCACTGCTTGCACTATATTACTAACAACCATACAGCAGAAAAGTTCCAAACCATGCCCATTGAGCTGATCTATTCCCAGCAGTTCAAGTCTATCGCTTTTGAACCTGATTCAATGTCATTGTGGCATTGGCTGTTGAGATCAAATGACCCCAACAATCCAGACTCTCTCAATCGACTACCAGTTTCCTCCTCAAGAAGCTCTAACCTTTTAGCTAGTGGTTGCTCAACACATATACCATCAGAAATGTTACTCCTACTTCTTTTCTTTCCATTAGCTCGATTGCTTGAACCACTAATCAAAGGCTTCTTTTCTGGGTGAATGTCCATAAAGGAAAGTTCAACTAAAGAATTAGAAATCCGGGTACAAATATTCTCATTTTTTGGTGGATCCTCGTCCTTATGCCCCAAGCTTTCAGAAGATGTCAATGAGCTATCCATGGAACATATGGTACCTCTCATTGGCTTTCTTTCTATTTCTTTTAAGCTTGAACCTCCTACTTCTGTCAATTCTGAATGTGACGAACTTGTGCAGCCAGTGTTAACCATTGAGACTAGTTGAGAGAGTTCAGCTTTAGCAAGTTCTACACCAACAGACGAGGAGGTATACCCAGTCAGTGTTTCTTGGGCTTTCTTTAATACAGTTTGCAAGTATTTTCCTTGAGCTTCAATTCTTAGCTGTAAATGTCTCTGGACCTGAAAATGGAAAAATAACCTGACTGATATGCATTGATATGTCAAGAGAAAATCAGCTATTTAAATTGTGATTGTTTTTTCTTTCTGGCCATAAATTGGGATTGTTTTAATAGTTCATACTTCATACCTCAATCTGTTCATGAAGCTTCATCTGCACTTCCATCTGCATTTGGAGAGCCTGAGCAATCTGCAAGCTTCTGATGAACACAATAATTAGACTGTCAATACAATCTGTTTCATTATCATTTCTATCCAAAAATTTGTCAAAAGGTATAGGATCCATGTATAACTATTACTCATTCGTCTGGTTTTGAGTTCCATCACTCATGTCACTACTGAAATTCCCATTGCTGCTCTGGATCTCTCTGTAATCTGTATAACAAGAATGAAAAAGAAAAGAAAAAAAATGAATATATTGTTGTAAAACTCAAACATATGAATTTAAACGCAACAAGCAATGAATTCTTAATCTCACCATCTTGTTTATTGCTAAGGCAGTTTTCTGCCTGTTGGCTTTTCCCTAGCCTGTATTTCTGCAAGAAGGAAATATAGCTAAAGCTTGTTTTCTTTCTTATTTGGTTGGGGTAAAGTAATTGATAGCATGACCATATAATGAAGAGTAAATGCCTGTAAATGGCTTTTAAGATGATACAAAGTGAGTCCAGAAATTCCCATGACTCTCATCAGACTCTTTGGTGTTGCTTCTGTCCATAAATAAACACAAAGAAACATGAATAAATTTTATACATACAAATAACAATATGATTAGACAAGCTGATGATGATTATTAAGGTTATCTTAAAGTGTTATACTTAACTGTCTGCCCCTCCAAGTTGATTGATCGCTTCAACAAATCTTTGATGAAGTTCAGGTGTCCACTTTAGCCTAGGCTTTGCATCAGCTGACAGAACCAAATTCATGTTTTGGGTTTGCATATTTAGCAGACCCATGTTTTTTGTGTTGTGTAAGAGAGATAGGCAGAGGGAGGTAGAAAACTGAAACTCATATGTGGGTTTTGATCCCTTTTTAGTTGGCTATGCTTTCAATATGCAGCAGCTGTAGTTCTCTTTATAAATTTTGGAGTTGTTGGGCTGTCCTATGATCTTACTCCATATCAGGAAACATAGGTGGGGTTGTGTTGGGGAGGGAATATATGCCATGAGCTGTGGCTCCTCCTTTTTCTCATCTCTGATAACCTTTTTTTTTATTTAATTTTTCTTCTTTCTTCTTTGACTTGAAAGGGGGGGGGGGTGGATTGAGAGAATCTCTGATGCAGCAAAAAACAGAAAAGCAAAACAGTTCAATTTGAGTCTCAAAAGGAGAGAAGAGGAAAAGTGCATGGTTTGTTTTTATCTTACTGTTTTCCCAATCCTCTCTCCCCCTCCCGTCTTCACATTTTCTTCTCTTTCTCTGCTTGATTCCCTTGCTGAGTTAAGTAGCCCCACCATGATGAATAATGGATGCAACTTTCCAAACACAATGAGAAACTTTCAAGGAAAAATAAAGAGTGAGAAAATTAAATTGACAGGAAGGCTATAATGGATACTTATTTCCTTTTAATGACTGAAAGTGAAAACCAATTGGCCAATGTCTCTTTTCTCCTTTGTTTTTATATTTTCCTTTCTTGAGGAGGGTGTGGTGTGACTGGCAGATTCTTTTTGTTCTTTGTATGGATGAAGGAATCAAAGAATCTAATATTAGATTTTTGGACCCAGCTGACCCTATTTTTCTTATAAAGAAAGTAGTCTAGAAAAAGTGAATCAAATCAGGCCATCTTATAGATAACAGACACACAACTGAGGTGTGAAAATAACCCCATACTATAAATTCTTCCCTGGAAATTGAACCAGAAGGAGACACAATTTTGTAAGATTATCCCATTACGGGAGAATCTCTCAGGTGCTTGGTTTTTTATACAGACTGTCATTAGGACCGACAGCTTGACATTCGACTCCATTTGCAACTTGAGTTTTAACTTTTCGAACATCTACCAATACCATCCAAGTGGCATCTGAAGTAAATTTCAATATATCATCTGAGATCAGGTGTAGGCCACGCACGACATAATAACTTCTTGACAAAATCCTTTGGGACAGAGTAGTTTTCTATGTACTGCATGTTGATTGGTTTAATCCCCAATCTTTTGAAACCTGTCAATAATTTTTAGCATCAGGTTTTGCTTCCTTTTTAACCTGATGATCAGGCTCAAACAAAAAGTGGGAAAAGGCTTATAATCCAGGCGACTGCACCAGATGCAACTTCAACAGGCTTGAAGTTATTTAGACAGGGATTCGATAATTATTACACAATGCTAACTTGAATCGGAGCACCCCCCCCCCCCTTTTTTTTTCTTTGTCTGGAAGATGTAAACACAATGAAATGACAAAAAGCTCCACATAGTCTTTAGATGCACTCTTTCTCCCAGTATGAAAGCAATCAACAAGACTCATTCTGCTAAAAGTCCATAAAGAAACATATTCCAAAGAGAGTGCTAGCTTTAAATCTGTAACCCATATACAAGCAGACCCGAAGGAAAGGAAGTTTCATACAACAAAAAAAGGAAGGAAATAAAGAAAAGAAGGAAAGATAAAGGGAAACCACAGTGGCGAACAACAATCATAAAAGTCAATTGAATCAGATTAATCTTCAGATTTCTTGGGCTGCGGTCAAGAGTTAAATTACTGGAATCAAAATCCAATGATTGAACTCCAAAGTATTGCCATCTTAGTGCCATACATTCAGTTGGTCTCCTAAATCAATAAGCCATTTTCCAGGATTCAAAGGTAAGGAAGATTAGATGCAAAGATTTATTTTATTCAGGCAACCAGAAAAGCAATAGGCTGCTTTAATTAATTAAAGAAGTAGAAGTTATGTCCAAGGTTTTCTCTAGGATTGCTTGAATACATGCCTTTATTAATGAAAGATCCCAAGCAGTTGACTAACTACAATTTTATAAACAGTTAGTTGGATACAATTCAGCGAACTTAGAGTGGAAAGTCCACTGATGAGATTGTTACTATCATCATTCTGTTCAACAAAAAATTTTACAATGAGATAAACATGGCGGGCGAACAAGTGGTGGGTCCATCTTCACACCAAGAGGGGTTCTTCCTGAGTAAGAATCAGCTTCTTCTTTCCTTGAACTATAATTCTTCATTGGCAAGCTCAGAGTTCATATTCAAAGAAAGGAATAAAAATTATTGACAAGTTTTTATGATATGTGGCCCGAATGTTTGAAAAACAAGAAAAGAAGAGTTATTGAAGTACCTTTCTCTTTAACCAGCTGCTGTACTTGAACCTCCTTTCTTGCTTTAATATATTCCACAACAGATAAAGGAGATTCTGGGATGATGCCAACCGGCCCCTGGTATATTTAGGTCAGTAGCAGAAGGTCCAGTGAATCGAAAGTCATACAAAAAAAGGTGCCTCATCAATTATTATTCTTTAAGGGACCCATTAGAAGAGATCTCATAAATCCGGAAGCATGGAATAAGATGAGAAGAATATGGCCTCAGGAATCTAGAAAAGAGAAACAAAAGGAACTAGTCGCAATCCAACTAAAGCATCAATGGAAATTTCAGCTGAAATATTATGTCAAGCATAGTCACTCAACTAAAAATGACGTTAGCAATATGTCACAAATCAAATTTATTTCTCCAATCATCTTAGGTGATTGACTGTAGTCTTTTGTGATAAGAAAATAACAAGCATGAAACATCACATGTTCAAATGACAGTTGAATGTTTCTCCAACATATCAATCAGTAAATACCATCACTAAAGTACAGAGTTAAAAAAAGCTACAAACACAAGTACCCACAGTTATAAATATTTATTGATAATGACCTGCCACTAAAAGACTGTTGTACCCTTCGAGCTTGATTTCTCGTTTTGATTGAGTTTAGAGGTAGTTCATGTAGCTGTCTCATCTCCAAGACTATTCAAGCCCTCTTGGTGCTTAAATACGGTCTTCATTTGTTTTATAACGGTTTTTCTCTTCTCTTCTTCCACTTGAAGGAATGGTGGTGTATAATTCAGTGTTTTAGAGGTTTAACTCCATGTCCTTGTTTCACTAGGAAATGTATATAAAGTCACAAATAAAGAATAAAAAATTAAAAAAGAAGAAAGCAAAAGCAGCAATACACCTGCAAAACCGGAAAAAGTTTTCATTTATTGGAAAATGAAAAGTAAAAACTCTGCCTTATACAGCCTAATAAACAATTTTAGAATCTGATAAAGAAAGGGATAGCCGTTCACATTTTTTTTCTTGCTGAGTGAGAGAACATTACGTCTCGAATAAAAGATTTCTACTCAAACGCATCCCAGCGCTTATCGCTGGAGCTAGTTAAGCCCAAGTGGTGCCATTCAGATAATTATACTATACCAAATAACATGCCTTTCTTAATTTTATGGATAGAGATTTAAAGAAACCCTCACTGGAATATCTTCCAAATGTAGCATATGACACCATCATAACCTTGCTAAAACAGTTATCACCAACAATAAATCAGACTGATTTTTCAAATTTATTCATTTCTAACAGTAAGAGTAACAAAAAATTAAATTGTCTGTATTAATCAATACCCTACCACACTGTCAATCAAGAGCTACAACAGTTATGAAGGTTGAGGAAGTAATATGTCTTAATGGTTAAAGCGCTGAATAAATCAACAGTAGAACTACAAACTTTGTTGCATTTATAATTTTCTTCTCTAGAACGAGAAAAGGAAATGACAAATTTCGTCATGTGTAGATAAATACATGAGTAATAAATAAAGCAAATTATAGGTTCATCGAGCAGCTAAGCATATACAAAGTTCTCCACCTATCTGGCTTATAAGTGGTAGAGATGATTGCTTTCTTCACCAAGCCAGTAAATGTCGAAACTGCCTCACTAAATGAAGCCCTATTTGTAGATCTATGCAAGGCACAACATCTTTGTCCAAGACCCCACAACATGATTGATAGAGACAAAGTAAAATCATGCAGAAATATTCCTTCAAATAATACAAGCAAGTCATTTCTGACAAAATGGTATTATCCAACATCAAGTGTCCACTTAGTTGACATGACTTAACCCAACACATAGCTTGCTAAGCAATATGGAAAGGGGAAACCACAGAAAATTGGAGAGAGAAGTGCTTCATAAAACTAGACTAGTGAGAAAGAGCAGTGTCATGGTAAGTTAATTTTGGGACACTTAGTTTTATTTTATACTAGACTCGAGTTACAAAGATGTTGCATTTCTAGGAATGATAGCAGCCCATAAACAAAAGCAGTAATTCCAAAGAGAAAACTTGCTTGATTGACTTAAGTAACAGTCAGTGCACAAACAGATCCAAAGTGCAATTTAATTCCCTTTGATAGGTGAGATTTCATCCACTGTTGTTTCCTATTAAGAGACTGCCCCTCCTTTCTGAGAATCATCCTTCCGAGAATGTTATTACTAGCTACTTAAGTAAAATTAGTGGGATAATGGTTCTTTACTGATCCATGGAGAAAGAGGGAGCATATTTCCTAAGGTGAACAAGGTAACTCAAGAGGATAAGGTTAGTGCCTATAAAGAGACTCATCAATTCAAACTAGCAGTAAAAACAGATTATTGGTATCTCGTATTTTCCTATTGACACCATAGCTCTATGACTTGTGTGAAAAAAAGTCATTTATCACGGAAAGTGCCAAGATGAATGTGGGGAAAGAGTACCTAAAACTTAAAACCTTGCAATTACTGGGGTTTGGAATAGTCATCATTTAAATTTGTTTTTCTTTCCTTCATTTTCTTTGCAGCTGGAAGTAACATAAGCAAAAACTTAATTGTAGAACTAATAGAATAACAATAGTGTCCTCAATTGGATTTTCTAAACCAAGTTTTAAGTTCTAGGTTTAGTTTTACATACACAAGCCCACATTATGAAGGTAATAATTTGGCTCTTGGGTTTCCCATAGCAATGTATGCCTATGAGATTCTTGGACCCCCATGGCAAGACAAGCTAGGAAACTACTCCAGAAGGTTCGTCACAAAAAAGCCCAAGCTGTTCTAGAGAACAGAAGGGATTTTTTTTTTTTTTAATGAATACAATCTTAATCCTCGTTTGTCAAATTTAACCTTGAAGGATGCAAGGGTTAGTCTATATGCATGCATGTGTCGATTTCTTGCTGCAAAGGGTGAAAAAGCAAGAGAATGGAGAGAGCAAGTAAATATAGAAAAGGAATTAGTTGCTACAGAAGTTTTTTGTTAGGTATTGCCCTGCTTACAAGGCCTTATCTTTTAACACTTAGACATGGGATAACTCAGTTTGTAGTAAAGCAAAGAAAGTTTTTATCATTTAGTTGGATGCAGTAATCTAAGAGGCTCTCGTTCTCAGCTAATTTAAAATCTTATGATACTTGGTCATATTCATAAATAAAATACTATGTTGAATCAGGTTAATCAGGATCAGTGGCAAGTCAAAACCAGGATTTCAAGTTAAGATTTGCCGTTTACATATCATCATGCTCAACCCTAATATGGGACTAGGCTCTACAGGAGAAAACCTCTAACCTTTTCCAGTTCGAACTTAAATCAAAGTTCTAATATATATTCTTCTGAAAGGAAAAACATCTGAATTTCATTATCCAAAATAAGAGAAGAAAAACTTCTAAATTTGTTTGATGAGCATCTAATGACTTACACACGCAAAGGTACTTACAATGGATTTCTTTTGGCAATTCTAGTTTGATTCAGCTAGCAATTCATAAGCAATACATATTTTAGTAATAATACAGAAGTAGGGCATAGCCTGCCAATAAGAAGGAACAGTCTAACTGAGACCAAGATAACCACTCAGAGAAGAGCTGTCTTTAGATCTTAGAGTGCATTGTCCAAGAGTAGTTTTAACAATATAGAGTGAGGGCTGCTGTTGCAGAGAGTCAGGAAGGAATCTTATTGCTGACTAGTTATTGTACCAATTAAGTCTAATAATTTAACAGAGCATATATGTGCTTTTATGAGGGCAATTAATCTGCAAGTGTTTAATGCTTCATGGACAAGGAGTAGAGAATATTTTTATATTTTAAAAAGCTTTAAGAGATTATTCTCAGAGAGGCAGCTTCAATACCTTCACCTTTTATGATCAGCTTCTCAGAGAGACAGCTTCAATACCTTCACCATTTATGATCAGCTAATCCATGTTTGAAGCAAATTCTTGTGAGTTCATATTCTACAATAGTGACATAAAAACAATGAACATGAATTTCCTCAGCTTTCATTCTGCAAATCATGGAAGGAAGTAGGGTACTGTGGTAAACAACCAGCACTCAGTACCATGAGTAAAAATTGAACTAAAATAGAATTTTTACAAACAGATTATGAAAAGCAGCTAAAACGAGACAGAAATTATTTCTGAATTCAAACTTCGCATGTTTTATATCATGTTCTTCTTTCCAATTCTGATTATTTTCAAGTTGCATTCTTTAAGTGTTCTATATTTCTATATTTCGAAGTTGGACCAGGCAATGAAGTGTATGCATGTTCCAGGGATCAATAAATAAACAAGATACAAATTGTAGATTAGTTGGGCGTCAACGCTTAAAGGTTAAGACAATTACCTTGCTGAAATCCACCAAGCTCCCAAAACTTTATAATCCACCAATGCTTTCTCAAAAACAAGATCATTTTAACAAACAACAATAGGAGACAAAGCATTGCTATACTTGGTTTCCTATGATTCCTTACGATCATAGATTATAAAGCCAGGGAAACCAAAAGGAGACAATCCCACCATCCATTACAATGTAAATCATAAAGCAGGACTGAGTAAAAGAGAAACAACCCCCACCCCACCCCACCACCCCACAAAACAAACCAAAAAAAACAAGCTTTGATCTACTGAGCTTCAGCCCCAGAAAGTAAATGGCAAAGAGAAGGCCGAGCATTTGGTTGGAAAGATACCCAGAGAATAAAATTGGGGTTTTTTGGTTGGTAACCAATAATTTAAACAACGAAGCTCAGACAAACAAAAAAATGGAACAGAGCATTGAGTACACTGAAACCAGTGAAAGAAAAGTCCAGCTATTTCGAGGTTTACCAATTAATGAAATGAATAATTGTTGACGAGACATTGCAATGCTTTTCAAGTTGGAACAAATACAATTTTAATAAATGAAATTTTGTTTTGATAAAAGCAGTAGTCTCCTGAATCCATGGCTGCAACCAAAGAGAGCAGTGTCGGTTAATACCGAACAATACGGCAGCGTTTTATATGTTTCCCAGACTGCGCTTCCGCCTTTCCGAAAACGCATATCTCTCCCGCCGTTTCCTCTTTATGCTCGATACTACAAAAACAAATTTTTTTGGTCAGAATTGTAATTTTGTAATTTATGTACCCAGCTCTTTTTTTTTTGTTATTTTTTTATAATAAGGTGGGTATACCAAGCTTTATTTGGATATAATTTTTCCTTTCCATTTATTTTCATTGTATTCACAATTTATCATAATTAATATCATTTATAATAATATTAAAAGTTTTGATTAAGTCGATGTCACCTATTAATTAAATAGCACCTTAAATGATAAATTTACTATAAAGTCAAATTAAAGTTATAATAACAAAATATAAATAAAAAAATTATATCTTTTACTTAAAAATTTATCTAATAACAACATATAATTTTTTAAAATACATGTATTTTTTTCTTTTTTTAATTCACTTTTTTTTTTCATTCTCGTCTATATTATGGCTGTGCAATATTTAATGATATCAGCCAAATAAGGGTAGAGCTATAAGGGGAGGCAACGGTTATGGTCCCCCAAAATTTTTTCTCACGTATTATATAATCATTAATTTCATTAATTATTACTTTAATCTCCTCTTTTATTTTAAAATTATTATTTGACCTCTTTTTCATTAATTTTTTGCCTTCGCCTCTACTTACATAGCTAATTACTAATATGATTATGTATAAATATTTTATTCAACAATAAGGTGCGTATGTCCTTCATGTAAAAGTCATTTTTGAATTCCCCTACCCCCTATTTATCATATTTTATGTATAAAAACTTATTAGAAAAATAGAAAAAAATATTAACCTTAATTGTAATATTATATATATATATATATACACTACAAAAAAAAAAAAATTGGTTATATACTACATATTATATGTTAGGATTCCTTAATTCACTGTTATAAGCAAATTGGGCCACTCATATAAAAAAAAGTTCCCTAGCTTTTGCCTTTTTACTAAGTGAGAAGACAATGTTATCATGAAGGATAAGAAACTTCTAAAGCATCTCCCAATAAATGGAATGAGCAAATAAATATATCAATGTTTGTTTTGCTTTGACATCAATTTCATGTCAATTTCTTTTTCTGTGCAATATGTGCTTTTCTTAATGCACCTTTCTCCACCAAAACTTACTTAATGCAAGTAAATAAATTTTGGAGATAAGTTTCATGTCGGGCAAATAGGCCAAGATGCCAATAAGAAAAAGAAAAGAGAAGGAAAGATGGTGGTATAGGAAGAAAAGTTATTGCAAAGTGACCAACACCTCACCCCCCCCCCCTCCCCCCGCCCCCCACTTTCTCCATTCCACTAGTGGTGTCTTTGTCTATGATTTTGACATAAGAGTCCAAATTGTTAACCTAACATTTTTATTTAAGCTTTCATTTACCTTTCTTTTTCATTTATTTCAATACATTACTCGTAAAAATTAAATAAATAAACCTTTAATTTTTGGATTAAATTATAAAATAACTCAATAAAACTAATTTAGACATGCAAATATCAATAATATCATTATTAAATAAACTTTAAATGCATCGGACGAATCTAAAATTTATGCACGTCTTAAGCTTTCAATAATTTTTTTTCTTTTAAACTTCTCACACTGCCAAAATTTTATTCTTAGAGAATCATATTGCAATGTTGAATTTTCCTATATCATATATACACAAAGAAGTCACAATGTAATCTAAGAGCATTGTTGAATTTGGTTTTGTTTTTCCTGTAAGGAAGTTTTTTTCATTGCTTAATGCTTAGTGCTTCTTGTATAAATTTATTGCCCCCCATCTGCAAGACTTCATGTCTCAAGTCAATTCATGGTCCTACAAAAATTTTCTTTTTGAGCAAATTGGATTTTTTTTGTCATGGTCAGAGAGCTTTAGCCCATTCCATCACTGGGTTTACAGTCACACATCCATAACCCACTTTATATAACCATTTTAGTATCATTTTTTGGTCGGCCAAAAATGAAATTTCTTCAATTCTAATTAATGGGTTTCATATATATTTTGCTCTAGTTACTAGTACTACACCTCATAAAATAAATCTGTAAAAAAATTACCTCAGCAATTAAAAATTTCCCTCTTAAAATCTTTTTATAACTTTTTAAAATGATTTTAAAAAAATATAAATTAACAGTTATTCAATTAAGAAACTCTTGAAATTTTATGTTGGCAAAAACTTTTTACATAATTTATCGAATGAAAATTTCAACAATCATACAATTTATTGATAAAATTTAATTCTTTTCATCTCAAAAATATATAAATTTAGCAAACAAAAGAAAATTAGAGAGTGACAAAGAGGGGTTTTCCCATGTGATGTAGGGGGCAAGTGTCAAAAATAATGTTACGAAATTGGGGTGTGTGGGACAATGAAATTCACAGCCTTGTTCCCTCCCATGGGCATTTGCTATCTTTATAAATATAAATGAATTTTGTTATATTTATAATTTACTCATTTAATTAGTGAATTTTAAAAAAATTATTTGTGATTGTTTGTTCATTTTAATAAATACTTAGTTAATTTATAATTAGTGAATTTTGTTAAGGAAAACACTTTTAAAGGTCATTATATAAAATAATATTTTCACTCAATGCATTAAAATTATAAATTAAATTAACTTAACACAAAATTATTATAAATAATATATTAATTAACTTTAAAAGTATCCTAAAAGCAAAACCTTTTTAATTGCTACACCTTTGAGAGAAACTTTTAACTTTAAAACTTTGTCCGATGTCTTATCTCTAACCTGAACTGGACACGTGGCTGTCACCGAGAAACATATTTATCTTCCCCGGCTTTCCAACAAACGACAGGCACTAGAAAAAAGAATCTTTTGCAATTACACCCTTCTCCCGTCCCCCGGTAGCGAAAACGGAGATGCCGGTGCCGGTTAGGCAGTGGACCCACGTGGCGAGATACCATTCCGCAATTCAATGAGAGGCAGGGATGACCTGTTGTTAAAATTAACTTTTTTTTTTTGGTTTCACTTTTCGCAGGTGAGACCCACGTAAGAATATGTGCTGAGCTGTACGTAGCCAGCCAGGTGGGTCACTTGCCACGTGGTTTTGTTTCATATTGGCGTTGACAGGTTGTATAATACTAGTTTTTTGAAGAAAAAAATCAAAAAATCGCCGACTCGCCAAAACAAGTTGAAATTGCAACTTGGAATGAATAAAAGTTTTAAGTTTTGAAAAATATCTTATAAAATTCTATATTTAAATCAAATTTATATAATTATTTTTAAAAAATAATATTTAACAAATTTTAAAAGTTTGGTCAATGTGATCAAATCTTTAGATTATCTAAATAGTACATATTTAATTGTCAATATACACATAAAAATAATTCATCTCTTGTTAAAAAAAGATTCGTCAAATATCTTTATTTACATTTTATTAAAATATTATATCAAGATTAAACATTGAGCCCTTAATTTATTTATATCATTAAATGCAATACAAGCTTATTTAGAATTATTAAATAGGTTTGTAACTAATGACGTATTCACATTTTTTTTTTTAATTATCAATTATTTTAATTAAATCATCATTTATTATTTCATATATAAGATAATAAAAAAATTAAATACATAAGACAATTTATAAAATTTGCATTTAAATTTTCTTTTCATTGAAACTTCTTGTACACACCCTTACCTTTTCCTTCACTTTAGGTAACTTATTGACTTGAATAAATTATGTTTCGAAGAATCAATTTTAATATCCTTTGACCATATTTTCGAATTACAGGTTCCGATCTTATAACTCTTAACATACTCAAAATCAACTTCCTTCCATTAACGCTAAAAGTACCATCAACAAATTTAATATTTATAATTTTTTTATAAAAAATATATTATAAAAAATTCCCGTTTATTTGGTTAGTGAAGGAATTATTTAACGAAAGAAAGAAAAGAAAGCGAGTATTTGGAAGAGCAGGCTCAAATACTCGGGAAGGGAGAACCTGAGGGCATCTGACATGGCAAAAAAAGGGGGCAGCAAAGCATTATCTTTTTCAGCAATATGGAGGAATATAACAGCATGAAAAGATCTTGAAGTCCACAAAAATTGTGGCTCCAAATTTTTTGCCTCTTGCTTATGTGGCATTCCCCACCATTGTTTAAACCACCCCACCCAACACCCTTTGCCTCTCCAGTCTCCCTTCCCCGATCAAATTCACCAGCAGAAATCTGAGGGACTGTCACCGAGACAAACAAGCCAGCGAGAGAATCATTAGGAAATTAGTTGGTAATGATTTTCTGAAAAAGAGAAAGGTTTGCTGTTTACTACACAAGTTACAACCATGTCTAAACTTAATGACTCTTCGGCTATAAAGCTGTTTGGCAAGACGATTCCATTGCTGACATTGACCCAGGAGAAAGCTTTGGCTGATCATGAGTTTTCCTTTATAGGAGCCGCTAAAGAGGACTGTTGTGATACAAATCTTCTTTCTTCGTCTAATTCTTTAGGTGGTGTGAATTCTAATGATGGGGTTCAAGCTCAGGCTCCCAGGGAAGACCAGGTATACATGTTGACTGAGTTTGAGCTCTAATTTTTCTATTTAAATTGGGGGCATATGATATTTGCAAGTTCTTAATTACAAACTACAAACTGCTTTTCACAACCTGGAAATCATTGACGGGTTGGCTTTAGTATTTTTCTTGGTTTTTGTTCAGGACTTGAGAAAGCCGCTGACTCTGTTCTGGACTTTGTTTTCCTGCAATTCTTAATGGCTTAGGTTCTTGGAAATTCCAAGCACAACCCATTTTCTCTATTAGGCTTTACAAATTTCTAGTCAAAGGCGTTGTGCTGATATATTTTCATCTGATAGTTTAAAGGACTATTAGTTTTGGGTTTGATTTATTTTGGTCGGCGTTGAATATTCAAATTAAGTTCAGCTACCTTGTAAACTTGTTCAAAAAAGGATTGTTCTTTTTTTCTATTTGCTTGAGCTGATTGTTTTGAGTTGTCTGTGGGAAATGTTCTTGCAATTTCAAACAATCATTTCAGGTTAATGTCGATTGCTTGCACACAACTGAGCAACATTATTTATGTTTATTAAACTACAAGTTGTCCAGCTGAACCTTAGTTCTATTGTCTGTTATAATACTTTTTTTTTCTCTTTCTTTTTTGAATCTTTTTCGATCCCTTGAATGAGCTTGCTCTGTTTCTGGAGGGTTCGGTTTCAATGATCTGCCATCTATGACTTTTTTACGTTTCAAAAAAAAAAAAAAACTATCTCATGGATTCTTTTGTCAGAGGCATATTCTGAGTTGAAGCAAAGGTTAGCCACTATGATCTTATATTAGCCGTAGCCTGGAACGACCTATGGAATAGAGTCTGTCAATAACAGATCAAGCTGTGTTTTTTGGCTAAGCCTTAAGCGCCTGCATATCACTCCCTTAACAGCCATGCTAAACTGGTCGTCCTTTGTTTGGGTTTTGGACTTTTTTTCATTATTTTTTCCTCCCTTTTCTTCTTGATTTCCTCCTTGTTAGCATGAAAGCCAAGGCAGTATAATAGAGATTTATTCCTACTTCATGACATTAGACAAGCTTAAATTAGTCCTTATTTGTTTATTTCTGCGTATAGTCAGTAATTTCTCATTAAAATTCTGGATTTAGGAATCAGCGGAGAAAGAGAAACAAGAAGATAATACATCACATCAGATCAGAGAGGATTTAGATGATACTACTGCTCCATTAGCAGGCATCACCGACAATGCTAGGAGTCCTTTAGCCGAAAAAGAAACTGCATTGCTTAAAAGCTCTAAGAACGAAGACATAAGTGAGACAACTTCCCCACAAGAAAAGTCTTTGAAGAAGCCTGACAAGATACTTCCATGTCCACGATGTAATAGCAAGGAAACCAAGTTCTGCTATTACAACAATTACAACGTGAACCAGCCGCGTCATTTTTGCAAAAACTGTCAAAGATACTGGACTGCTGGAGGAACAATGAGGAACCTACCAGTTGGTGCCGGTCGTCGCAAAACCAAGAGCTCTTCTGCTCTGCATTACCATCATATTATGATTTCTGATGCTATCCGAGCAGCTCAAGCAAGTGCTGCAAATGGAATACATCGAAACCCCTCTTCTGAAAACAAAAAAAGCTGTGTCCTCACTTTTGGCTCCGATTCTTCTATACCTCTAGCTTCAGTATTCAATATTTCAGGAAAAACATGGATTAATGTTCAGAATGAGTTTCAGAAACCTGAGCAAAGAAGTCTTCTTGAGGATAATCACTCGGGTGAATCTTTGATTACTGCTTCGTATTCCTTAGAGAAGGAAGGCAAGGCTAGTTTAAATCAAGCTGAGGATAAGAATTATCAATGGTTTCCTTCTAAAGTACCATGTTTCACGAGGCCTTCTTGGCCTTATCCATGGGACTCAATCCACTGGAATACTGCAATGCTTCCATCTCCACTTACTCTCTGCCCTGATCCAGGCTTTCCAGTGTCTTTCCATCCGGCTCCAACATATAGCAACTACGGGGTAGCAAGCCCTTGGGATGTTCCAGTGGCCTCCCCATCACCCTCTTCTGTCAACCAATGCGCTTCAAGCTCTAGTCCAACTTCTCCAGCTCTGGGGAAGCATTCAAGGGATGAAAACATTCTCAGTCCAGCTAACTTGGAGAAGGGAAAGCCCTCGGGAGAGAGTAATAAGTCAGAAGGAAGAGATTTGAATTCAAAAACTTTGAGGATAGATGATCCTGGTGAGACTGCAAAAAGCTCTATGCTGACAACACTTGTGATTAAAAGCAAGAAGACCAATTCTATCAATTCGGGAGGTCTATTTGATGGCTTTCAATCAAAAATCAGCGATGACAGAAATTACAGACTAGAAACACTCTCGGTGTTGCGAGCCAACCCTGCAGCCTGGTCTCGATCCCTCAACTTCCACGAGAACACATGAAAGAGAGATGATACTAGCAGCTGCATACTCTATGCTATGTCAGCAACTGATCTAATTATGAGCTCACATCATTCAACCACTTTGTAGTTGACAGATTTTTTCCACCTTCACCTTAAGGTTATGATCTTACTAAAAGAGAAGGGGAGAATGGAATTATCCATTTAGTTATCTACTTTTACCTTGGTAGAAGAGTAAGCTATCCCTGACCAGCTCATTTAGTTGCCTTTTATCTCTGCTGTGACAATGCAAGTGGGTGTTTTTGTCTTGATCACAACAGGTCAACTAGGTTTTCATGTAGATATTTTTATGTGAGACTGATATATATGCTTGAAAGTTGAAACAGAGAGATACTTGGATGATACAACTTTCAGATATCCTGAAATGAACTTGTAAATTAATCATAATCCATAACTATTTTTTATCACTTTTTTTTTCTCTTGTGCTTCAGTGAATCACCTGCAACATTCAGTTTTCAATTATGTATTATTCTCCATCTTCTGCTGCTACAATAAATATCTTATTTCTCCTTCTAGAAGGCCCTACTGCTCTTAAATTCTGAGAACATCAGGAAATGGGTGCCTATACTTGCATTAATTGATGCATGTTAGGCTCAGCTAAAGTTACAGTTAATTTCTCTCCCTTGGTAACCAAGAAAAGGAAAAAAGTCCTGGTTATAAAGTAAATTACTGCCGACATCCCGTGGTCCATTGATTAAGTGTTGAATTCTGAATTTCAGTGATCAAAGTTCAATCTTTATCGATCCCAACTATAAAAACAAAATTACCTCATGTGGAAGTTAATTCTATTGGATATGAAGAAGCAGATTCAAATGATAGAAAAAAGGATGATGTAGGCCCTCAGTAGAGCAGATAACCATGAATTTTATGTCAAGGCCGAGCACCTATCACTCTCAACACCAAAGAATCCAGCCAACCAGTTCTATAAAGCAAAGACGAGAATAAAGTTCTTCTTTTCTGTCTTTTTTTTTTTGTTCATATGCTTTTGTTTTTCTTCTTTTTTTTTACCGTACTATTCTTGTGATATGATAGATATACATACAAACAAATAAGTCCGCTAAACCAACCATGATTATTTAATAATTTCATAACATCAAACTAATGGATGGTGACTTTTCTCTTGTTTGTTTTTGCTTGATTTAGAACATGTAAATCAAATAGAAATCCGTCGTTTGTTTTCAATCTGTTAGCACCAAAGTTGAAATATTCAGATATTTCATGAACATCAAAAGAAACCACATAAAGCTATCAAGGGACCTATTTAATACACCCAATGGCTTCCAACGTTGTAACTTGTAAAAGATATCTGGACTTTTATTATGAACACCCTCAAAAAATTGAAAAACAAAAAATTTTGAAGAAAAAAAAAATTCTCTCCTGATATTTCCAAAAATTTTGTTGTGAACATTTACGCAAAAAATTAATAAATATGTAGATATTTATATATATATATATATATATATTATAAATAAATACCTCTAAAAAAAATCGGACCTGTACTATTTGTTATATGATAACTAATTTTTGCTGCAGATAGATTAATTAATACTCAAATATCACAATTATGTTTAAGGAAATAATATGTTTGTAGACATGAATCTGTAATACTTAATATTTAAAAAAAAAATTGTATTTTCAATAAAAAACAGTATCTTTAAAATAAAATTTCTTTTATAGAAAATTATAACTAACCCATTAAAATTTTAAAAATAGGATCACAAAAGAAAAATGAGAAAAAATGAATTGTAACATATTTATAATTTTCAGCAACTAATGATTTTTCAGCCACTAGTTTAGAAATATTCATTTATATATACTCACAATCTTTAAAAAAAAAAAAAAGATTTTTAAGTACAAGTAATTGTAAACAATATAATATTATTTTAATTACCAACAAATTAAAGTAGTGATATGAAGAGGGTTTGATCCCCAAATTTAAGGTTTTGAGCTAAATTGAATTACTTGTAGCCCAAATGTAAGCCCAATACCATATATAGGGAAAGAACAAAGAAAAAAATGGATATTGGGCTGAACAGAACACAGCCTAGCCTTGAATCCATGATGGTAGCGTCAAACATTTTACCTTCCTCTATATTTTGTGTTTCTCATGATTTATCTTCTTATTTCAAGATTCCAACTTGAGAGTTTTGTAAAAAAAAAAAAAAAATTCAAATCCTAACTTTTTGGGTGTTTTCATAGACAACATTGTGATCTTTTCCTAAATAACAACATATGTTTAGGTTAAGATGTTTGGCATCAAATGAAGCAAGCAATTAAGTATTAAAGACAGTTCAAAACAGCCTATATATATATATATATATATATATATATCCCCACGTGGATGGCATGAACCTTGAGAAAGATAGATTCTGCTGATGATGGGAAAGAATGATGTTCATGCACAATAGCTTCCCTCATGAATGCAATGGAGAAGTTGTTCTGTTGCATAATTCGTGAGTTTTGCCGTCCCATGAGAAAAGGATGTCTTCATTTCTAGTTTCACTTTCTTGTTTTTTCGTCATCATCATCATAATCATCATATATGTTTAACTTTCACCGTCAAGTTCATGCCCCTCGTATGATTCCCTATGGAACAAAGTTTTTTTTTTCATTATTTTAATTATTTTATGCACAAACAAAACCAAGCAAACCTTAATATTGAATTGATTTTTGTAATATGTAGTTGTAATAATGAAAAAAAAAATAGAGAAGGCGGCATATGCTTATTTGTGACTAATTATAATTTATTATTTTGTTTCAACTTTTGGGAAAAAGTCTTGGGACTCGAGAGAAAGGGTTGTAACAAAAAAAGGATGCTGGGGATATGACTTGGGACACACTGATCCATTTCCACATTAAGGTGGGAACCTTTATCAGGCCCTTTTTTTTCATTTTTTTTTTTTTGGGGGGGGGGGGGGGGTGTATTTCTAATTTCATGTGGCTCCTACTCCAAGAAAGTCTATGAATGGTGGCGGAACGGTCTTATAGTGGCTGTGGCTGCTGGCTGCTCTGCTTCCTGCCACTGATGATGAAGGTTCACTAGCTGAAACTTGAGCCGTTGATGCAGTGGAATCTGTGAGACTTTGGGAGCTGAGGAACTCTGACTGTTGCATTGCCATCATGTATGAAGAGTGGTGGTGGTGGGGATAGAAACCAGAGATTTGGGGTTCATCAATGGGCCTATCCCAAGATCTGGTCTGGCTGAACATGCCCATCATGTCATTGCTCTTGAGACCTGTTTTAAGTGTTAAACACGAACAGTTACAAAGAAGTAAAGAACTAGCAAACTAAAACAAGGACAAAACGTGAACGTAATGTTAAAACATATATATAAATGAGAAAGGTTGGAGTGAGTTGGATTGAATTTAAAGCAGCAAAAAGGTAAACGAAACGGTTACATCAGTCAATGTCTATAAAGCAATAGAATAAATGAACACAAAAATCATCAAATATGGTTCGGCTGTAAAAGAAAGAAAAGCGAATCATAAAATAGTAGTAGAAATTCGAGGTAGGTTTCCAAAAGGGGAACCGGTGAGAAACAGCACAGAAACCCAAATACATAAAACTGCATAATAAACACCAAAGAAGCTTGGAGAGTTAGGGAGATTATAAAGGAGACACACCAGGGAAGAAATCAAAAGGTGCCTGTTGTGCACAAAACCCATTGTGACGAGGGACCTCGCTGCTTGAGATTTCTTCTTTCCCACTGGTCATGTGGGATGAAATACTTGAGCTACCATTAACCCCACCATCAGCACCGTTGAAGGTTCCAAACTGATATTGGGAGATAATGCCAAGTCCTTTATTGGGGATATTGAGACAGTATGGGTGTGGTTCTGCTCTTGTGGCTGCATCTGTGCAGACAAAGTTTGGATTTTCTTCCATCCTTCCATACACAGATTGACTCAGCTTCCGCCTCCTATAAGCAGTCGATTGTTCTCTATACTTCCTAGCCATAATCACATGCCAATGGTTCTTGACTGCATTATCAGTTCTTCCAGGGAACAGCCTCGCTATCATTGCCCACTTGTTACCGTAAAGCCTATGAGCTTGCATTAGCCTCTCTTCTTCTTCTTCAGTAAAAGCTCTTCTATTGATCCTAGGGTCCAACTGATTAAACCATCTTAGCCGGCAGCTCTTACCTTCAAACCCATGAGACAAGAATCAGAATGTGTGAAACCTTAGCAGTTACCACTGTGATTCTAATATACTGTAAAAGATGTCACGAAAAGAGATGTAACAACAAAATGGAAAGTGGGAAAAGTTTTAATGAAATAAAGAATAGAATAATACTGCTTTTGCCACTCTTTTTTACCACTATCATACCTGATCTTCCTTCCAACTTCTCTGCTATAAGGTTCCAGTTCTGAGGGCCATAAAGAGCTACAAGTTCCTTGAGCTTAGTATCTTCTGCAGGCCTCCAGTGGCCTCTGGCACAAAGCTTTGACTGCCCACTATCTGTTTCCTTGCCACTTACCGCATTCTGATTGAGATTCTCTTCATTTGAGTTGGCATTGAGATTAATGTTCCTATTATCATCTCCAAACCCATCACTGCAATCAGAGCCCTTACGCTCCACAACATCAGAGCTGTGGTTTTCCTCAAAGCTCCTTGTTTTGCAATTTCCCATGAAATGAAAACCCCAATAAACTCTTTCATTTTCTACCTCTGACCCCTTGCAAGCATAACTATCCTGTGAGGAAGAAACACTGGAGCCTACCATACCATAGTTTTGACCAAGGGAAAGAGAACCCATGTCTGGGTAAACCATCCCCATTGAAGAACGAGGAGAAGAAGAGGAAGGAGTGGAAGAGTGACAGCTGAGTCTATTCATGTTGTCTGGTGATATATAACATACTTGTGAGCCACGCCTTCATTTCCTCTTCTGACAAATGCTGTTATACAACTGTTACAAAGTCATGTTGCGCAGATAATTTTAAAATAATACTATGAGAAGAAGGAAACTAAAAAAGGGTGGGATGCGTAGGACTAAAACAAGAAGCAAGTTAGACAAACAATGAAAGACAGGAAAAGTGAAGTCATGCAGTGGCTGGGAAATGAGTGGAACTTGAAACAGCAAAAACAGCTATAGGATGTGTAAGAGAAACCTAAACGGCTGAGTTCACCTTTCTTTACTCATCTGCCTACAAAAAAAGTGTCTAAAAAATAGTGCTTGAAGTAGTTAACCACCCTGACTGATCCTGACTGACCCCCTTAACTCAACTAGTTTCCTATTAGTATCTTTTTCCTTCTTTTCTTTTCAACAAATCCAACATCATTCCCACGTGTGTAAGCTTCCTCTTTCCCTTCATTTTTTTCTCTCTGATGGGTATGAGGGTTCTTAGACTGTCCCTCTCTATATTGACAAGAAAGACTTCATAATGCGATGTGTGTAAGCTTGGGTTTGTGCAGGTCTAGACACGCCTTTCTTTTCAATGTAGAAAATTGAGAGCTTGACACAGCAGGCCCTGTCAAACCTAGCCCTCCATCTCTTTCAGACATCAATGCCCTATACATTTTTGTTTTTTGCTTGGTCTTTCCCTCTTTTAACTTGAGGATTGGGTTTAACCTGGGTTTCAGTTAACCACCTGAAGTTGACCCAACAACCAAACCCCCCAACCAAGAATTTACCGGATACTTGTCCTTTCCTTTCCCAACTAATTATAACAGTACAAAAATGCCATTGCCTTAACGTCATTTTAATGACTTTATCCCTAACTCCCCCACCTCTCCTTCTCGTCTTTTTCACCTGGCCTTATTTCTGATATCATTATTAGAAACAAATATTCTACTAATTGTTTAGATTCAAACATGAAAAGGGTATTCATTCTTTTTCATAATTAATCACTAATTTAATATGGTACATATAAAAATGCTTTGCATTTATATGGTCGAGTTTAATTTATATGAATCTGTTGACCTTGAGCTGGAAAACTTCAAGTTGTTTCACCTTTTTTTCACGGTTTTACAAGACTGAACAGTAATGAACACCAGAAGAGAATAAGAAAAGAAAATGGAAAAGAGATTTTAAAGAGCTGGTAGATTTAAGCTAACTTTCTCTGAATCTTTAAAAGCCACTACCTTTTTTTTTTGCTTTCCTGATGTATGTACGTTGCATACATGTCACTATGTCAGTAATGTGATGGATCAGAAAATTGGATGGTCATGAATTTTCTCATTTTGTACATCTGCTTTTCCTTTTAAAAGTTAATCGACTCCGAAATGTTAATTTTAACAGATTAATAAGGTCGGAATCATCAATTGTTGCAGAATTAAACAGTCGGTTGAAGATTGAGAAGTCTGTTTTACAGTAATCAGCAGCTGCTGCCCACTCTGTCATGAGTCATGGCCTGTAAGAAATTAAAAAAAAAAAAAGGCTTTTTTACCATAAAATTCCACAATCCAGGGCTCCCATTTTCATACTCAGTTTTTTGCCATTAATAGTTCAAAGGGTGACTTTGTGGAACCTATAAATGGGAAACAACTTTTTTTTTTGACAGTTTCTGATTACTTCAAAGATGCTGATGAGTCAGATCAGTGAATGAAGTAACTTCTGATATAGTAACATCTTGGGCACATTCAAAAGAAAACCTCAATCAAACCAGTCAAAAGCGTGAGCATATTTCCATGTAAGGAATGTCATTTACCTTTACCCAAAATAATGTGAAAAGACCGATTAATTTTTACATGCTAGAACTAGCACTATACTATATAAATGCTTGGATAAATAGATGGTCCCGCAATTATTTCATTTTCTCAGTTTTCACTAACTGGAAACCTAATGATAGACCTTACATTTAATGTGATCACAGGGTAACTGGAATGTACTATTATTGCTGCTGATAGGGAAGAATTGGACAGAGTCACCGGTCAAAACTGACTTTATTTGGGAAAACAAAGCGAAGGCCAAACCCTAAAAATAGACATGAAAGAAAAGGTCTCTCAGTGAAGAGAGGTTAGAGTTAGAGACCCTTCATTTTTGCAGTTTACTTCTTATCTCAGTTATCTTATTTGTTGTTAACTCTTGTACCAGGGCAATGGGGTCCCAAACCAAGGAAGCAAGTTGGTATCCCTTACTGTGTTTTCCCTTCCCCTCCCTGAGAAACTCACTGCACTGCTTTTTTTTTTTTTTGGTCAAACACTGTACTGCTAATTAATAGTGGGCTTTTTTTTTTTTTCTACATCTTTGCATAGCCATAAGATTATAGGGTTGTCTTGATGTCATCATGACATTGGGAACTGGCAAGACAGTTCATTTTATTTTTGTCGTACTTATCAAATTAATTAACATCATTCAGAAACATACTAACAAACTGCTTTTTTTTTTTTTTAAGTAAACGAAGATATATGTAATTCTCGTCAAAAGTTAAATGTTATTGTTATGTTGCTAGAATATTAGATTTTTAATTTTAATAATTAGAATTTAAATTGTGATAAATTTAAATAGAAAACAATGTAATTCTTCGGAGTTGTGTAAAATCATTATCATCTGGCTTTCATGCACCAACAATGCAGCATGCATAACATATAAGTTGCTTGCTGAATGGATCACACAGCATTGGCAAAAAGGAAAAAAAAAGCAAAAAAATCCAAAATTATAGACAAGGAAATATCATCAATATTGGACAGTTATTTGTATCTTTCTTTGCTACCTAGGTAAGATTGACAGTTTAAATAATTAATAAGAATTTTATTTTTACCTAACAAAAAACAATTCCATAATTTTTTTTTCTTTCCTATCTTTTAGTATTGGAAAGTACCGTAAGATTCATTATAAATGCAAGATGATGCGGTTAGAACCATTGAGCTTTCAAATTAAACAATTATCAGAAGCATGTTTCAAGTACTCGAACAAGCTACAAGCCACATATTGGAAAAACCATGGGGGGTTCAGTGTTTTGAGATGAGTGTTTCAAAAGTACAGATAATGAAAAAGAGTTGGTGGTGAGTTGTGACATGCGAGACAAGGACAAAGGTAATTTGGGTCTTAGGAGAAGAAGGCAATGAACCCCTTGTTACCAAATTAAAAAAAAAAAAAAAGACGTTGTATTTTGAGGTAAAACAAAAAGACAAAGTATCACTTGGTCTCCAACTTTTCAGACACCATCATATGTATTCTAGTAAACCAGTGGCGGGTAAAAAATTTTGCAGTATTTTTGGAGAATATATTGCTATCATCATCATGCATATCAGCTCTCAGCTGATCAGCATTTCTTGCCCAAAATCAAAGCAAGCACTGAGCTTTCTTGTTTTCTTCTTCTGCATATTTGCACGTGTGGTCCCTCCTTTGCACGTGTGGAGAGCCATGCATGGATCTTTAAGACAGAAGGAGAGTTTTTTTTTTTTTAACATGAACTGACAATGTCACAAACATTAAACATAGAATGCTGCCTAGCTTTTTTGTCTTGGTGTCGTCATGTCACACGCGTTTGATAATAAAAGTAGTAAACAACATCAAACAATTTTTCATCCCTTCCTATTTGGATTTTGGGGATGGTTAGTTAGTTACCATAATTTGAGCACTGCGTAGCTTTTCCAAGCACTGCAAAGCAAGGACAAACAATAATGGAGATTGATTAAATACGGCACTCATAAACAGACAAGGGTTAGTTAATTGCATCCAGCAGAAGGAAATGGTTAACCATTCTAGTGTCACAGTCTTAAAAGTAAATCTTGAATTTCACATCAATTGTATATTAAATGCTCGTATCATCTTCATATTAATATAAAATCATAAAATTTTCTCCTTTCTCAGGATAATTGATATATGTGACTGTACTAATGGTGCATTTATACATTGCTTCACACTGTGATAATAGTCAGATAATTGGCTAATGGCCTTATAAATGAAGGAAAGAGAAGCAAAAAATTAAGAAAAATGAGATACAATGTGCTGGATCTATATAACTAACGTATGCATAGTCAAAGATGAATAATAATAAGTAGAAGAATTTGAATTTATTTTGGGAGTGTGCCATGGTTTCATGGAAGTGAAAAAAAAAAGGGACTTGATGCATGGGATAAGTGAATCTTATTAAGGTGTATTTAGACATTTTCATTAGAGATTAACCTTGATATCCAATCCAGCATTCTATACACTAAACACATGACTGTAATTTGGCTACTATTATCAAAGTATAAACCACTAGATGTATTTCAGTTTCCGAATGGAAAATTGATTGCAGAAAGGCCTAAATTTCTAAATGGACTACAGATACAATGAAAGAGAGGTGGTTGTCACATGATGTGAAACTTTCGATGAATATGTTGTTGATTTACCAAACCAACAGGCAAAAATGTTGGCTGAAGTAGTTGAGGGCAATGTGTGTGGGAGCTTCAGTAGTCCTAGAAAGAGAAGGTTTCTTGTAAAGAAGGGGGGATGGGGATGGGATCCCACAACACCCCAAGCACATGTGCTTCAGTTGGTTAATACCGAACATGAATTGAAGAAACATGCTTTTGGAATGACCCATGCAATGTAAGATGTGGAGATAGTTTGCCTAATCAATATTTTTTCTTCTTAGGGGTGGAGCCACCAACAATGCATGAAAGAAAGGAGGTCACAATTGGTTATATGGATGACCCACCATATAAGTAGTAGGGCTGATCCATAAGATTCTGTTGGGGGTGTTCCCTTGGAACCATATATGAAAAGCATGGCATGATGGTGGTGCACTGTTCCTCAAGGGGTACCCCATAGCCCCCAACAACAAGACAAATCCAACCAGTAGAAAAATGGGACTGCAATTAGCAAAGGCAAAGCATTTAGTTAATTGATTTAGAGAAAAAAGAAAAAAGGGAGAAACAAGGTAGACAATAGCAGACATCAAATGTTCTTGGCTTTACCCTTTCTTCTAAATTTGTTGGATATCAAGCATGGACGTCAGTTAACTTTGTCTGAGGGCTCAACAGCAGTTACAGCACCTTAGGATCCTTTGTCCATACTATGAATGTGAGAGATGTGACTTACTTCACTAATGGATGCAAAACTTATTATTTGCTAGGCAGAGAAAGTAAAACCCTAATTGAACCAAAATTTTGCCAAGACAAAAAACCCAAAATTTTATGTTTTTTAATCTGCATGAAAACGTATTTACTAGAACTAATTAAGAGAAAAAAATGTACATTTTGGCTGTACTAGCAAGTAATTATAAAGAATAATGTGAATTCTATCCAGAAATTTTCTTAAAATGTTTTTTTTTTTAATTAAAGTGAACGAAACTTACTCATTTTAAAATCAAACCAAATCTCAAATTTAAAAAAAAATTTATATTAAATTTATAAATCACTCGTTAAATTTTACAAGCAAATAGTATTATTTTCTTGGAGACAATTTCCAAGACTTCAGTCAGTCTAGGATAGCTGTAACTTCTGAAGACCCACATCTTAAAGGTGAGCGACGGATGCCTGTGCACCACATAAATGGTTCTGTTGCCGCACAAGGGATCAGAACATGAAATTGTACGTTAGTAAACAGAGTTGAAAGGTTAAAGAAGAAAACAAAGAACACCATACCAAATAAGATGACGAAGAATAAAGCAATATTGGTTTCATACTTCTTTACTTGGCTCCAGCCACCGGTCAAATTGGTTTTGGTCTCTACATTTATTATTCCATGATTGTTGTCATGGATTGAAGCAAAGCCTAAAGTCACCATAATATTAGCTCGCTTTGATACGTCAGTTTTTCACATGTACTCATCTGGCAGGTTACTTACAATTCACTTGATGAGCGTTGTATGCGAATCTCCACAAACATTGTCAAGCCAATCGATTAACTTCAAATAAACTTACAGATTATAATAAACCAACGAAAAATGTGAGACACGTTTGCAAGTATATATATATACACACACGATGTACTTGCAAATATACAGAGATAGTAGCATTTTACAACTCTCTCAAAGTGGCCATGGATTTAAGTTTTTTTTGTTCTTTTTTCTTTAACCAAGCAGATTAGAGCCATTGCTGCTTAAAACAATGGAGGTTGAAAGTGCAAAATGCAAAAGAATTAAGCGAAATGGGATTAAATGCATTTAAGTTGTAGCAGGATTCTACAACATGTGACAGCAGAACCTAAAATGAAGCCTACAAAAATAAACAGCTACGCAAATATAGTAAAATACTGTAGTAATAATTTGATACTGTAGTAGTGCAGGTAAAAAAGTTGTATAACTTAACCAAATACCAATAAAGTAGCAACAAGCTGAAGTCAGCAGGCAAAGGGGCGTTGGGGGAGAGGGATAAATAGGGGTTTCATAGACTGAAACTCAGTGAATAATTATCCAAAAGAAGGAGAGGGATATAAAGGAGACGTGATGCCCAAAAAAATGATAGTAAAAGGGTGAGGACTGAGGAGAGTTAGACTGTCCTAAGCCTTAACGGTCAGTAATACCATTCTGAAACAGAAGGATCAGAAACCAAAGAGAGCTTTAAAAAGATGTGACCTCATTGGGCCATTTTCAAAATTAATACTTTATCTAGTAAATATAGGTTTGTTTTCCAGACTCCCTTTTTTTAATGGTTTTCAGGAAAGAAAAGGTAGGATGGGGGGCGGGGTTGTTTTATTGTAAACCCATCAAAAAGAAAATCTTTTGACAGAAAGTGAGAAAGGGCAATCTCCCTCCTCTTTCTCTCTCTCTTTCTCACTGTTGCTCTCTATTCGGAGACCTGACTTGAATAGTAATCAGTACCAAGTGAAAAACCAAAGAGGCATAGTACAGAAAAAGCAAAGGATGACTGAGGGGGCAGGGTTGAGAAAAACAAAATAAGCTGCTATTAGTACTAATTATTTGCACAGTATTATCGAGAGCTGTAAGAAGTTAAGTAACTGTGCATATGGGGAGAGGGAAGAGAAAGGACAGGGGCCTGATTTTGTTTGAGATTTTCTTTCATTGATAGGGGAAGAGACACAGCTTTACTAACATAGAGGAATTGTCTGTACCTGATAGTTGTATTGAATAATTACTTAGCTTTTTTGCAACAGTGTTTAAACTCTATTATCTCCTTCCTCTCTCCCTCTCTCTCTCTCTCTTAGAGCAAAAAGGAACAAGTGATTGTACGTGTCCACGTGCGTAGACCCCTAATCGTGCTGCTCCAAACAAACAAAGCAGGCCCAACGGTTCATGGTCCTTTTGACACCGTACAATAAAGGCTTGTGCGTTGTGTCCACTGCGTCCATGCATAATTTTCAGACCTGGTATAGTGATTTTGACAAGGATATATGTTCGAATCCTAACATTCAACTTCCTAATGAAATTCCCCTTTTGCTTGTTTCAAGAACATCTTCATCTTCTTGCAATCTCGCTCCCAACACTTCTCTCCTTCCTTGACTAATTATTTTTATGATTTTTATTTTGTCATAAAATTTTGAAGCTATGTGAATCACCCTAGCAACAAAGCAACAGCTATGACAAACCAAAAAGTAGTTGATTCCTCTTTGCTCTACAAGGAAATGTGGGTCAAAACTAATAAAATTGCTCTCCCACGCCCAGGCACCGTTGCACATGGTGCTGTGACACTTATTAATTGATAATTGGCCCACTGTAGCCGAAGGTCCTTAAGCATTCTCGTTGGACAAATGAATGCCAACTTTAGATGTGGACAGAAAAATGGATTCAAAGCCAAGTTACCACTGGGGCCCTTAAGGCGGGAAGGTTGAAATGTGCACTGAACCGTTGCACTAGAGGGAACGTTTAGTCCTCATTGAACAATTAATTCCTATTTCCTACATTCACTTTGCAACCTTGGTAAAAGAAAGAAAAGTATGATTAAATCGCATGAATATTTGTTTTCATTATCGATAGTTGCCGCTTTGGAGGCAATAATAATTTCAGTTTTGTGCTCTGTTTCCCCATGACAGTATGAATGTGTGATGGTGGTTTGTGAAGGGGCTGCACTACTCGAAGATTCTCCTGACACAGAAAGAGCACATAACAACGAAATACCCATGAATGCCAAAGGAGAGATGACAAGTTTTCATGGATGCCAAGATATTAAGGGCAGAAATATTTCAGAACAGAAACTAGACAGAAATTCGTGTTACGGTTGATTGTCCAAATTACAAAAGAAACAACAAAACTAACTCGAGAGCACGATAAGCGTGTGCAACAGAGAGTTATGTGGCTCCCCAACTGTAACCAGTTCGAGTTCCCCATCACTAGGTGACAGCATATCATCATGTACTACTAATTGCTATGCAATTGCAGTGAAATAAACCATCATTTAGTTAACAGAAAATTACAGCAACATTCTTATGCATCGAAGCATGGATATGGCAAATTTCATTAAGTAGAGTTTTTGTGCATATGGACAAATATGAATGGAAGAACGAACAATAAGAGCAGATGACAACTATTCTGATTCCACCGAGGATATGGTACATGCTTTTATATGCTTTATATAAACTAAGCAAATGGCCATCTAACCAATAGATTTCATTATGGTCAAAGTTCAGAAGCCCATATCACTCAGACTGGTGTCCATTAAAGACAAAATATATCATGAGTCATGACAAGAAATCTAATTATACAAGTTTTATACAGAAACCAGTTGTTTATTAACAATTAGAAAATATGCAAGAAATAAAAAGATAAACCTTCTGAAATGCATTATATTAAGTTATAGACATTGTTCTCATTGTAACGCGAAGTGGCAAGCTCCAGAGTTCTGCAAGAGTCTTATCTATGATGCACAATCAAAAATGGCTGAAAAGAACTATGTTGAAAAATCAAAAGCTGTGTGAATGTGAGAGGAAGATAAAAAGTAAAGATGAACAAAAAGCATAACCGACTAAAAAAGAAGAGATCCATTGATTTCAAATAATGTTCAGCTTTAAATCAATTGGACTCTTTCCTTAGTGTTTGCAAACTTTGCATATCCTTTTATTCTTCTTCCTGATGTTTGTAATGGAGCAAAACTTAAACTGCCTCTCTCATAGTTTCGTTTTCCATAAAACAAAGAAATTCCAAAAGCTTAGCAATTTCATCGGTTTTTTATAAGAATAAGACTAAAGTTTTTTTTTATTTTTTAGTGCATGTGAACAAGGCCAAGAGAAGAAGGAAAACTACACTGTGGACCTTGATCCTCTGTTGGACAGAAAACAACCACTAGCAAAGCCTGGTTTGCTATAATACATATCAAGCCAGATCTGTGCCACATACTTCAGAAAATATTTAACCGCACTTTCAACAGATTTCACCCTTTTGACAAACTGCAGGTATTTTAACTCTATTGCTCCTTGTAATCCCTCAAGCCCAAGTATCCTTTTGACACACTGCAGCTATTTTAACTCCATTGCTCCTTGTAATTCCTCAAGTCCAAGTATCATCTAAGTACATTCTAGTATTTCCAGCATGGTAAAATCCCAAATTGATAATAGAGCAGAAGCCACCTTACCATGAATTGCCTCATATCTGTCTGTCATACTAAGAGGGTCTCCACATCAATTGCAATCAAGTCCTGTATTAGAAGCCCATGAAATATCTAAGGCACCACCTTCAATGTAAACCAAATTGCCCTCCAAGTAGAAAGTACCGTAATGACACAAGCCAAAATTCCTAGCAATGATAAAATGAAGCTAATAAATAAAAGCAGAAACCAAATGATACGTCATTGTACTTATCCTGTCAGATCAATTAGTTGCTACTAGCAAAGTATTCTTTGCAAATTAATCATGTGGAATAGTAGTTTAGAGAATATCTAAAGCAACGTGACTGTCAAGTGCCAACAAACTATGCTTATCTAAAGGACAAAGGCTCCCTGATTCCTATAGTTTGGGGACGGGGGTGGCAAATAGAACTGCCAACGTGCAAACACCCCAGAGAAAAAAGACAAAGAGAAAGGTTAGACTACACCACTGTTATATAAAGAAAGTAACAAAAAAGAAAAGATCCAAACCAAAAGACGATGAAATCTCTTCTACAATTGAAAGGATACAACTAGTAACGGTTGGATATGGAAATTGAGAAAGGCAGTTTAGTCAACAAGCTACTCTTATGTAGATGACAGGCAATCAGTAGCAAAGTCAAGGTTTTCTACTCAGGGCTCATTACGGGGATGACAGTAATGAGCACGAGAAAATTTCATGGGAGGGAAGGAGTGATGATATCAATTTAAGCTTTTAGTTCCCAAATGACAACCTAGTTGTTCTCTTTGCTTCTAACAGCTTTCAAGAACTACAATTAGATTTCCACTTGAACTTTGAAAAGGAGGCAAATAAGATGATTTACAGGCATACCAGTTCTAGAAAATTTCAGTCAAAAATTTTAATCGCAGCTTGAACTCTTGCTTATCTCTTTGCTCACACATTTTATGACTTAGCAAATCCACCCCATGCTTACGGCTAACTTCAGCCCTATTAACAACACCATTACACCCAAGATCAATTAATAGTTGAATCTAAAGAGACAGTATAAAATCGTTAAGGAGATGGTCAAAGTAGATTTTTGAGCACTCTTTGAGAGCTTAGTACCATTACTGTTGCAAATGTGGCACTAGCCATTGCACAAATTTACCAAATTCAATCTCAGCAATGGCAACTACATGTCAAAATGCTTCTTGTACTTTATCAATCCTTGGGTCTCTTGATAGTTGATATGGTAATAGTACAGTCATTTTCCTTTGGAGCAGCAAAATTTAGAAATTTGGAACTTAATTAAAAACACCTTGTCTGTTTCACGGTGGATTGCAAATTCCTAGGGTGCTAGGACATTAGACTGATCAACCACTATGAGATAAAAATATGATACAGCACCCAAAAAAGAAAGAGTTTATCAGCAAATGGCTGAAATGTCATCACAGTACTTCCCACTCTCTACAGATTAAACCCTTATACATGGAGGGCATCTTAGAATTCCATAAAATTTTGTCCAAATCACAGCAAAACATGTTCTCTAGAATATCTTCAATATGGGGGAAATGTAAAAACACTGAACCTCAAACATTCATGCATAAACAACTTAATTGACTAAAAGGCCTCGACAAAAACAACTCAAGACTTTTTTTTTAATCATCGAATTAAGCTTTAATTTGCACCTGCTACATAAGATTCAAATCTCCTACATAAATAACACAACAAAAATACACATTCTTCAATGGCAACCTAGTAATTATGAACAATTTTCCAATTTTTTACCATCAAATTAAGAACAAAAAAAATGAAATAAACTTAAAAGAAGGAACTTACAGCAAAAAAGGCTATGTCCTTTGAACTCTTTGCAATCGCATCTCAATCAATCTAGCATTAAACTCTCCATCACTAACCTTTAACATCTTCGACAATGGCAACTTAAACCCATGTTCCACCAAAGCTCTATGCCTTGGCTTAATCTTTTTGTCTAAACTAAACGAAAAATACTGAGGAAACCTTTTCAATTCCTCCAATTCACCTTCCATTTCCTCCAAGAAAAACTTAACTTTAGGCTTCATATTATTCTCTAAACTCAAAGTCAACAGCCCGGGTGACCTCACCACCATCCGGTTCACTTCCGGCTCGTCAAAACCCAGAGATTGGAGGAAGTTAAGTTTGGGTTTCAAGGTGTTTTCCACGTTAGAAGCTAAGAGAAGGGTGGTACGGCAATTCAAAACAAGGCCGAGGGAAGTGAGGAAACGCAGAGTGGGGCGGAGTTGGGTGGCGACGGAGGAGAGTAACAGGCGAGGGCAACGGGAGAGGGAGAGAGGGAGGTGAGGGAGAGGGAGAGGGACTTCCTGAAGGAGGAAATTGATGGGGGGTAGAGGGTCGGAGGTAAGGAGTAGAGGGTACATGTCGAGGATACGACCGATGGAAGGGCGAGAGAGACCGAAGGAAGAGAGGGAGACTTCCAGGGAAAGGAGAGAGGAAAGTGGGGTGGAACGGAGGGAAGGGTTTTGGTTGAGAGCTTTGTGGGGGTTGATGTTTAAGGATTGGAGGTAGAGCAGCTTTTGGCGGAAGAGGAGGCCGCCATCTTTGGTTGTTGGTACGGCGGTGGATGTAGGCTTAAGGAGGGTTTGGGGAGGGAGTTGGAGTTTGAGACCACAAGTTAACATTTTTTTCGATGTGGATGAAAAGAAAATTTTTTCTAAATTTATTTACATATCTATAAATTTAAGGTCATGCCACGTGGGATCAAAGTTATTTATTTATTTAATAATTAAATAGTTAATTAATTTTTAAAAATATTTCTTAATTAGGTATATGTCAATTTTTTGAAGTAGCAAATCTTTTAATTGAATAATCATTAAAAAGATTAATCAAATTCTAAAATTTTTACTCTTAATTATACACATAAATAGATATTTGTCCTACATGAAAGCAAAAATATTGCTACGTAACATTTATCAATGAATTTCCCTTCCAAATGGCATATTAAAGAAAATATGCAATAAGAAGGACAAGACAGTAGTTTTGTCCAAAACAAATGAGAAATTGAATTTGGTTTGGTTTTGATAGTTGTTATGGCGGGGGCAAAGGAGAGGAGAGTTGGTTGGGTGTCTGACGATCCCCTATTCTCAAGCTCGTTTCCCACGACCGCTTTTGCCGCTCACCCGGTCGTGTTATGCTCATCATTTCACGCCTCTCTCTCTTTTTGTGCCCTTGGGTTCTCTCTTCTTTGGCTGAATAATCAACCTATCACCCCCACCCCTACTTTAAGACTTTTGGATCATGCACGTTCAACTCGCTGCTTGATTTTTGCTCATTTGGGTATGCCTTTTTTCTTGTTTTTATTCTTAATTTCTTCTCTACTTCGCCGTGGCTTTGATTCTTGCAAATGAACCCAGAAAGAAAAAGAAGGAAAAAGACTTGATATTTACATGAATCTTAAAGTGGTTTTTTTTCTTTTTTATTTTCTGGGTTCACTTAGTTTGATCATGTTTCTTTCATCTTCTATAGTCATATTATTAGTAAAGTTACATTGTTTTCAGAGATTTTGATAAACCCCATTTCTAGTTGTGCCAAAGAAGGTGATTTTATTGTGCTTATCACATGAATTTCATTAATTTATAGATATTCTATGGTGTTTTTTTTTTCTTTTCTATCATAAGGAGTTATTTTGTGAATTCTACTAGTTTCAATCTTACATGAGATTGATGAGACTTCAACGCTAAATTATGAGAATTTGAATATGCAGGATGGGAAGGGTTAAGCTAAAGATAAAGAAGTTAGAGAACACAAATGGCCGTCAAGCGACCTTTGCCAAAAGGAAGCATGGTATCATGAAAAAGGCTAATGAGCTATCTATCCTATGTGATGTAGAAATTATCCTCCTTATGTTCTCCCCAACTAACAAGCCTTCCTTATGCATTGGGAAGCGCAGGTAGGCCATTCATAATTCGTCCTTTTGCATATAGTTCCGTTTTTATTGGTGAAATTATAGGGGCAGCTCATATTTAACTCCAAAGAGGATTGATTTGGCATCAAATTGACATTAGTATAGTGCATGTAGTTCTTTACCTTTTTCTTTTTTGAAAAGAGATCTGTCAAAAGTTAATTAAAGGGTTGAACACTTTCAAAATTAACTAAGATATTGATATATGTTGATGCATTAACAGTTTTCAAGTTCTCTGAATTAGACTTTAGATAGCTTGATAAATTTGGTTATTTAGGCATTGTGCAGAGAAGAGAAAAATATGGAACCACAGGTTGCTGATAGAAACAATGTTGATAATTACAAAAATTTGATCGTAAGGAATGCCATATTCAAAAGGGGCAGGCTGGTTTTATTTTCCTCTTAGATTGCACTTGATAACTTGAATTTGAAAGAAGGGATTTGGATGCTACATTTTGGCACAATAGTCAGGCATTGTATAAATACAAAATATTTGTTACTGTTTCTTATGAAATGTTCATATACACAAAATCAACTAATTGCCGTAAATTAGTTTTGGCTTTGGGAGACACATGATTAGGTGCAAATTATGCTAAGGTGTCTGAGATATTATGATTGATGTAGGCAATGCTGATCCATACATGGTACTGACGTGAAGGAACTTGAGAGATTGCTTGTGATTGGTTGCACAACTATTTTGATTTAATTTTCATATATGATAGATGTTTTTCAAAGCAGTTTTGGTAGTTTAGATTTATGTAGAAGGCTATTACCTATAGTAGCAACATTCATATATATATATATATATATATATATTTATTTTGTTTTGTGAATTCAGCAGCATTGAGGAGATCATTGAAAAGTTTGCTCAACTCACTCCACAGGAACGGGCAAAAAGGTGCGGTCTAATTTTTTGAGTCAAAAAACCACATTGCTAATCTTCATACTTAAGAGTTTAATTCTATACATTGTTGAAGTGGAATTGACTCACATTTTCTTTTCTATTTACTGGAACAGGAAGTTGGAAAGCCTTGAAGTAAGTCCCTTCCTACAGTCCATTCTCCTTTAGTGATATTACTATCTTTGTTTTCTTTTATCAAATGATTTTGGTGAATGAAATGTCATCAACCTTATCAATTACATAATTTGTCTTCTCTTTGAGAGTCTAGGCATTGAAAAAAACATTCAAGAAGTTGGATCATGATGTAAATATTCATGAATTTCTGGGTACAAGGTACATGACAATCTTCTTCTTGTCAGCTCAACTCCTCCTAGTAAAATTTCTTCATTTGATTATATTCTACAAAATATTTCTAATAGGATTATGACTTTTTCTTTTTTTCTTTCTTTCTTTCTTTCTTTCTTTTTCCCCAGTACACAAACAATAGAGGTATGTATGCTTGATGACCTGTTACCTTAATCTATTATGATAATTTAAAATTCTTAGACCATGTTGTTCATCATTCTAACATGCTTTTTGTATGTCCATAATTTTTGTGGCAGGACCTGACTAACCAAGCAAGGTTATTGCAGACTCAGCTTTCTGAAATTCTTAGGAGACTGAGGTGAAGCTTTTGAATGTAGAGTTTTATTTTTGTCTCTTTGTTATTAATATCCTTTAATGTGCTATCTTTGGTCTTAACTTGTACTAATATTGATATTGGCTACTCAGCTGTTGGACTAACACAGTCAAGATCAACAATGTAGAACATTTGAGGCAAATGGAAGATTCACTCAAGGAATATCTAAATCAAATTCAGGTCCATAAGGTATGCTTATCATTTCCCTAAGTAGTTAGGTCTTTTATAACAAGTGATAGAATGCCCTTCTTGGGGCATGTGACGGAGTTTGCTTACTTAACCAAGCCAAAAAAAAAAGGAAATGGATAACCATTTGCTACTAGAATTAGAATGATGAAATTTCAAAGCACTGTGCAGATTGAAAACTACATGAACTTTTCATCTTCTCTCTAAAAGCTCAAATAATGAGTGCTAAATATGTTTTTACACTTTAGACTCTTCCTTATCTACCTTCTTTTGGCAGGAAAATCTAGGAAAGCAGCAGCTTCTATCGTTAGAATGCACAAGTCAGGTAAGAATGTGCGATGGGCTTGGAATATTTCCCTGCTCAGTTTTCTCTTTAAAGTCGCGAGAAATTAGTATCTGAACCAGCCTTTTCTTGCAGCTCCAAAATAAAATGCATGTACCCCTTGGAATGAGCATTGAGCAACAGCTTCAACATCTTGCATGGATGCCTAATAACGACAGGAGACACATGGCCTTATCAGAAGACCCTAATTTGATTCCCCTCAGGTGAATGGACTTCCTAGAAATCTTAATTCTACTAAAATTTCACTGATCTGTATTATTGTGATAATCTTGTTTTTCTAGAAAAATGAAACAAAAAAGCAAATCCCTAATTTTGGATGGAAGATTTATTTCAAAAAAATACCTATTTTTTAAAACATGACATGCATATCTTAGAATATATTAGAGCACATAAAATGCTCCGTTAATTAGTAATAGTTAATATATTAATATTTAATTCTTTTTGTTACCCATACAAGTTGATGAAAAAGGCCTTCCACAATGTATTATGATGTTGAATTGTAATTCCCAGGGATGTGGAGTGTTCTGCAAGTTCCTCCTTTGGAAGTTATTCGGGTTACTTTGGCACTGCTAAAAATTCTGAACTTTCTAGTTCTGGACAAGAAAATGGCATCCTTAACAATTTGAGTGGAAATGCATCATCACAGCTGCAACTAGGTGGACAATGCCCCTTCTCTTACAATCTTAATATACTGAATGATCCTATATTCCCTCCAGTGGCAGGGATGAACTTCCAGGAAACTCCAGCAGATTATCATGTTAATGGAGCTCTAGAAGGTCCTAGAGCTGGATATGACACTACCCAAGGTAGTTGGGCTTCCACTTCTGGTCCTTGTGCTGTTGCCATGTTTGATGAGCCATTGTATTCCCGAGTAAGTCTTTCCCCATTACTCCCACCATGCTTTCAATTCTTGAGCAATGTTGCTTGAGTCACCAACTATTTTATCTGCAGCTTCAACACGGTTGAGCAATCCAATGGTTTATACATGACTCTGTATGCATGCAAATATATGTGAATGAGTGGAAGAGGCTGAAGAATTTTTTTTGTTCCGCTTTGCTTGTTATTAATTCTTAAGTTTTTGCATGATGTAAATTAGAAGCAAAGAAGCAGAAAAAAAGAAGAGCAGAAAAATGAGCTATGAATCTTTACTTTATAGTGAGCATTTACCAGCTAAGAGCGTTTATTTAGAATAAAAATTGTTCCAAGGAAGATATTAGAAGCCATGGTGAACTGTTTACGCTATCTGTTTAACTGCCCTTTATTTTCATTGTTAATGCCCAATGTTGGAATTATCACGATATTATTTGAGAACAATATATAGGTCATAAGCTTGAATTAAATTTCTTCATTCAAGGAAAGTTTATATGAAAGAAGGATTGTTTCAAAGTATGGATTATTAGAAGCTATGGTTGGAAAGTTACGTAATCACCTTCATGGAGGACAACTATTTGGGGCTTTGGAAGTATATGCCATTTTCTTGCTCTAAACTATTTTCTATGATAATGCTCATTCTCCTAGGATTATAAGAAGAGCACATGAGATTTTTGTTAGATGGCAAGCTACTAGATTAAGTGATGGCATAATTGACTATCCTTCTGTTCATCAGATGTTCCTATGTTCAGGTTTTTTGCACTATTTTCTATGTTAATGCTCATTCTCTTGGGATGATAAGAAGAGTACATGGGATTTGTGCTAGATGGCAAAAATGACTATCCTTCTTGTTCATCAGATGTTCCTATGTTTAGATTTTTTAACCTGACGACAAGATATTAATTCAATTTAAGCCTTTATTGGCCTGTCAAATGCTTTTAAAATAAGTGCCAATAATTCAGTATAGAAAATGGACGTCTGGTTGACACTTGCTTATGCACAACCTTGATCTTTGATGTGAAGTAGTTTGTACCAATAGCCAGTACTGTCTCTCTCTTTCTCACCCACACCCACACAGACATAATTGCATATGTTTCTTGACATAAATCATGCTAACTGTTTCTTCAGTAATTGAAACCTCCATTTATTTCTTATACATGTACTGGTTGTCTGTTGCAGCAACTAAACTGAGGTGCAGAAGACTGATGCTACCATTCATCCCATCCACTGAGCAGGCTATGGAGAACTTGGTAATGTGCATGTGAAATTCACCCAATCCTCGGAAATTTGACTAAATATTTCACAATGGTTTTCACTGCCAAGCTAAACTTGGAATCGGCCAATGAGATGTATAGCACAACTACACAACATAGGAATTGCCTTAATAGTGATAAACTGCAGAATCGAGTGGTGCTGACCCCAACCAAATGAGGCACCACGTTTCTGTTATAATTTCTGTATACTAATCATTTCTACTAGTAGTAGTAGTAGGTTTTCTTGACCTATTTTTGCCTTTACCTTTTGATTATTAGGGTTGCTAATGGCATTCACTGCCTTCCCTGTCAATTTTATGCTGTAAATAAAACAAATGTAGCAAAAAACATTGACTGTAAATGAAAAAAAAATATTAATTATAGTAAATCCCTGTCAATTGCAGAAGTATAGTTGAGATAATCTATTTCTATAAAAATCACTAATTATAGTACTCTTGACTATAATTAGACTTCAGAGAGAAACTAGGCAATATTGAGTAAGCATTAATCTCCTTTATGCAATTCGAAGTTGATACCAGGTGGCATTAACTGTAGCATCTCTGAGGGCATGAAAGCATCTTCTTAACAGAGTCTATATTGAAATTGACATAAAAATGCACGGACTCAACAATGTCCGGAGATTGGGACATCACCCCCCCCCCCCTTTCCCCACCAAGCCACGCTGGATCACACTACTTTAAAACACCAAGATTCTCTAATGCAATGAAATGCCTCTTAAATCTTCTACAATCCAGACAGGATTCATACCACGTGCTGGCCAAAGCCTACGAGGACAAGAAAACTTCGACATGCTAATCAAAAGGAGGTGGTAAAATATTAGACATTTGATCAAAGCAACATCTCCACAGATCAGCTGGATTTTGATATGGTAGTGACTTTTTGAATGAAAAAGACATCCGGAAGCCATGTTTAGGGACCCTGGTAAAGTTTTGATGATGCTCAACTGTCTATATAGTACAACAGTTGGAGATTAACAGTTCAAGCAACATGAATCATCATGGCAATAGTGGAAAAGTCAGTGTATCGATTGTTTGGGAATGGGCTTCAGGAAGAGCCTGGTTCAAAGGTCCAAAGTGAATTTGGGAGTAGCCCATGTCTTCTCCGCTGATGGCAAAGCACATTTTGAAATCCAAATTTTATCTTTAAAAAAAAATGTAAAAGGCAAGCATTATCTATTTTTTCTTGTTTTGTAGTAAGCTAGAAAAAGATATGGTACCTCAGGTTCACCCAATAACAACATTACACGTAATAAGCATAATATGCGGCGACTCACATGGGCAGCTGTCCGAAGATCCGTGCCGAACTGATCACGACTTTGGTTGTCAGACGTAAAAAAAATATCTATCGTTATCGTTGTCCGATAAAACGGGAAGGGAAAAAAAAAAAAGACACCAGCCGTAACCGTAGGAAAACCAAACAATAGAAACGTTCTGAAGCCACGTCAGCAAGTTGTCGTGGAGACCGAGAAATCGTCGATAAGTTAATCAAGAGACATTCACGTGGCTCGAGATTGTGTCACGTCAACCTCACAGTATGCACCAGAGATAGAGTAAGAGTTGACCCATCAATCACCAATCTCAACATGATTTTTTTTCTTTTTTTTTTAATTCTCAATTATTATTGTCGAATTTAAAAATTATTTTAAAATTTCATTTGCAAATTTCGCTTGTAATGCCTCTACTGTTTATAAAGTGTAAAGCTAGCGTAAATCAGAAGAAAATCGGATAAAATATTTCAATTTGATTGGTTTGGAGGAAAAGGTTGCTTATAGAGAAAGAAAAGAAGATATAATTGAAGTACTTTGAATAGTTTTTCTTTTTTTTTTTTTTGTTGGAAAGGAATAATTATTTTCACTCTTCCTTCCCATTTTCCACCACAAATTTTAATGATTAATATAATAATGATAAAGAAAAAAATTTAATACTATCACATATATTTACTCTTTTTTCTCCTGTTTTTCAATTTTTACCGTGAAATTTTAAAACGACTTTGATAAAAATAAAACAATAAATAAAATTTCTGAGAAATTTTCCGGTTGCTTCAGGTCATTATCTTCTCTCAAGCATACGATGTCTAGTCGAAGTAATTTAAATTTTAATTAACAAATAATTATATAAATTAATTAAATTAAATTTTAAAATTTTTAATTATATTATTTTCGGTTATGTTAAATTCGCTGTAATATACATTCTCACAAATATGGGCATTTGAGATTGGTTCTATTGAAGTTTAAAATCAATATGTGTATGGTAAAAAAATAACAATAAAGATATTTATTTGTCTTACTTTGAAATTCAATATGATAGTAAATAAATAAAGAAGCCAAGATATTCGAAGTGTTAAAGTAGATTCTTTTTATTGGAGTCACGTTATGCAGCAGATTTGAAATCCTGGAAGCAAATCTCGAGTGAAAGAGACGGTGAGGTAAGGGACAAGCAAGCAAAGAAACACTGATATGAAATGTCATCCAATTCTTTTCCACAGTCCAGAAACCAACCCTGCATCTACTGCAACACACAAAGTACAATGGACAGATAATAATTTGTTCTATTATTCGTAAATTTTGTTCACATATTATTTATGTTGTTTGATTGATAGGATTTGAATTTTCAAGTTTTTCATCTCTAATTTTCACAGAAGAGAATGAGAAATTTTTTTCTTGCTCGGTTGGCTTGGAACTGGGTGTGATAAACAGGAGGCTTGGTGGCTATGCAGCTTGAAACGCAGATTCCATGTGAGAGAATTTAATGCATGTCACTTTCTCTATAAATGCCAAGAAAATATTTAGTGTAGAAGAATTTAACCAGTCACCAGAGAGTAGAGGAGACAAATTTTAAACCATTGCCATTGGAATTAACTGATTCTCCTTTTGACATGTCACCCAAATTTCATCAGTCTGAAGAATTTGAACTCTATGGATTTGTGAGTTCTCCAAAAACTGCTAAACTTTTGCATGCATTGGCATTTTGGGTTTCTTTTTCACAAATGGATTGCAATTTGCAGAGCAACAGCCAGCGTCGACTTGTGGCTAGAAATTGCTACTACAAGAATTCTGAATTTTGGTTAAGACTATAAGCTAAATGTCCTGAACTGAACTTGGACAGTTAGGTGAGCCAGTTGATGTGTGCCAGGTAATGAAGCTCCCAACTAGTGCTCAAAAATTGGTCCAAATAATGAGTCTTGCTCGCCAGGAGCTGGATTATCGGTACTTTTAGCTTTCGGAGTGATTGGCATCATCGTTTTGACAGCAGATTGTGCAAACATGTGGTATTTTTATCATGAGCAATTAAGGATAGAAATGATAAACCTGGAATCATAACAAATCAAGAGTTTACTTTCCATTACTAGTAGAAATTGCAAATTTACAAACTACTGTCACACAAACAAAAGCCTAACACATACTCAGCCAAAGCTGATCAAGGTGACCTTACAACAGATGCTTCTCAACATCTCAAAGGAGGAAAAAGAGGACCTATTACTAGTGGCGGGTGGTTAAAGTCCACCTCTGCCAGTCTCCTGCTTCACTAGAACAGAAGGAAAAATTACTATTACAATAGGGATCCCTTAAATGGGACATACTACCCCAAAAATAAACTAAACCCAAAATGATAAAAGGGCTATATAAAATAAGCCCTTATCATTTCTGACCCAAGAGGCCCAATATTTGGTCCACATAAATATAGTATAATCTACTAGCTGGGTATACTAAAAGGTCAAGCTAGTTAATACTATTTTGGATGGTGGGTATATTAAATAAATAGACTAAGACAATAAAGAGGCGGAGGAAAAAAAGTGTTCCTCTAGCGAAACTGGCCGCCAGTGAAGGTCTGCCCAAAGGACCAGCCAGCTGGAGCAACATTGTAGGAGACCACAGTACGGCCATCACTTGTTGTGACCTTAAATGAGAGGCTTTGCCCATTGAGATAGTTGTTGCTTTGCCAGTTCTGGCCCCAGTTTCTAGACATCGGCTGCCAACCAGTCCTGGAGCCTTTGATGGCCACGGCATGTACGTCACCAGCACCGCCAACGTTGGTGATGAGGACTAGGTTGAAGTAGGAGTGGCCATTAATTGTGAACCTGATACCTCCCTTTCTCCCGCATGGTACCCTAACAAAACCAAAACCGAACCAAAGATAAGTACTGTTACTAAATGTAGCCACTACTACCTGTTAAATACAGCTATTATTCACCGAGGAAACGGTAAAAGTGTAGTTTGTTTGTCTTGAAAAACAGAAACTAACCCTAAATTACCTTTTATTAGAATAGTTAGTGGGCCTCAAATGCTGCCAACAAATAAGGATTCGACCTTTTTACAGCAAAGCTCATAAATCGACCTTTTTATTGCCTTATAATGAGGTTTAAGAAGTTAAAAAAACTTAGGACCACCAGTTATGGGGAGCAGAAGAACTTGTTTCACAGCAGTTAAATTTGAAAATAGTAGAGGCTCATTCAAAGACTGGTTAGAGATCTAAATAACCCTCTTTGGAAAGCTCATTTAACAGGTGAGAAAAGGGAAAGAGTGACAAAATTACTTCAAATTTGACTTGAGTTTTTGGAAAATCAGAAGACTACAAATTAAACATACCTTCTGTAAGCAACAGGCACAATTCCAGCTCTGTATTGAGCAATGTGTTGGAAGACAGGCTGAGAAAGGTCAAAGTGATGCAGAGGAGGGTTGCACCAGCCTCCTGCATTGTTAGGGAGAGCATTATTTGGAGGGCAGAAATTGGTGGCTGTGACCACGATGGAGCCAGGCAGGCACCACTTGCCATCATTCATACATTTGATCTCATAACAAGACCCACAGCTGAGCCCATTGTTGAACAGAGCTGTGCTCAAAGCTGCAGTATTTGTCCCATAACCCTGACTATACAGGTTTCCATAACCACAAGCTCCACCTGAAAATAAAAGTTAAGATCAATTAGTCAAATAGGGTTCCCTGTTTAGCTGCAACTGTACAAAAAAAAGTTGCTTCATTTGGTGCATACCCATTGTTCCTGATGCATCACTCCCACCATAGAAGGTGGCATGTGCATTAATCCAACCACCACCATATCCATGTACAGCTGAGACCATTGCAAGAAAACCCAACAAGGAAACTCCAGCAAAAGCCATTTTCCTGCACACAAGTAAGTGAACTTTTAAGCACTTCGTTGAAGTCTCCAAGTACAAAACAAAACTCAAAATGTGAGAGGGCTAAGAAGATTACACGAAGATTAGAGGTCTACAAATATAATTGCTGAGAAAAAAAAATGTGAGGCAGTTGAGTGAAGGAAATGGGGAGGGGTGAGGGGGGATTTATAGAACTTTTTGGGAAGGTGGGGGGCTGGACTTGGAGGCTATAAGGCCACCGTTACAAGTTACAACTAAAACTACCTTCCACTTTTGAGCTACTGGGACCAAAAAACCAATAGGCTTATTTCCTTTTTAGAAAATATTTGTCCAATAATTCTGTTAACAAAATATTAAAATTTTAATTTTAATAATGTTAAATATAAAAATATAAAAGTAAAATATCAACAAAAGAGAATTTGATTTATTGATAGATGTATGAATTATTAAGTTTTTCTAAAGTAAAAAATTTTACCAAAAAAATGCACATATTTTACCAAAACAAGGAAAAACAAAGGCACATGCGAGCTTAGAAAGGCTGTGATTTGTGGGCTCAAAACGCGTGGCTTTGTAGCTTTCCAAATGGGAAATTCCCGTAAAATCTAAGTGGGACATAGCTGCTTTTGCCTCTATGCTGATTGCTGAATATACTTCCATACACACATGCAAAAGTAAGCACGGCACATTTGTCACAAAATTATAGATTTGTTAATTTTAAATATGATAAAATAATATAATCAGAAAAAAAATAAAAAAATTTATATTTAATTTTTATATTTTACATATATTAAATACAAAATAAATAAATTATCAAATCTACAAAATATCTTTTTCGCCCTTTTGTTCTCTCTGCCTTTTTCTGCTGTGTTTTCCTCTCTTTTTCTCTCCATTTTTTCTCTTTATCTCCTGTCAGTATCTCCCTCTCATTTCTTTATACTCCATTTACTTTTCTGAATTTCGATTTTATTTATTTTTAACAGCGGGTCTTTCGTTTTCCCTATTTCAATCTTTACAGTTTGGGTTTTACTTTTTTATTAATTGGTCCTGGCAAAGCACATGCTACATTTGTAAAACCTCTACATTCAACAGGAAGAGCAATTTTTTTTTTCTTTTTCTTCGACGTCGGTGCTTTTATGGTGCTGACTGCGGCCGTGAAGTAGGACTTGCACAAAGGTCGGTGAATTTAATACCAAATCTTTTCGTATTTTCTCTTCAGCTTTCAAAATTCTATTCCATACCCCTTCGTTTGTTACTGATCAATTTCTCTAAAACACTTCACATCTACTCTTCCTCCCTCCAGGCCCCAAAATCATCATGAAAATTTAAAATGAAATTTATACAATTTGACACTTTTTACATTTGATGTTTATCAAATATCGAATTATGATTGTTGATGGTATTTTTTGGTATCTTAATTGAAAAGAGGTGAGAGATATTGAAAAGAAAGCGACCTAAACATGCAGTTAAAAAACACAGTCAGAAGATGTAAGAATTATTGCTTTGAGGCACGTTTTGATGCTCAAAGTAAGTAATATATCTGAAAAAAGGTAAATACCGAAGGAAGAAGGAAGTGCAATGTACGTGGAAAACTTAAGAGGAAAGAAAACGTAAGTGTATAGTAAGTAGGAAGGGGTTCTCTCTCTTACGTACTTATACTTTCTATTATCTTATATACAGACCGGATAATGACTTGATTGAATCATTTAACAGATGATGATAAGTATATATGAAATTTCAAAAAGGTTTACGTAAATAATTATGAGTCACATTTAATAATTTTAATTGGACAAAAAATGTATTTAATAATTTTAAATAAATTAGAAATAAATTTTTTAATTTTGATACGATACTTTGACGAGACATTAATGAAGATAATAGGTGAGTTGGGTATTAATGATATGGCAACTTGGATGTACATTGCTTGAGTGACTTAGAAGGTTGACTGTGTTAATTAGGAATTGATCGAATAAATGAGCATAGCAATGATCATTAAAGTTAAAATTTTAATATTTTATTAATAAATTATATGATGTTAAATTTTTTTTTTCATAAATATAGAGTTTAGCGAATAAATTAATTGATGTTTATTCCTTAAACACATGTATTTTGCATTTGTGTATTCGGTTTAATTGTACAATGCATGTAATTTTGCTCATTTTCGAAATTGATTTTTATACACTAAAAATGGAGAAACAAAAATTGAAGTAGCAAGAGCAACTGTTACAGGTTAGAGGTTACCTGCACGTGTGTTGCTGACCTTCTTTTGAGCCATAACCTGCAACTGATTAAGAGCAGAATCTTATGTAATTAAAAGTTAATTATCCATAATTTTCCATCAACTGAACTATATAAAAAAGACCAAAAAAAAAAAAAAAGCAATGGGGGCATAAATCTAGACAGCGCAGACGGATCATTAGGCAAATCATGATCTTATTACAAGACAGGATCTTGCATGTTGACAAAGGATTAAACTTGTGTTTTTTTAATTGGCTGGCGACATAAGAGGACCGTGATTCTCGGTGTATTAAGGAATCAAATCAGACTTATATTAAGAACAATCAAGTGTATATCTGCAACTGGTGGAAGTATCAAGATCCGCTGTTGTGACTTGACTTAATTGGAATCCCCATGGTGTTTCACAATAAAATATTTTCACTCACTGTTGAATTTGTCAGTTTATTTTATGCTTTTTTTTTATTTATGAAAATGACATCAACAATATTTTATCAATAATTATGTTATTTATCGATAAAATATTAAAATTTTAATTTTAATAATAAAAATTAAAATCTTAAGAACTTCAATATAAAAAAAAAATCACAATAACTTGAAAGACAATAAATTTGAAGTAGTTTCGAGTTGCTGGACTAATACAGTAGGTATTCAAACTAGAATGATTAAGAAAATTCCTCGTAGAGTTAAAATAGACTTGGTTCATTGAACTCATGGCTATTATTATTTTAAAAATTTTCTTAAAGGGATATGAAGTCAGATTTTCAATAAATTGACTAATGTGCTCTAGCAAAACAAGCATTGCAGGAGAGAATGACCCTTGTTGGACATGATCTTCTAGTTTTTTAAAAGAAAAAAAAATTTTTTTTTTTTTGCTTGTTGATAGTAAAATCCATATTTTCTATCAACAATTATGTACATCTTTGTTCAAATGTTGAGTTTTAATTTAAGTAATCAAATTTCAATTGTTTGCAATTTCAAATACAAAAAAAAAAAAAATTCATTTTTTTTCTAAGCTAATTATTATCTTGAAATTTAAATTCAAATTTTTAAGGCATCTAAACATTGTGAATTGAAACAATAATGAATAATCCCATCATTGGTTGAAAAAGATAAACAATAATTACATAGTAAATTATGGTTCAAGATTTTAAATTAATCAATCATAGTTTCTTCAAACTTTTTTTCTTTTTGCTTCCTTCAATTTATACTTGAAGTGAAAGTGCCCCTTTGACTAGCATAATAATCCCTAGGTGAAACACACTTATTCAACTTGATAGTGTCACAATTTTAATTGTTTAAGTGTAGTTTACTTTTTTTGAACATGATTAATTATCGAGCTGAGTTAAAATTCAAAAAAAAAAAAAAGGATTGAATGAAACAAATCATCTTCAACGATAATTTATCTTTTTAAAATTTAGTTCGTTAATTATGTTAGCTTTAAAATTAAAAATTTTTTGTTTTAGTTTCTTAAATCTTAAATTTTAAAAATATATAAAAATAGAAAGAGTTAAAGTAAACCGTTAATCTAACAGTTTGAAACTCAGAAGGGTACTTGGCAGTTTGCGATTGCTTGTTGAAAGCGATATAGGGTTGCTTCAAGTATTCCAATTTAACAGCTGCACATGCAATACTTTTGGCTCTATTATTGCAATTCAAAACTCATTTGGCTTCCTTTCATATATATCTTTTATTTTTAACTTTTTCCTTTTCTTTTCTAAATTTTTATTTTGAAATGTCAACTTTATATCTGTCTTCATTTCATAATTTTGATAGGGCAATGATTAAAAAAAAATTGAAATATTATATCCAAATAGTACAAATAAGACATTATTTTTTACAAAATTTTGTACTATTATTTAGATTAAATTATTGTCAAACATTTAATTTAAAATTAATTAATCTTATAAGCATTTAACTTAATTAATTATAAATAAAATATTTAACTTAAATATAAAATCATTAAAACGTAAAATTTAATAAATGCGGTAAATGCTACTTAATAACTATTAATTTTTGTCTCTTATATTATGATTTCGACAATTCAATACATTTTTTATAAAAAAAAAATCCACCAAATTTGATTTTGAAATATTCACGTTGAAAAAAAATTAAAAACCTAAAAGTTATCACAAAAGCGATGTCCAATTTGAAGAAAATCCCAAAACAAAATTATCACACTGGTCAAAAAAAAGTACTACTATGAGGAATATTTGATGAAACGAAAGGACAAATTAGTCATTGTGGAAATGGGCGATAACAATATCCACTTTACCTCTTGAAATTTTAACGGCCAATAACCAACTTGTCGTTTGGATGTGTCAAAAGATCCCAACATCCTTTTCATCTCGAAGTGTTCTTCTTCTCTTTTTTGTTGTTTTGTCTGAAAAACTTTAAGATTTGATCTGAACCGTTCAATCTCCGGCGTATCTTTACTGATTATCCATGCCGTACTAGATTTTTCTTACCTTTCCTCTTTCCTCACCCATTTCACTGTTGCTCAGCCCTGGCTCAATTGGATTTTGATTCTCAGCAACTAAAATTCATGTGGAAAAATCATTGCAATTTTTTACTAACAAACAAACTGTGTTTAATATTTTTTTTAATTCAAATTCAACCATAATAGTTTGATAAGATCATTTATATTAAATTATCGATTGATTACGATATATGTTATTTTTATCTAAGAATTGAACAATTTATTTATTCGATTTTTTTTATAAAAAAAAATTATGTTTAGTTTTTATTTTTATTATTATTAGAAGGTGAGCTAATGTTTATTTTTATTAGAAAGAATAATTTATTTAATTATATGTTGTTTTTTTTTTAGTTTGTTTATTTTATTGATTTTTTATATAAAAAATCCATTTTGAGTATTGTAGTCAAGATTTTTTATTAAAAAAATTTATTGTTTAATTGGTATATATTGCCTTTGTAATATTAATTTTACAATTACGATTTAATACAATTTCAATCGTAGTAACAAACAAATTTTTTAGTTGTTTCGTGTATCATCATTTATATTTTTCAAAGTGAATAAAAAATCAAACGCATCTCAAACATTAAAACCTCTTATATATTATAAAAAAAAAAAAGGTATATTGGAAGTTAAACTTGGCAATATAGTTTGCTTGATTGTTATTTTTTAAATTGACTCTTTATGAAATTTAATGTTAAAGGGTAAAAAAAGAAAAAAAGAAAAAAATGTTGAAATATAAGAAGTAAAATTATTAGGTGTTAAAAAAATAAAATATTACTTTCTTAGTGACTGCTCCATTGATCTTGTAAAAATATAAAAAATTTAAAATGCAATGCAAGTAATTAGGAGTATAAGATTAATGATGTAATTGAATCAAGTTAAATCAATAAAATGAAAATTTTAAGTTAGAGCTTGATTCAAAATTTGTTGTTTGAACTCAGTTGAGTTTTAAATTTTAATTTTGAATTTGATTCGAGATAAAAATTGAGTTAATCAATTTCACTCAATTAAATTCTTTTATCAAATAAAAAAATAAATTTAATTTTTATATTTGACTTCAAATTTGATTATTTGTATTTAAACTCGTATTCGAATTCATATATATAATAAAATAAAATAATAATTTTTAATTAAAATAATAAAAATATATATTAAAATATATAAATTCAACCAGACTAGTTAGCTACTTAAATTAAATATTAGAAAATTCAAACACAATTTATTCGATAAATCAAAATATTCAAACTCGAGTTCAATTTAATAATTATCAAATCAAATTTAAATTTTATTATAACAAAATTTAAACATTTGCTAATACTGATATATTGTTTATATCCTATGTGAGACTTGAGAAAGTGAAAATTGAAACTGATTCATTAACTCCGGTGTTCCTTACTTGACAATCACTATAATAAGATAAGAGACTGAGTTCTAAATTGGAGGGCCAAAATTAAACTCATAAATAGAAAGCAAAATCTTCCTTTTTTGGATGTTGCCCCTAAATTCGCCCATGGCTTTTTTTTTTTTTTAAACACATCGCCTCTGGTTTTAATGATGTGATAAATTAGCCTCTGGTTTTATTGATGAGATTGCTTCACAATAATAATCACCTGTCATTTCCTTTCCGTTATGCTTAATTTCGTTGTCTACTAGCAATTGGTTTAATGTTATTATATAAAAGAGATATAGCTGACTTTTCTTCTTCTTTTTTTATCTATTTATATCTAAATATAAAAATATAAATATATATAATTGTTCAATATGTATTATTTATTTAACTTCAAATTTAATTTAATTTATTCATATAATTATTTAAAAAAAATAAGATCATTGAATATGAAATTATTTTTTATATTACAAAACTTTGATTTTATCTATTCAAATAAATATATAATACTAAGGGGGTTTGGTTTCAGAAAAATCTATGTATTTTCTCTCCTAATCTTATTGTTTGATATTTGATTCTAATATTTAGTTTAAGATAATCTGATTTCGAGGAAAAGTGGTAAACTTTTAATCTATCCAAAGTTTCAGAATAAAAAATCTACTTCTCCCTGTGATATTCTAAAATTTCGAGGAAAAAATTTGCATTATTTCAAATTTTGATTTGAATAAAAATTATGAAATAACTGTTACTATTCTGAAAAATATATCTAAGAGTGACTGCAAATCAATTATAGATTTCTGTTGCCACAAAATTTTTTGTATTTTGCAATTAATGGCGTTTTGTGCTAAAAACGACTTAAATAATTCGATCCAAAATTTGAAAAATATTATTTAAAATACTTTTGATAAAAAAAAAACGTCTTAAATAGTCCCTTAAAAAATGTTAAAGCACTAAAAGAAATGATTGAATCTACAACCTTACTAATAATAATCATATACTTTAATTGGCTGAGTTACTCTAATTTTTTTATATTTTATCTCTTAAATTTTATAAGTAATGAAATAGATTTTTTAAGATATTTTTTGTAAAAAACGCTTAAATAATACTATCCAAATAAGTGAAGGGTATTATTTAAGGTGTTTTTTTGATCAAAAACACTTTAAATAATCTCCTCATATTTTTTAAATGACAATTATTTAAGACATTTTTGGATAAAAAATGCTTTTCCTTTTAAAAAAATAAAAGAGATTATTTAAAGCATTTTTCAACAAAAAAGGTCTTAAATAATTTTCAATAATTTGTTTATTAATGATTTTTTTATAAATAAAAATAGCTAAAAAATAAAATATTTATCTTCTTTGACTGTTAAAGGCATCATTTGTCATTTTGGTATTTATTATTAATAAAAGCTAATAAAAAATTTATCTAATATATGTTAAGAAGATTATAATAATTATTCAAAAATTAATATGTGCGCATTATTCCTAATCAAACGAGTAAATCTGAACATAAAATATTCTAAAAATAAACAAAAAACCTCGGATATTATATTTTTCTCCGAAATCCAAAATTTCTCAAACCAAACATCCCCTAACTGAGTGGCAATTACATCAATTGATATGTATATAGTTGGTTAATATATGGATTACAATTGCAGCAATTAGTTTTCTTCAATTATATATCTAATAGTGTATAATTGTAGGTTAATATATGAATTACAATCAGTTTAGGTTAAGTTTGAACAAAATAAAGTTAATTGTGTTTACATGGCAAAGTGGATTTAAGTTTTACTACAATGATCTTATATTTGACTCGTAATTTTCCCTCTTATTCAAAAAAAAAAAAAAGGTTACAAAGAATAAATTTCGTATATCACCTCTTGCATAAAAATAGATTGAATAAATTACAAAAACAAATTTACAAAAAAAAAAATAAAGAGGAAAAATTGATATCCTATTTTTCAAAATTAATGAATTACATAATGATAAAATAAAATTCTATTGTTAATAAATCATCAGTTCTTGATGAAAATTAAATTTTTAAAATTTAAAAGTTACCGTAATTTAAATTTTTATCGATATGATTAAAAGTTCAAGATTTTATTAGATAAAAATTAAGTTAATACTTAACTGAAAAAATTTCATATTTTCTTTCTCATACCCACTTATTACTCATTTGTTTAATCATGTTTAAATGAGACGTTAATCTCACGTCAAATCTAATCTTCTAATTAGTTGGAGATTTGAAAAAAAAAAATCAAATCTTATTAAGCAAAATGTCTTATCCCCTCTTTTTTTTTTCTCTCTCTCCTTTGCCTTTATCTTTCTGGCTGTCTCTTCAACCCCCATGTGGTGTGTTGCTGTAGTGGTCATCATGTGCCTAATCATATCTTATTATGACTCTAAACCCATATCAAACATCCCCAAATTGCGATTGTTTTTGCTCTCCAACTTGACTTTTACACCCTTTAAAACCAAGTTCAAATTAAAGCAATAAAGAGTGTTAAGTAAGACCAATCAATTCAAAGGAAAAAGAATTTGTGTTTCATGCTTAGTGCTGTCCTTTTCACCTCCATTGAATCAATTTTTTTTGAGACAGAGAATAAAGTTTCAGAATTGTTTCTGGAAGGAAAGGTAAAACCCGCCATTGAAAAAGCTGTAAAGAATCAGACAAAACCACTCCAACATTGATAGATTTTTCACCAGGCGTGAAGCTCAAACAACTGCCAAGCCATGCTCACATGCTTAGCAGACCACAAATTTGGGCTGCAAAGCTGAACAATTCTGAAAAACAATTCCCGAGTTATTGGAGAGCATCAGGCACTCGCCTGGAGAGGGCGTGGAAAGGGTTGATTCATGCCCGTGATCAATGGAGTTTTTGCCTTGAAAAGAGTGATAGTTTTGAATCTTTGGACTAGATATGCTTCTCCAATATCTCAACTCTTTTAACTACCTTAAAGGGTAGCTAACCTAACTACCTTCGGATTCTTTAAACACAAAAATTTGGAACTTCACCAAGTGCTCTAAAAGCATTTTCAACTACCCCATTGGATTCGGTGAAGAACACTTGGAAAACTTCTGGTCAGCCACTAACTCAAGAAGAGGGTAAAGAATAAAAAAAGGGTTGTTGACGGAATTTGTGTTTGTGGTTCAATGAGGACCGTTTGATCATTAAGGCCATTTAGTACAAACCCTTTTGATGACTTTTGGAGAACGTGGGGCTGCCGACACCAATGCTGCGGAATCATTTTCCATGGATTTTTTTTCTCTCTCCAACTCTTTCTTTGTCATTGCAGAATTTGATTTCAAGTTTTACACTGATCTTCTAAAAGCTAGGTGTAGGGTTTTACTTTGAATCCTGCTTTGTAATTTTAAATTGGTCAAGCAAAAAAGATGTAGAGTCAATAAAAATAATCCCACCAACACCATGTTAAAATAAAATGGAGCTACCTTTTATTTTAAAGTATGCAAAACTAGATCAAATGCATGAAACCCAGATTTTTTCTTCATTTTTTTTTTCTTTATTGCTGTCCACAACATTTTCGGTTTATCTTGCATTCACTTTTTGTGTCTTCAGATGAGAAAATATGTGGAGAAACAGAATAGTTCTTTGCACAAAAAACCAATAATATCTTCAAATATTTGACCATATTAATTTAATAATTTAACCAGTGAGATTTGTTTTCGATAAAAAGAAAAAATATCATAAATTTATATGCTTAACACATGTCTTATCGATTATTATTCCATTGTTCTAGATACATTGAAAATTGGAGTTTAAATTTGAGTGAATTTAAATATCGACGGTGCAGTTGGTTTGGAATTAAACTGTATATAGAACCAAATTGTATTCAAGCAGCAGATTTGATGTGATTGATAACTGCGTTAGCCATAAGACATTAAATCCAATTTCGGGACTTCAACTAGTTTTCTTCAATTTCTATTGGTACAAATAAGATTTAAAAAAAAAAGTAATAATTCTGGGAGCAATTGACAGCTACTCACAGCCTGGTGTTAGTGGATCATAAAAGGATTAGGTCAGAAATTGGATGCAATAAGGATGAAAACAGCTTTGATTTTTGAGAGCGACCAGGATTGAAAAGAAACCAACGTAATATCTATTTCAAGGGATTTTTTTCAATGTTCCACCTATTTCAGCTGGAAGCCAAACATTTACGTTAATGTGCTTGCATTTACGGTTCATCCAACTGAAATATATATATATATATATATATATATATACATGTATATATCACTATCTGATGGCTATAAAATAATGAATTTGGATGATGTTTGATATATAAAATTATGATAAAATAAAATAAAATTATAAATAAAATTAAATTAAATATTATAATCTTATTTTGTGTATGATATATACGATAATTATAATAAAATAATTTATGTATTTATTAAAATTATTATTTTTTAAAGTTTATATAATTTAAATTATTGATGTAATTTTTAAAGATATAATTAAATATGTAAATTTAATCTTATGAATTAAAAATAATTCTCTCAACTTGAGAAATTAAATAATCCTATGCTAAAAAGATATTAATGCTTCTTATAATCTCTATTTTTTTATATACATATTAAATATGATATAAAATGATTATCATTTTATTCTATTAATAATTTTATACATCAAACATGATTTTTAATTGTTAAAATTTAAATATTAAATTTATTAAATATCACATTTTAAAAAAATCGTATAAATAAATTAAATTAAACTCTATGTTTGATTTAAGTATTTAGTCATCAATGGAATTTTATTTGTTTTAATTAAACAATATTTAATGAACAATTCTGTCCCTTGAATTCCCTTTAAAGCATCAATCCGGTTTATGATCATCAACAAGTACCTAATAAAACACACAATTGCATCAAGCATTTGTATTGAAAGAGATTCCTTTTTTTTTTGGCTCGGAGCTCTGCCTGTTTGGTCCATGTGTTCAGGGCCATGGATTGCTAGAGGGCTTAACATGCAAGTTATAGGAATATATATCTGATTTAGGGACTAATAAGGGTTTGGGTTAATTAATTCTTTGTCTCAACGGTAAGAAATTTTAGTTTGAACACTAATGATTCCTTGGAGTTAAAGCAATCTATTTGCGATAATTTTTAAAAATAATATATGTTTATGTACGTATGCATGTAAAGTTTAAAAATTTGATACTGCGACATCCAACATAAACAAGATGTGTTACTAATCGAGCTGATCAAGCATTTCACTTCAATTTGTTTAGGAGAAATAGCATCTTAGCTAGGGGTTGATTAAGGAACAAGTTATATACACTTCAAATCAAATCAAATCATATTCCAAATTATGAACAAGTTAATGATGGGAGTTTTGTATAAAAATAACCTAATGAATTTTGGGGGATCTATAAAAGAATTGTTGATTTGAGGATTAAATTTCAAAACTTCATTGATGGAAATATTTTGATTTGAGAATAAAAATGACAACAATCTGTTATTGAATCTTTGTTAGTTAGTTAATGGTATCCAAAGTTATTGGTAAAATGGCTAAATATAGATGCTTAATTAATCGATGTTTTTAATCACAGTGCAAAATTATGGAACCCTAGGTAGCTAAAATTGATCTTCTTTGTCTTCTACCTAACATGCACAATCCTCTTGTCTGCCATAAATGGCCAATAATTTCGAGTTGTAGCACCCAGTTAATAATATATAGAAATTTTTAATTTTTAATAATTCTAAGTAAAAAAAAAAAAAAAAAGAAGCTAGTCACCCATCGAATTATTTATTGAATCTATTGAATTCTAAGTAATAATATAATAATATTATATATTATTATATTTTATATTCCCCAAGTAGTGAAAACAGTTGATGTTGAACACCACGTGCAATGTATAGTACTGTAACAGAGAGTGGCCCATAATAATTTGAGGCCCATTTCCCGATGAGTTGGGTTGAATGTTTGGTGCCCATCACACAGTTAACACAGCCTCGGGTTAGCCAGATTTTTTCACCCACCTCCCCCCATGGGTGGCTGTAGCTAACAAAAATGGTCCAATGCTCTCTCGTCAACACTTAAGTTACAAAGACAAAAGGGCTATATATATATATATATTTATGTATATATTCTTGCTTTCTTTAATTCCATGGCTAGTTTTCTCCATGAAATTGATGTGATACAATTTGATAATGTTAGAAGATAAGCCATGCAAAATGTTAGTAGTATTATGTTTATAAATGAAAAAAAAAAGATGTTACACAACAAATTTCATATAGAATTTTTTGATTTTTTTTTCTTATTCTTTCTATGACTTTATCCATTGAAAAACCTCTAGAATTTTGGCACAGTCAGCCAGAAATCTGAATCTGATGATAAGAAGAAAAAACGAATTAAGAAAAGGATAAGATCAAAACAAACAAAACAGGGGAAAAAAAGTCTTTTTCTAGGTATATTGAATCCAGCTCTGCATCACAACAAGGTCAACCACTCAAAACAAAAGGGAAAGCTTAGAGGTGCTTTAATGGCAGCTAGAGTCATGATGTTGTAAAGCACTAAAAATTCTTTAAAATAAAGCAAAAACCCACTTCAAAGAGTTCAGTTTTAACAACCCTAATCTGCACTTTCTATGCCCTTAGCTATAAATGCATGCTGGGACTACTTCTCTCATAAAAGAAGCAATAATCTGATCATACTAGTACAGAAAACTTAACTAGGTTGCCTATTAAGAGAACCGGTTTTATTACTTTGCTTGGGAACAGCCTCACATGTTGGGGCCAACATGTTTCTGCTGTTTTGATTTTTTTTTTTTTTGTTGGTTCTGATTAGGACTTCACTTCCCTTTGTGTGTTTACGGTACACACAGTTCTGATCACGGGAAGCACTCTTATCATATGGACCCTCCATCACATGGTTTAACTTTAGAATCATGGCCTGAAATTGAGTTTTCTTCTACTTTTAATTCCTTCTTTTTTAGACTTTTTTTTTATTTTTTTGGAATATGGGGAAGCCAATTTGAATTCAAACTTCATACTGGATATGCATGTGTGAAGCTCATCTGGGTATGCCAAAAGCTGATCCCATTTTTCTTCAACCAATCTGAAGAATCCAAAATTGGTGAATGGGATTCATGAGGTTCAAACAATCCAAAATTTGCCTAACTTGCCAACTTTGTCGACGAATTTTGTCAATTTGACAAGTTTTCTCTTTAAAAAATGAACATGCACCAGCTTTATATTGATACAAAATGCTGGATACTCTAATTAGTTTTTCTTAAATTTTCCTGAAGTTATCAAATGAACATTTTTTTTAATCTAAAAATACTCTACATCACCATATCCATATCACCCTTTTTTCACAGTCAAAAAGTAATTAACGCAGATGGAAAAAAGGTTGGGAATTATTTCTCAATTCTTATGATGAGTTTCCCTACCACATGCAAATTTTCAAATTAATTAAGGTGCAAGTATTTGACATTTGTCATGATGGGTAAGGAGGCTTTGCCACGTAACTGATCCAAACATCACACTAATAAGCGGGTTAAGTTACTTGTGATTTATGCTACGACGTCCAATCCAAAGGACGCTATAATTTAATAAAATTTTCTATCAATCGTCCCAATGAAATATCATTATATCAGTCTCATTAGCTTCATTGACAGATAAAATTTTCAACTACGTTGGTCCCATGAGGATACTCTTTTACTAGCTGTCGGCTCCTTCATAAACCAGGATTTCTCTGCCTTGTATTCACATTATCTGATTGTTGAAGCTAGAAGCATACATGATTTGAAGTGAAGTTTGGAGTCATGGTTAACAGGATGTCTATTATTATCTTAACAAGTACCGATAGGCATTCATCAAAAACTTTTATTAATGGTTTAAGTCTTAACTCTTTTCTTCATTCCTGTTTACAAATGGGTTCGCTTTCAGGAGTAGCATTTTGTTTCATTTTGCCAAATTGAAAGAAAATGACAAGGGTTTTTGAACATGGCTAGTGGGAAGGGAACCCTAGACATGATCTCAACTGGCCCCAATTGCAAAGGATTTGAAAAGGAATGGCAAACATCAAAAACAACCATGAAGGATCCGGGTTGTGTCATTTTGTTCTTAGCAATGTGCAATTGTCCGTGGTAATGCCAGCAGACCACATGAAATATGGTCCCCAAGGATAGGCCTAACTTTACCATAGGGGATAGACCATAGTAAAATTTTCAGTGGCCACGGAAATTGGGCCAGCCGACCAGGAGGCTTTCTCATTTTAAAAAGTGTGGAGCTGTGAGCCTCACCCCACCCACATGGGATCCAATTTGGGTTCATAAATTGGATATGTATCACAATCGACAACTACAGTACTGACGTGAACCCTGCATCCTAATCTTTGCACCAGATTACATGCGTAGGTTATTTGCTTGTACTTTCTACACACGAAACGCAGAGGAGCTATCTTGGTATTGAGCTTTGGCGGTACTATAAGCACATAAAATTTTGAACACGACTCATCACTTTTAAAAAAAATATTTATTTAACCGAACATTTGATAATTTTACGTTTCTTTCAATTAAAAGAGGAGTTGGGTTTTGAATATTGCTTCTTTTAATAACTTGCAAATGGAAAAATCTTAATGATAGTCTCTGAATATAAGGTAAAAAAATGATCAAATTATGATGTGAATATGGGATGAAACCATTGAGGAATATGATGGGAATGTGAAGAATGGAGAAAGAGCCTTAGAGGTGGTAGAAAGAAACCTTTTTCTTTGAGTAGCCAAGTTGGAGGGCATATGGGTGACGAGGTGATGTGTTAAGACTTACTATCACTCACTCTTTTCTGTTATTCTGTGGCAGTGGTGGTGAATTGAGATAAGAATCTTTTCACCAAAGTCCTTTTAATCTTGGATGGGGACTCATCCCCCACTATCCGCCACCAACCCTACATCATCTACGACTACCCTCCTGCGCAAAAGTACATCATCAACATGTCCAGTCGTTCCAAGGACGTCTATCATCAGTACTTGGAAGATATTTCCTCGTTTTTTGTCCTCAACTTCTCTTAATTAGGATCACGATTTCTTGCTTTTTTCTCATAGGACAAGCATTTCAAACCGCAGTCCAGGCAATCTTGGGCGAAGACCGGTAGTAAACCTTGTTTGTGAGGGATCAAGACACCATTTAATAATCCAGATTCAGCCCACGTAGTAATCCAAAGAAGTAAATTAGGAGCTTAAAAGCCAATGAAAACACATTTTTCAGGCCCACCAAGCAGGGTTCATGCATGGCCATTTTACAAAAAACAAGCCCCTAAAAGTGGGCAGACGATGAGCCTTGCATTCGTAGGAAGATTACACTGTCCAGATATCTCAAGACCCACACATACTAAAAATGCAGTCCAACAAAATTCAATTCGATCCACGTAACATAGAAGGAAGAAATTTGGTTTCAAGATTTTACACTTCCACCATCATAAACAAATTGCATAATACAGACGAAATTGACAACTTTCAACCATAGTTTCCACAAATTCACATCTATACAGCATCTAGTTTCCAACCTCATTTACCGTGGAAATTTACTAAATCAATGTCATTCAGCATCTACCCAACACAAATCTAATCTCACCTCTTCACACTAGGACCCGCAATTGTCTTTGAGCACCCAACTGCACCCTGTTCAATAGACTTCGAACCACTTTTCCTCAGCTTACCTGGAAATTCTTTACTCGACTTACCCTTCGTGAAGAGATTTTTCTTCATGAGACTCCGGTTAAGCAATAACATAGTATTACGTGGGGGTGCATGCAAAGCACCATCAACACAATCTCCCACTTGTGCACAGCCCCAAGGCCTTGATGGCCCATCCTCAGAAAATGGTCTAAGCCATGGAAAACCATTCCTAAACCTAGAGAAGACTCGGTTCTCTGGAGAATTTTCCTCTTCCAGTTTGACACACATAGGACAAGGAGGGTCACTTTTACTAGTCTTTGGTGTTGTCTGCTCCAAACATTCAGCATGGAAAACATGTCGACATGAAAGAACCCCAGCAACAGGCATATCACTACTTCTTACAATCCTACGAGAACTCCAAGGTGACCTCTGTGAAAGAAATCTCTCGCACAATCCACATTTAAAACCATCAGACAGGACACATGATCGGCCAAAAATCTCAGATTCAAATGGCTCAGAAACATCCACAAAATCATTGCTGCTGCTAGCACTGCTCCAGCGATGGGCATCTCGCTGTGGTGTGGCAGCATCATCTGAAAACCCAGCAACTGTAGAGTCCGAGGCTTCTGTAGTAGTAGTTCCCATGGGAAAGGACAAGGGATGAATAGGTTTGGACATAAAGTAACGCCGATTTGAAAGGTTGCGATGAGATGAAAAACATAGTGGCTTGACCATGGGCTCAGACTCGCTACTGTCAGAATGGGATGAGTTGAAGACCCCACTATCTGCATTTGTTGAAGTCCTCTGCAAAATTCCATCAAAATAAGGAAGTAAGGAACATAAATTCTATGGAAAAACTTTTTAAACAGCAGTGTGAAGATGAGAATAAGGTACCTCAACAATAGAAGCAAAGGGTAATTGCCCGACAACACAATCTAACAAGGAAAAGAAGGCAATAAGTTGTTTCAGTCAAAGCAAAGAGAAATAATTCAAACTTTTATCAAGTATAAGATGTCTCAGAATTCTATTTTCTCAGTAACATATTAGCTAACCATAGCGTCCAACCTAGATATAGTAGCTAAAAGAACTGCCTTAAGACGTTTTTATGCAGACCACCTAAGATATTATACTGTATCCAGTTGCCATATAGGTTCAATTTTGCCTAGAAATTGGCCAAATACATCTAGAAAGAAAATCGGCAAAGAAAATTCTAGTTCAATAATTCTAACTTCAACACAGACAAGATATATCTATAGTATATTATAGGATCCCAAATGATGACAGACAACCCAAATAAACAACTAGCTATGAGAATCACCCAATTCCCAAGCACTATCAGACAACATTTCGAGCAAAGCAAAATGAAAATAAACACTTTACCAATCAAGGTGGAACTGAGAATAAAGATAAGACAACATCCAAACAGGTTAACAATCAAAGTGACATTCTTAAGCATTAAATGTATTACCTCTTCTCATTGCAGTTTCATAATCATCAAGAGTGATTTCTTGTATTGCTGGAGGTGTCTGCTGTGGACCCTGAGAAAGTTCAGATGGACTACTTAAAAAGGGACCAGCACCATCAGATGTAGAATATTGATGATTGTAAAGAAGGTTTCCTCTCACCCAGGCCCTACTTTCTTTGCTGTTTGAAGATGTAGAAGACCCATACAACTGAATCCCATCATGTGAACAATACGACAGTCCCTCGGGTTGAAAACGGAAATCCCATCTTGAAGGAGGTGGCGAGAAACTTGTATTAGTTCGCCAATAAGGCTCATGATGACCCATGGACCAGTCTCTACTGGCTGTATTTGACCCATGTGGCCTTGCAGCCACACAACAGAGCGACCCCGTCTTAGCTATTTTCTGTACACCTCACAAATACTAACTCAACAAGCTTTCAACTTTTGCAAAGCTTGCCACCAAATAACTCTGCTAATTACAACATCCTCAACATATTCTAAGTTCTCCGCAACTATTTTGACATTAAAATCCAATCTTCAATAAATAAAAAGATCATAGAACACACCAATTTTATAGGTAAAGCATATTAAGAACCGGCTTTTCCTCGTGCCAGCATGATAAATCCCCTTACCATCTCCCTTCAAAAGGCACTAGCATCAAAACAGAAACCTGGCAGGAAAGGTAAAACAAGTCAATCATATGTAAGAATCATCATCTCATTTTTCAAACATTCAATACCCGACTTTCTTACAGCAACTCTAAAACGGAAATGGCAGCAATAAATTTTAATAATTTCACAAAAATTAAGCAAAATTATTATATCCGATAACCAAAATCAAAACTTTTTTTTCCCCAAATGTTAACCTGACATAAAGTCATAGATTTAACAATCAAACAGCCGAAAAATGCAATATTTGTTTTCAAAATTTCTTAGAAAAAGAAAAAAAATATAAATAAGTCACTAAGAACAACTTATAAAAGATAGTTCAAATAACTATAAAGGACAGTTCAGCTGTGATTATGGAAAGTAATTAAAACCAACATTTGAATTAATTGACAATTAATGATAAAATATTAAAATGAGAAAACATAGAGAAAGAAAGAAAGTGAGTGTGAAACTTACGATTTGAAGGAGAAGAATGCAATCGGGAGGAAATGCCGGGGATTTTAGAAAATGGAAACAACCCTAATTTATCGGCGAAACTGAGATCAATTTAATTTTTTTTTGCAAATTAGGACCTTAATTTTTGTGTATTTCTAAAATTAACCCGCGAGTTTTTCTTTTCCTTTAAAGGTCGATATGCATAAGTTTTTTTTATAACTTTATTAAAGTTCTATTGTATTCACATACAACAAAGATTTTTGTTATAGGACCATATCTTTTTAAAATTATTATAGATTGTTTTTTTTTTTTAGATAATTATAGATTGATTTATTAGTTCAATACCATTTACTATAAATTAAATGTGCTAGCAATTTATGGTATGGTATTAAAAGGAAAACACAAATTGAGGATAAAATATATAAGATTTGTAAATGTTCATATTTGGATTTCAAACATATTATATACTATATGATTATATGAATTAATTAAATTAAAATTTGAATTTATTGTACATATTTTTGGTGATATGACTCAAATTTTATATCAAGATATTCTGAAAATCTATTATAATATATAAGTTAAAAAATTAAACTAAAATTTATAAATAATTTTTTGTGAGATAAAATTGTAAAATCTTTGAGTCAAAATGAATAATATCTCATAAGTTGACTGTGAATCTTTACAAATAGTATCTTTCTCCTCTAAAATTTTGGTTTTATATGTGTTTTATATTGAATTTAACAATAAAAATTTATGACATTTCAATCTCACATGAAAATATTATGAGGATATGTTATAATAAATAAGTTAAAATTTAAATATAAATTTATGAGATATTTTTTGTGAAATAAAATCGTGAGATTTTCAAATTAAAAGAGATAATATCTTATAAGTTAAGTGTAGGTCTTCATATTTTTTTGGTACAATAATTTCATGCTATAATGTAAAAATAGGTGTATAATTAATGATTAATGCTTATAAAATTAATCATTATAATATTATTAAATAGATAGCTCATATATTAATTCATAGGTAGTTAAAAGAGGGGTTAATATTTTAATGGTGTTAATTTGTCATTGATTATGTTCAAGCCAACAATATTAATTAGAAAGTTGAAGGCGTGACAAAACTCCAATTTTCTTTACCTTAAATGTGATTATAATATCATTATTTATATTATCTTTAGCTTAACTAAAATGTTGTTATGATTTAAAATAATAACAATAATAATACAAATCAATATAATTGAACCTGCCTACATTAAAATATATAATAATCATATTCTTTGCACAGGCTGGTTAGCAATAGCATTATTTTATTTCAATCCCTTTTGCAAAATGCTCCCGCATGCTTTGTCTACTAACTTTGCCCCAAAATTTTCCCTTTGTGAAAATGCCTCCTGCAAGACAAGCATTGGAATTTTTCTTTTTCTATATATTTTGAATACGTGGGATATTGAATTTTTCTTATTAAAATTATAAGTGATAACAGTCTAAATTGGATTTGGTTCTATATTTTTTGAATAATAGATAGTATTATAAATTTTAAAAATTTGATTTGAATTTAAACTTTTTTTTTTTTTGAAATCGATTTGATCTAAACCGAATTTTGTTAGTTTAATTCGGTTTAATTCATCGATTTTTGATTTTTTTTTTTTTATATGTTATTTTAATAAAATTTTTAATATATTTAAATAAATTTTTATATATAATAATTATTTTTATTTTATAAAAAATTGAAATATATAAAAAATAATAAAAATATATATTTCAATTTGGTTTGATTTTTTTTTTTCAGTTTTTCATATATTGATTCAAAATCTGATTTATATTTAATATATACATTTTAATATCCAATCTTAATTCAAATTGAATAAAAAAAAAATCAATCCGAACTGAATCAAATACTACAATTTTGAATCAAGTTTTGATTTTTTTCTCACTCTTAATTAAAATTAAGAATCCAATTATTTACTGTCAGACCGATAACAAATAATGAAATCTTGGATTGATTTTTTTCTCACTCATTATATTTTTGCAGTTTTTATTAAAGGAATACATGAACCCTTTAACAAGTCTCGGCGTTTGTCCTGCTCAAGGACAGGAGGAGGCATAAAGACTTGTAAGAACAGAGGCTAAAAGCTTAAAACAACCCAATCTTTTGAAATTAAAGTTGATAAGCAATTTAGATTAAGACCAATTACATTCTGCAATTTATGTTGAAGTTGCTGATAATTAGCAAGCATAATAACTTGATTGATAAACTTCTGGTTTTAATTGCAAGCTAAGCTACATCATAAACACGTGGACTTCTTAATGAGCATGGAGGAGCATTGTACAAGAAGGCCATGCTTAGTTCCAAACTTGGAAAACCTGCTGTAGATATATGCTTCTCGGTTTCTCTGGTAAGGTGACATATCCATAGGCAACTGCCTATTGAAAAGGATCAAGAACACTCTGCCAGAACTTTAGAAGTGTTCCATCGATCTGCTATTCCATCACGACAACAGCAATTAAAACAAGAATGACAAAGCATGTCCAACTACATATGCTGTATTTGTATGTCAAGAGATTCAGCTTAATACCTTTGGCCGCCACGTGCTCGACAAACAGGAAAAGCCCTCCTGGTTTCAGTGCTCGACAAAAGGATAGAATTCCTGATAGAAATGAGCTAAGTAAATATTTTTCATTGAATACCTGCTAGAGAAATTCATACCGACAAAGCTTAGATGAAGACAAAGCCTGAAGTGCTAAACTACCTAAGTGCCATATTATCATCTTTAACAGAACATAACACAAGTGTTCCAACAACTGCATCAACAGAAGCATCATCAAATGGAACAGCCTATGCAACCTGGATAAGTGTAACAGCCCCAAAATTCAGAAACAGAACAACAGAACAAATTTTTTTTGTTCTTAAACAAAGAAGCATAATAATTGTGAAGAAAGTAAAAACAAACTTGAAATTTTCTTTCAATAGAATATTGATCCAAAATCTGGTATTATAAAAAGGGGATTGAGAAAGGGTTTTTGTCTTCCTAGGCAGCAGATATAGCAATCATCATAAAAAGAATTTCAGGAACAAGTCGGACATGGAACCAACTGCTGCTGTTGCTGCTGCCCGAGCACACTTCTCCATCTTCTTGTTAGGATCCACACCAAAAACTCGGACCTCAATATTATTAGATATAGTATTCAAGATTAGGGCCTGCGCCAATGCCAATCTCCAGCACCTTTTAAGCCTTTCCCCTTTCAGAAAAATCTGTGACTCGTAACCTGCAATCTTGAGTTTTTGACGTATAACAAAAGAAGCCATAACTCATAACACATTCCATTAAAAATTCTAAAGATGAAGACTTACCAATTCAATCTTTAAAACAAAACAGCATCAACTGACTAATTACCTCTGCCTCATAAGATTTCATGCTTGTGTCCATAACAGAGGCATAGAACTCCTCCTACCAATCCGGCATTGGAGGGTGAATCTTGTTCAGCAAATCCTGCACATTAAAATTTTCCCTGTTAAACACCCTAAAACAAAAGTCTCTAGCAGTCCATCATGTTTTATAAATTCTGTACTTACCTACGCAAAGCGAACTAAAGAATTGACCAATTGTATCTGTTTTCGTAGAGATGAAGACAAGTGCCAACTACCAAGTAATCATCAGAGTGTAAGCTGGAGGCATTGGAGGCACAAATTGGAAGAAAAGAAGCTTTGACAGCTTCAATATAGTGCCTTCTTCCACAGGTGCAAAATCTGGGGACGGGTATTAATGGCTGTTTGTTGGGAACTGCAGCAACTGAGCTGTTCTTTTGGGTATTTTCCAAGGATGCAAGAGACTGAAGCTATGCATGGAGGAGAAGAACCATTTTTAACATTTTTTTTAATGTTTTGGTGTCAGTGACAATATTTTCAGTTGGGAGTTACAGTTAAAAAGTTGCTAAGCTTAGCATTTATTTCATCCCCTACTCTACCTCAAAAATTCTTAAGATATTTACATTTGAAACTAAATTTAAATTTTAATATTGAATTGACACAATTTCGTGAACGGATTTTTATATTTACCCTTTGGACGGATCTTTAGTTTGAGTTTGTTTAACCACTTTGCATCGGAATTGGACAATAAAAGTCAACAAACATATTAGTTCTGACGGTACCGTTTTAAAGATTCGGTCGAGAAAAGTATCTGTCGGCACGTGAACGTGTCCAACCCCAAAAAGTAAAAATAAAAAATAAAAAAAATCCACCAACCAAAGATATTTTCCCAAAGAAACCTCGCCGCCGAGTGGCCCGAGTCTGTTACTCTATATCCCGTAACAGAAACAAAAATCCCCAACGTTTCCCCGTTTCAATTCGTCCGTTCCTATCATTCTCCGTATTTTTCCTTTCCTTCTTTAATTTTAAATTATTACTTGTTCGTTGAATTTTTTGATGTCTGATTATTGTTATTATTATTGTTATTACTTATCGTATAATTAAATTTATGGTTTAAGTTTTTAAGACTCTAAGTCGGTGTAGGAAACTGGTCAAATTTTGTTTTTTTTTTAATAATTTTTTTTTATTTTTTGATTTGTTGCAGGTAATTTAAGTTGTTGCTGTTATGGCTGGTCAAAGAAATGATTATGGTAAAAGATCTCATTTTCAATCTGATTATGTCGGGAACGGTGGAGGAGGAGGCGGCGGCGGCGGAGGAGGAGGAGGAGGTGGTGGAGGAGGAGGAGGAGGGAAAAGAAGGAATGCCGGTGAGGAAAGTGAACAGCATGGGATTGGCTCCGAAGATACAGTTTACCGTTATTTATGTCATGTCAAAAGGATTGGGAGTATTATAGGGAGAGGTGGTGAGATTGTGAAACATTTAAGGTCAGATAGTAAGTCAAACATTAGGATTAGTGAAGCTATGGCGGGTTGCGAGGAGAGGGTTGTTATGATTTATAGTTCCAGTGAGGAGACCAATCCGTTTGGTGATGATGGTGATGACCTTGTTTCGCCTGCTCAGGATGCTTTGTTCAGGGTACACGATAGGGTTGTTGCTGAAGAGTTGCCGGCTGATGAGGATTTTGATGAGCAAACACAAGTGGTTACTGTGAGGATGCTTGTGGCGTCTGATCAGATTGGTTGTGTTATTGGGAAAGGCGGTCAAGTGATTCAGAATATAAGGAGCGAAACGCATGCTCAGGTTCGGGTTTTAAGTAATGAGCATTTGCCTCCGTGTGCTTTGAGCTCTGATGAGCTTCTTCAGGTAAAATTGTTTTGTTATGTGAAAAGATATGCCATGTATTATGCCCTTGTATTAATACATAGGAGAAAAAATTGAAACTTCTTTATGAGTAAATGAAACATCTGGAAGCTCTTTCGTAGAGTGTTGCAAAGTTGGGAGGAAATTGTATGAATTAGTGTCTTTGGTGACACTTTGCACCCACAATTTCAACTTTTCCTCTCATAAATGGGGAGAATTTTTTATTCCAAAGTTTTAGGGTCTTCTGTTTTACATGGTGGGATTTGAAGATCTATTGATTGATCTCCATGAGGCTTCTAACCAAGTAGTTTTTACATGTGTCCTCATGGTGTATGTTGATGTCATTAAACGTACATGTGTGAGTTGCCTGCATATTAGGGGATTTTCATTCATCTTTTGATTCCTTCTTATGTAGTCATTAATTTCTATGTGAGAATTTCAGATAATTGGAGAGCCCTCGGCAGTGAGGAAGGCTCTTTATCATGTGGCATCCCGTATACATGACAATCCTTCAAGATCCCAGCATCTGCTTCTCTCCTCTCTATCCCACATGAATCAACCTGGCGGGATGTACATGAATGCTCCTGTTATTGGTTCTTATGGAAACTACTCCTCTAGAAGAGATGATGCTTCTGCAAGGGAATTTTCTCTTCGATTGGTATGCCCAGTTGGAAATATTGGAGGTGTGATTGGAAAAGGTGGTGGTATTATCAAACAGATTAGACAGGAGTCTGGGGCATCTATTAAAGTTGATAGCTCTGGAGCTGAAGGAGATGACTGCATTATATTCCTATCAACAAAGGAGGTAAGAATACGTTCATTTTTAAAATTATGCACAGTATCATTGTGGAATTTATGATGGAGAAGCTTAGATGTCATGCCGAATTATTTATATCTCTGTAGTTTTTCGAAGATCCATCCCCTACCATCAATGCTGCTTTGCGCCTGCAATCACGATGCAGTGAAAAAACAGAAAGAGAATCGGGTGATTCTGTGATCACCACCCGTCTACTTGTGCCAAGCTCACAGGTTGGTTGCCTTATTGGTAAAGGTGGGGCAATAATATCTGAGATGAGGAATGCTACTAGGGCTAGTATTCGCATACTTTCAAAGGAAAACCTTCCCAAAGTTGCATATGAAGATGAAGAGATGGTGCAGGTGAATAAGTATATTCTTTGGTGTACGCATGCACACTCCCTTTTATTGTTCACTGAATATCTTGGTCATAACTTTTAATATGATGGAAATTTTATCCTTTAATGCTTTACAGATTACTGGAGGTCTTGATGTTGCTAGCAATGCCTTTTCACAAGTAATGTTGCGGTTGAGAGCCAATATATTTGAAAGAGATGGAGTAGCGGCCGCGTTTTTGCCTGTCCTTCCTTACATTCCTATGTCATTAGACATGTCAGATGGTTCCAAATATGGGAACAAAGATGGTCAACCACGTAATCGTGGATACTCTTCTTACTCAGGGGGATATAGCTCTGGTGATATGTTTGCAAGTGACAGTTATGGAAATTATAGTGGTTCACTTGTAAGGATGCCTTTTCATTCATTTACTCTTTTAACATTTCCTCGCAAAGATGCATACACTGATTATTATTGGGATTCATTTGGTTATTTTGGCTGGGTGCTTTTAAAGTGCAGTATCTACATGTAAGAATGATCCATCCATTGCATATTTCTGATGGCCTGCATGCATAATTTCTATCTAACCTGTTATTGTCCTTCCTCTGAATATTTTATGTTCCTCTGAATATTTTATGTTATCATTTTTCAGAGTGGAGGTGACATCTATGGATCTCATGGTGGTCGCAATTCTGGCCGGGGGTAATGTTTACCTAGCAAGTTAGACATTTTTGGTCACCTTTGATTGTTTGTTAGTATCAGTTGTAACTACCTGGCCTGATTTTTGGCTTCTGTGACCAGGTTATCCAATCAAAACCAAGTTTCGAATAGGAAGCATGGATATTAGTCCCAGATTCTAGATTCTGCAGGTAAATATGTGTCTCATTTCATTTACATTTACATTTGCATACTTTGAGTATTGATAAGCAAATTCTTTTGATACTTTTGAGTGAGGAAGATATGCAGAATGATATCTTAAACCCTGCCAACCATCCTCTGCCAAAGATTCTAATGCACCTTCCCCGCTTGTTGCCTTTTCTCCCCTATCTAATTAGTTGTCATCAACAAATGTAGAAGACAGACCTTTTCCCCTTTCGATGAAGCCAGCCTAGATCAGAAGACCAGACAAGTTGGGTTTGAGAAACTTATGCTCCACTTTGGCCATCCCTTGCGCTTGTCCTGGGTGACCAAGATCATTTGATGATGCAAATCACCATTTAATCTTTTACAGCCTGGAATTCATGATTTTCAGTCTCTGTATCGTGTTCAAATAATTTGCTTTCCCTGTAAACCCTTACATTCGAAGCCTTGAGTTGTGGCACTTTGGCTCGTGAATTGATTTTTATGTTTTATAGTGGAATTAAGGTAACATCTGCTTGCTTAGGCTTTTTCATGTATTCATATAGTTTGAGAGCTGCATCAAGAGGAAAGTTTAGTTTGCCTTAATCCTCAGTGTAATGTAAATGTAGCATTACCTATTCTGGTTTCTTGATAACTTTTACATGTAGCTCAAATGGCTGGTGTATTTTTCTTCTCTTGAAGAAGAGAGGCCATGTGTCCTTTGAATGAATTGCTTTAAAAAATTATTTCTTAGTTGCATGATCTGAGATTTGAGCTTGCATAAAATGAGTTGGAAGTGATATAAGAGTGTTCTGAACTAGCAAACAATTAAAGTTAGAAATATTTGATTATGGTATGTGTTAAGGTTAATCTTTGGAGGCTGTGTTGTAAAGAGAAAGCTAGAGAGGGGGATAAGGTTAAACTGAAATGGAACAAATCGAAGGGGTTGGTTAATTCTTGGTATTGCTTCCTAATTCTCTATTTCGTTTTGCTGTAAGCAACTTTTAGTTCATTGTGTTACATTGGAAGGTGGTTTAGATAATTGACTTCCTCTGGCATTAGGAGCAGGTAAGCAACAGGTAAGTGACTCGTGTAATCAAATTCAATCTGATTGCGCTTGTGATACAACACGAGATAGGCATGCACTTGTACGAATATTTAGTTTACTATTATTGATAACGGAAATAGCCAGTCTTTCTTTTTTTTTTTTTAACTCGAGGTTCATCAAAACGCCACTTAATCTGAAAACTGAACCAAGCTCTTTCTGTTTCATGTCACATGCAAGTCTTGAATCTGATCCTCTGTCGCAGTGTTATTGTTATTGTTGTTCCCATCCAATGTGCAGCTTTGATCCTCGAAAGATGAAACTGTGATAAACAAAAAAGGAAAATACATTAATTGGATCTAGTATGAGAGTTGAAAATTTAAGAATCGAATTGTTTCCCAAACATCGTTGGTAAAGTTTAAAATCTCCATCAAAATGATTAATCACTTAATATGATAACTTCAAAAGCATATGTGATGGTGCTCTTTGAAATTAGAATCGATCCTCTTTACCTTCACTATCATCTGCTGCAGGTGCATAAACTGAGCGTCGCATTTGCTGGTGTGGGGTGGGCTGGAATCACAGAACAAACTATAAGTACCTACTAAAGTCAACAAATACTGAAGCCTAGACACAATCTCAGGTTAATAGTTGTGTATATTGGACATGACAGGTTTTCTATGTGTGGTCTATTAGCTTGAAAGCAGAGAAGATCATATCAAAACCTGTAGCTTTGGGCGCAATGCTTCAAGCGGTCCTTTAGGCTTTTGTGCTCCTTGCTTTTGAAGATGTGATCAACAACACATTAACATTTAAACTAAAATTTTCCATTCAAGATCAAAGGCCAAAACAATTTGGATTCGGAGTTACGGAGAAATTCAAAGAAATTCAAAGCAGGAAAGTACTACTACCTTTCCTAATGCCCAATCCGCAGAATCAAAAAATGCATGTTCATGATCCTAGCAGAGAGGGAATTCAAGTGTTTTTGTCAGCAACCTCCAATTAATAAATACAGGAGAAAAAAAATATGATAGGAGTCAAAGCTTAAAAAACCTTGGATATTAAAGGCGGTTTTTTAGGCAATAGTCCTCCATACTTTTTCTTGATTGCTTCTTCCTGTTAAAGGTCAAAACAAAATGAAAGTTCACTATTTGAAATAATTATGACCATGCAAAAGTCAGCATCATACATAAAAATTTTACCTCCTCGTTGGCTGATGGCATGGGACAATTTTTATTTTCATCTGAATCTTTCACCTCTTCTGCCATAGTACCTTCTTCAACATAAATTTGATTTTTATCATCCTCAACTTGAATCTTTTCACTGTCATCCACCATCTCCTTCTCCTTCACATCCTCACAATTATTTGTTTGTGACATTTTTGCTATTCTTTTGTAGCTGTCACAGTAAAAACAAAGATTCCATATGAGTTAGAGTTGAAGGTCAGACTGAAACCGAAGTCTCACTTCTGATCATCAATCAATACTGGAGCATGAATTAGGAACTGAATTTGGTGAAGGGATCAAAAGATGAACTAAATCCTATTATATTTCAAGCATATCTGACAGCTTTATTATACTTTAAAGCAAACAAGACCCAGGTTATAAATTTTAACAAACAAATAATTGGCTCTGTTTCTTTGCTCAAATATTTAATAGAGAATCGGGAAGAAAACATTGCTGCTAACCAAAAAAAAAAACCCACAAAGATGTCTGGTAAAAGTATAAATGATTACCTGATGAAAGATCTGATAGGAAAGCTTGATGGAGGAGTGAAGGGTTCGATTGAAACTGGCCTTACCGACTTCAGTCTCCTAACTATATCATCAGCGTGAAGCCTGAAAAATACGCATGGAACATTTCTTTCATGGTGGGGTAGGGTCTGTCTTGGGCTAGGTACTTGCCTGGGATTGGGTTAGAATCTGAGCTGTTTTGGAACATGGGCCTAATTTCTGTTGATTGATCAGTAGTTATTACCATTTTAGTTTCTTGGGTATTGTTTTTCTTGTCTGATCTGTGTTTGAGCGTGATTAATTTTATGAAAACTGAAAATTTCTAATCTATGATCGTCAAGCTTGTGGGAAAATCTCTGATCAATATTAGTCATTTTGCACATGTAATGTGTATTTTTCTTTTGGTATGAACTGTCAATGTGAATGTTTTGTACTTGAATTTAAAGTATCAGCTGAAGTGCCCAAGACATTGAATTTGAAAACTTTGGCAAACTGGGGATTACTACTGCAAGTTGAATTTCAAGGGAATTTCAAGGGATGAGGAGATGTATTGCTGGAGGAAATCTTGTAATAGAAATGCAAGTGGGCGTCATGTGCAGGAAAAAAGAGATGGGTGGTGTGGGTGATTTCAGAGAAATATATGTTATCTGTTCCATTAGGATTTTAGGATTGAAATTGGTTGACAAACTCCATCCTCAGCCCATGTCACCCCCATAACCACCATATTCATAGATCACGAGGTCCCCAATAGACCATTGTCCCTTTCCTATTACATCATAACCAGAATCAATCTCTCCCTTCCTTAATAATCTCATCCATCTGCAAATTGTGGATCAGCTCCTAATCCCTTATCCTGAACTCCAACTTGGAAAGTGATAAGGTTTTGTTTCCAAACCAACCTCAAAAAACTAGTTGAGGGTGTGACTAGGATTGCAGGTTGCTGATTGCAAAAAATTCTATCTTGTAAATCAAACAAAATCATCAGAAACATAAATATTTGAACCCCAAAGGTACTCACAAGTCACAAATATAAATAGGCTGTATATGGGGCAAGGGCAACTCGGCAATAAGCTATTCTGAGCTTATTGGGTGATTGAAAGTAACTTTTTAGGGCTTCAGTTTGCTAACTTCAGGACCCATGCAGTTGTCATATTCACTCCCTCAAGGCCTTCACGTATATATGTTAGCCTCATTCCTGGTTATATGGCACCCAGTACTGTTTTTCAAACTCCCTCTCTGCTAAATACATCATCAAACCTCCATTTGCATAGTCCTCAAATTAACAACAAGCCTTCTTATGGGAACATTACTGTTTTTTTCAGCAGACCAAAGCTAAAACATGCTATGCTACATTCTAGTCCTCCTTTTAGTTCCAAAAGTTCACTCCTAGATTCATTCAATTCTTTGATTTCTCTTTTTACTAGGTATAGTAAAAAAGAGAAGTTGTATATACATTGCTGGATCAGCGTCGGCTTTCTTCATCTAAGGTCTATCATGTGGAAATGAGGTAAAGTAGTGCAGCCAAGGATGACTTGCCGGCTAGGTTTTCCCTTCCATGTATCATATAGCTTATTTTCAGATATTAGATTTATAGACACATGACAATTTTTTCTTTTCTGAGACATCTGGATTGATGTGTCAAATACTCTTTTATCATCAAACTGTTATGTTAATTTTATCATCAAACTGTTCATTGGAAGCTAAGTAATTAACACATAAATGAAGCAAACTTTTGGTGGAGATAACCGGCAAGTTATCTTTGGCTACGATTCTGTCTCATTTTCACATATTAGATCTATGCTGACAATAAAACTGGAAATGCTGAAGATGGAGCACCTCCACATGACAGTAATGGAGGAGGTTTAACCCATATGTGGCAGGATCGAATTGCTTTATGAGGTAAGTTCCCATCCTGGTCTATATCATCTAGATATGTATAACATTTCATTCGTTTAGCATGTTTAAATGTTAGTATTGTACGAGACAGTTGCCTTGTGATGATATTCAAGAATCCTAGTTAACCAAAAGTTTAAAGAATTAGAAGAAAATAGATTAGAGGTTAGGTTTTGCAATTTGCAAAATGTTTTCTACATATTGCATTCACAGAATCACAGGTTCCAATAATTAAACCTTGAACAGGAATTATGATCTTCATTTCCTCTGTGGAACTGCAGTTTTAGAATTCAAATCAAGGCTCAAGCTGTAGCTTGTAGGGACCTTCACCTTGTTGGGTCCTTAGGAATGAAATGGTTTCCAAGTGGATGGAAGGAAAGAGGCACGTACATAATTCAAAGAGACCAGTATTTTGCTTTAGGTAGTACAAGGACATCATTACATCAACTCAAGCCCACTCCACCTTTTTCATTTAAAGCTAATACAGCTGGGACATATCATTCTCAATCACCTTTTTGTTCTTTGTCAAGGGAACAAAACAATGCAATTAGCTAGGTTAAAGGGGTCACTGGCATGAAACAAACCTAGGATTGACAGATTTTAGCTTGCTGAATTTGGAAGCTTATGCCACAAACAGAAAGAGGTTTGTTAGAAGCATGAATGGCATGACGTTTTCCACTTGGAATGCCCTAATCATCATCTGCCAAAAATGTTTTAAAATGCTTGGGATCTCTGGAAATAATGTTAAATCTCTATGAGTTGCAGTGGCATGTCATAACTGTGATCACAAACGTTTTGGACTTGAAGTCAAAAGATGAACCCAACTAATACAGGAGACAAATGCACCTGGTTTTGAAAATTATTGTCTGACATGTTTCATACGTTGTTGGTCCAAAATTGCCTGAACGAGTTGCAGTATTGATTTTTCCAAGTTGCAGTATTGACTACTTGTACATAGGTTGTGCTGCTAAATTCAACTGGCTAGCTGTAGGCACATCTTAAACGCATAAATTGCAGTCAGATTTTTCTGTCTGATGGTACTGGGAATCAAGACCTGACAGAGGGTCCATCCCCATGTACAACCTACAGAAAATCAACAACATTATTAGGCTAAGATTTAGCCAAGTTTCTCTGTAGATGATTGTAGTCATTCAGTCATATGACATAAAAATTCATCTTCCCCACAAATCTCCTTTAGTTTAGCTTTTTAAGAGATAATAATCACCATAAACGTGAATAAATGGGAAATTTTAGGTCTCCTTGATACAGCAATATCATATCAGAGTAGTTAATAATGATGGGACTGCAAATACTATTAGACAACAACTGCTGGTGTAATCCTATCTTAATAACATTGATTAAACTAATTAAATGTGTACATCTCTCCTCCATTTGTGCAAATCACTTCTCCTTAAGCCTTAGCTAAACGAGAAAACCAGCAACTGTAGCATCCCTATGCTTCCCTTGTAGACTGTAGTTGGTGTTGGGGATCCGCAGATTAAATTGCTTGCTCTACCAAATAGGGCATGGTAGTATATAGGACTTAGAAGGAGACCTTGTTTCATATATCAGTAATGAATTAGCAAAGCGTGCTGCTCATGGTATGCCATTGTCATAATAATTTGCTTTAATCTTTCAATCACGCAAGTTTGAGGCAAGTAGGAGCAGGTGGGAATAGGATTCAAGAATTAATGATTCATCATCCTTGCTAACTTATTAAAGTGAGGATCATGCAACCTATCATAAAAATACATGCGACATGTCACAGAAGCAAATGCCAATTATGTCAAGCTCAGCAAATTAACTAATTCCTACTTTGATTGTTTTTTACTGTTGGAGTCTAACAGAAGATCCAGATTTGTTTTGGCATGGAAATTTGTATAAATGTGCACATCTTTCAGTCTGCTCTATCTGGCATTTAATTTCAGCCAAACTTGTTCTAAACCTTGGAGGTTCAAAGAAGGAAAAAAACTTTATCTGTAGAATGAAGACAGGACCACGTGAGTCTGGTGAAGCATCCAACGATGGAATCCCAGCAAAACTGATGATCAGTGGGGTTGCTATACTAGAATTCATACTGAGAATCCTTGCTGCTGCAGGAACACTAGGGAGTGCTATGGCCATAGGGACTACTAAAGAAACAGTTCCACTATTCTCTCAATCAATCCTATTAAATGCCGAATATAGTGATCTTCCTATGTTGACGTGAGTTAGAACACCATGATGTGCTCTATGTGACTATGATTCTTGAATTTAATTGCAATGTAAAAGAAAGTTACCTAATTTACTTACTTGACATGTCTATTTTTAATAGATTCTTTCTGATTGTCAATTCAGTTGCCTTTGCCTATCTTGTGCTTTCTCTTCCCCTATCTTTCTACCACATTATCAGGAGAGCAGCCAAAAACAGTCGAATCATCATAGCTTTAGTTTGGGGCATCTTGTTTGTATCTGTGCTAAAAATAGGCAAAAGCATGTCAGATGCTTCAACTAAGCTAATTAGTTGATTTGTTTCTCTGATCCTCAGAGTTGAAGATCAACTGAAAATTAGGACAACACTACTAATTTTCATTTCATAGTTTTTTACTGTTCAACTTGAACAACATAATTACTCATCGGAAGCAGCTATTCCTTAAGATGTTCAAAAAGCCGACAAAGTAAATGATCAGAGCATTTTCTTGTTTAATTTGTGAATTCAACATAGAAAGTTTTGAATTTCTACTAGGAGTGTAAAACAAGAAGTAAAATTACCATATGCGTACTTGAGGAACCTAACTGTAAATTGGAACACATGTAATCTACTGTACGGGCAATACTAGCTTTGGTCACTGCTGGAGCTTCTTCTGCTGCAGTCATTGTGTATTTAGCACACAAGGGGAATGCTAATGCCAATTGGTCTGCAATTTGCCAACAATTCAACTCCTTTTGTGAGCGCACTTCTGATCATTGATTGGCTTTTTTGCTGCAGTATTTGTGCTCATTCTGATTGTTAGGAGCATTTGATGGTCAGAAGAGTATAGTGGTATTTTCCTTTTTTAAAGCCTTCAGCAGATAACTAGAGTTATTTTTGACATGATCAGTTTCACTTTAGCTTAGCCTTGTCCTAATTGTCCTCTTATGGTCTCATTCAACTTACCTATAAATATGATGACTCAGACACTATAAAGATAGGTTCATCCTATTCATCTCTCTCTCCATCCTACTTTCTTACTTTTTTGCCGACTTAATCTTTACTGACTTGTATGTCGAAGCACAAACGTACAGAACACCCCCTGTCTTTGCCTTTAACTGTCTTCTTCTACATTAACAGGAATACCTTCAAGTCAAAGCTTGGCACCAACATTTGGCGCATCAAATAGGGGATCTCGTATTAGCCAAGCACAAAACAATGTCACCAAGAAAAAGAATCCTAAAGGAAGGAGAGATAGCTCGGCTAAAGAGGCTCAGATCTACAAAATGTCTTTATAAAGGTTAAATTCGACAAAACAGTTCGACCAAAAAGCTTGGACTCAAATCGACCAAAAGAGTTCAGATCTACAAAATACTTTCATAAATGCCCAATTCGACAAAACAGCTTAGTCAAAGAGCTCATTTTGGCCACTATGGTCAAAGAACTCATCTTGGTAAATTGCCTATATAAAAGCTTTGCTAGGCTGCCTCAGTTAAAGTGATTAACTTGATCAAAAGAGCTAACATTGGTCAAAAAAGCTCATCTCAGCCACTTTGGTCAAAAGAGCTCATCTCAATCATCTCGGTCAAAGAGCTCAGCTTGGTAAATTGCTTACATAAAGGCTTGGAGGGGCCACTTCGACCAAGTGATTCACTTGGTCAAAAGAGCTCACTTCAGTTAAAAGAGCAAATCTCGAATCACTCCCGATAATTATTACTTTGGTAACCTTTAAATTGATTATGCACTTAATCCATAACATATGCACGAGATTAGATAATCACTAGGTCAGACTGTAGCTCAAAGTTAGTCATCATACAAAACTGACCTCCCCTTGCAACGTCGGCCTTCGATGAACCAAGCTGCCAATTTATTCTTCCAGCCAATCTATCCCACACTGGGGATGTCGGTAATAAATTTGACGATACTTAGATTGCTTAATGAGGGGACAAAATGTTAAGGGCATTTGATGGTCAAAAGAGTATGGTGATTCTTTACTTTCTCAAAGCCTTAAGTAGATAATCAAGGTTATCTTTGTTATTTGTGTCGACTTGACATGATATGATTAATGCTATCTCAACTTGGCTCTATCCTAATTGTCTCTTATGGCACCCTCAACTTACATATAAATATAATAACTCAGAGATCATGAAGGCAGGTTCATCCCGTTTATCTTTCTTTACTTCCTACTTTCTCACTTTCTTTCTGACTGGATTTTTATTGACTTGCGTATCGGAGTGAAAATGCTGGGAACACCTTTTGCCTTTGGCTCTAATTGTTCTTCCCTTTTACATTTACAGAAATACTCTTAGGTCGAAGCTTAGCACCAACATTGATAATCATTTCATCAGCTATTTCTATCTCTCAATGTTGATTCCGAGCAACAGTCGAAGAGTGCATCTGTATGTATTTGCTAGTTTGAGTCTGTATTTGTCTTGCTCTTCTAGGAGCTAATTTGAGGCTTTTATTTTATTATGGCATTGTCTACTTTTCAAACTAGTTTACAAAAATCTATAAATTTCGGATCATAAGAAATAGCAGAGCAATTCTACCTCATTTTAATGACACAAAAGGACACCACTGATCTCAGTACTCTGTAGCTTCAGCCTTTCTCATATAATTGTATGAGCAACTGCAAAAGAATAAATACATGTCCTAAAAATTGAAGATTTCTTGATCACCATATATGTGTTGATTGAAATTCAACATTTCCAGACCTTACTGTGAATTAGAATTGTGGTCACATGGAAGCAACTTGCCAATTGCTCGTATATCTGCATCAGGCACCGGTACCTTGGTACTACCCCAATATTGCCACTAGATCATCTATGGATTTCAATGTCTTTCCGTAGAACAAGTATGATTCGTATACTTTTGGTGAGCAAACGTAATAATCAAACTAGGAAAATTAAGAAAAAAAAGACCCATTAATAGAAAAATTAACATCATACACTTCATATTTTCATATGTAAAAAATTACACTATAGTACTCACTAATTCAATGCAATAATGAAGACTAGCTATGAACATACCTCAGCCATGTTATCCAACAATTCGTTGGCTGTTTTCACATATACTTCCTTTCGGCCTAGGGGCAATGTACTCATGGCATTTTTCAAATCCTAAGAAAGATAAGCTTGCTTTAGTCGAATGTAAAATATGACATACCTCCATGACATGTTCTCCAACATGTCTCTCATGCTATGCAACGCCTTAGCAGTTTGTTTAATTCTTGCGGCAGCATCTTCCGGTGACAAACCGGGTTCCAAAAAACGTTCCCTAAGAAATGAACGTGTGGCCCAATTCTCTGCTACTGCAACTGGGGTGCCATGCAGTCCTAGTGCTGCTAGTGATGTAACCAGAAATGTTGTTACAAGTTTTTCCAGTTGGTGATCACATTATTTTCTTCGGGTTGGAACGATGCTCGGATTATGGGGAGGGAGAGTTTGTTGCAATGGTGATTTTGGGGTGTGGTGAAGTTGTGGTTGACATGGAAGAGAGCTGCTGAATTAGTGAAGAAACTCATAGTGTTGGGCTAAAGTGAATGAAAGAGTTGAAGATCATTTAGGATATGTGCTGCTATGGAGTGACCAAACATGGACCTTAGCTTTTTGGGACGTGGCATTCCTTATCTTGTAACAAGCGACCAAACCAAAAAAAAAAAAAAAAAAGATGGGCTTTGATAGTCCTTTGAGTTGGCTGGAATACCTTGACTTGTGATTCTGGTGCCTGAGCTCCATCCAATACATTAACATCTTTAGTCAAAATTTCTGATGTTAATCAGGGGAAAATGTTATTGCAAAGGGAAATAAATAGATTTCGATGATTAATTCTATTATAGAAGTATTAATTTGACAAAATGGCAGAGAGAGAAAAAGAACATCATTGTAACCATCAGTCCCCTATTTTATCTACGGAAGCCTAAAATCAGCTTTTCTTGTGTTTTGCTTTTCGATTTGTATGACATAGAAGAATATTAGTACAAAAAATTCATCAAAATAAAGATACAAAGATAATTTGTTATTAGACTATCTACTTCTTAAAAGTACATAATATACATCTTTCTTTTGATATTAAAAATATTGTTTTTGATAGTTGAAATTATCATAAATTAAAATTTGATCCTCCAATAGAATAATGTTTTAGCATAATGTTTAAGATATTATGATATCTATAGAGTAATAGTTTTTTTTTTTAAGAGATAATTTAGATCTCTTTTATTTTTTATTTTTACAAAATTATTATTTGAACTTAATGTTGCATGAACAAGTTCTTTTTTTTTTTTTTTTGGATTTAATTACATGAACATGAGATAATATTATCACGCTTTGAGAATGAAATGTAATATGATCATATTACCTTGAAGTATAATTTTAAAGTAATACGAAACCTTCCTTCTTATTTATTTTAAACTTTTTTAATAAATTGATAATAAATCTTTATATATCCAAATATAAACTAATAAAAATATAAAATTATTTCATAAGATCTCACTAGCCAACAGTATATCTAACGCTCAAGTGACTTTGCTAATTTAATCTTTTAGCTTTTCACAAGACTAATTAAACTTATCATTATTCATCTGTAAAAAAAAAAAAAAAAAGAATAAGCAAACTACAGCTCAATGAGTATAGCCTCACATACTTGACCGAATCAGGCATTGTTTTTATACATATCATATAGATCATTCAAAAGATTTGTTAAAATATAATATCAAAATATTTAAAAAATCATCATTTTGTTGAACATTCGTAAACTCACAAATCAATATCAAACATATTAATTCATAAATCATTTTAAAATATACTATATGTCAAATATCGTAATCAAATCAAATCATGGATCAATCTTTCAAAATATCGTAAATCATAATTATCATTAATTTATCATTAGTTACAGTCACTGTTATAATCTGTGATATTAACCGTATCGACAATTTCATCCTCATGATTATTACTAATTATTATAACCTGTTAGCCAAACCGTATGATCATGATTATGTTAACTATTATAACTCGTTAGCAAAAACTATAAAACTAGTTTTGATGTTGATGATCCCACTTTTTAGGAATGTAAAAATGCAGTTATCATATAATCGTTTCTTAAACATAAATCATTTTCTCATTTTATTCATAAGTATCATCCATCATTTATATAGCAAAAACATAAAATAATCATATGCTTGATCCTATTTTCATATATCAAAAATAAAGAAATAAACTTTCACTCATTTAAAACATTCATATATTACATAGGCTTGAAAACAAGTAAAATGTGTGAAATTCTACTTGCCTCTATTTGATTCTATCAATTAATGTTTTCCCCAAAACAGTTAACATTCTATTCAAGATCATTTTAACATATCAAAAATTAATCAATCATTTTTTCAGACCATTAATACTAAAAACAACCAAGTTATACGAAGGTTAACTTAAATAACTAATACTGATATCTTGAGCTACCTTCACTAAAATGATTATATCTTAAGATATTCAACTCGAAATTAAAATCTTTATAGTGCGTTAGAAACTTGACTCGATAAATTTTCTAACCATATATGGCCCACCTCATAATTTTTTATAGATTAATTATAATAATTTTTACAATTCATGTCATATGCTGCTGCCAAACAACATTTATAACTTATAATAAAAATTACATATTTATTCATTTGAAACTTTAAATTCAATTCTTTTTGTTTTGTTGAAAAGTACATTCAATAATCTTTTTAAACATATGTGGTTCAATTCTTCATTCCTTGTATCAAACTTTAAGATAATTTTCATAATTCAACCAAGATGCTACTCCTAAACAGCTTGTATATTCTTAAATAAAAATTAGACAACTCTTTATTGAAAACTCGGATTTAACTTTCGTTTGTTTAGTTAGAAAGTATATTCAACATACTTTCCAACAATATATAATAATCATAACAATATCTAATTTCTTGATATAAAATATTATTTTAATTCACTGTTATAAATAATAATATTTTATCCAAAAACAAAAATTTTCCTTTAGCCTTTAAAAATTTAAATCCCCACTTTTAGTCTTTAAAATCTACTCAACAATTATCATTAAATCTTAATAATATGAAGTAAATAAAACCCAATAATGTATCCAAATTGATCATAAAGATTAATGAAAGATTTTATAATTTTTTTTTATTTTTCTCTTAGAACTTCAACTACAAATAATAGCAACCAACATGATATATTTCTTAAATAAAAAGATCACATATACTTATCTTTAAGAGATTAACTTAATTTTAGCTTCTAATTTCAAAATTTTAACTTAATTTTTTATATTTTTAACTCTAAAAAAGATGAAAAAGAAGAACTTTAACTTATTTTCTATTTCACCATAACTAAATTTTTTTATTTAATACTTTAATCTTTTCTCTTTGATTAATTAATTTCTTAATAAATTAGTAAATTAATAAATTTTAATATTAATGATTATTATTTGAACTAGGATATTACAAATACGTGGTTGACATTCTATTTAGATTAATTTAAATAGTTGTTTTATGTCATTATCAAAGTGGTGGTGGTGAATTGTTCAATGGCCAATTGGCCATTGACAAACCAACGAACTAAAAAAAAAAGGAAGTTTCCTTCCCCTGTTTTCCAAAGCAAATCAGTTTCCAAGTCCTCCCCTCTAACAATAAACCGTGTAATTTTCTCAGGCAAATTTGCAAAGAAAGGAATATGGTGAAGAAGATTGAATTATTTGATCTAGAAAAACACTTTGCTTTTTACGGTGCATACCATAGCAACCCAATAAACATAGCAATCCACATGTTATTCGTTTGGCCAATCTTCTTCACTGCTATTCTCATTCTTTGCTTTACTCCTCCTCTGTTTAGCCTCCCTCATATCGATTTCTCTCTGTTTGGAAGCCATGTGACGTTGATTTTCAACTTTGGGTTTTTGTTTGCTTTGATCTATGCTGTGTTTTACATGTGTTTGGATGTCAAAGCTGGAACCTTGGCTGCTTTGCTTTGTGGGGTTTGTTGGATTGGTAGCAGCTTTCTTGCAACTCGACTTGGCTTTTCTCTTGCTTGGAAGGTACAAAATTTTGTTCTTTTTTTGTGTTCTTTTTATGTTGAAATTATACAAAATTGTCTTTATTGGCCTGTCTGCTTGACTTGGTAGAGTATACAAGAAAGATGAAAACACAAACAGTTATATCACTGTAAGATTATCTAAATCCATTTACAGGTATGTGTGTGAGAGGGAGAGATCATTGTGCAAATCATCTATGGCTGTGGATGCATGTTCTTGCTTCTTGGCACTTGCTTCTCGGCTGCTCCTTGTTTCAATCTATTTGTTGCTTAGATCAGTCCTAGCTTGATAGCTGAAATTTTGGAATTTGCAGTTTGATTTCATCTTTCTTTACTCTGATTGGATTTAAATTGATTTTAGGTCGTTCTGGTGGTTCAATTATTCTGTTGGATTGGACAGTTCATCGGCCATGGGGTCTTTGAGGTAATGAGTTCTCCTAATTGCATCTATAGACATACATATATAGACATGCATGTGAGCATATACATTCATACATACACAAAAAGTCAATGGTTTCCAATGTATTCATACTCCTAAAATTCAATTAATATGCTACAGAAACGAGCACCAGCCTTATTGGACAATCTTGTTCAAGCCTTTATAATGGCTCCTTTCTTTGTGCTGTTCGAGGTAATTTCATATTTTTTTTCCTTTACACAGCAGAAAAGAAAAATGATTGTTCTTCAGAAATGTTCATAAGTTTCTATCTTTTGTTCCTCAGGCTCTTCAAACCTTCTTTGGTTACGAACCATACCCAGGGTTTCATGCAATTGTTCAAGCAAAGATTGAGGCTGAAATCAATGAATGGCAAGAAAAGAAGATGAATTTGATTTCTTAGATTCTGCTTCCATTGACACTAGCATGCAGGGGATTTCTATGAGTAGAAAACACAAACGAACTCATGATGTACGCATTTTATGTGTCATCATACAAAATGTGACTCAAAGCACTTGAAGTGAATATGCGTAAGCTTGTAGCAAGGACTGGAAAGCAAATGGTAATAATCTCAATTTTCTAGCCGAAAGAAACTGTTTCTTGATTTTCATGGATTAAGCCCCAACAGGAGAATGCATTAACTAAATGGTGTGCCGTCTGTGGAATTTAATAGTCCAACTCTATATTTAACCAAGAAAGAAACGGAATGTTTGAGCAGTTAATCCCCAATCTGCTTAATGCAAAACATATTAGGGTATTCTTTTAGTTGTTTGTAAAACATTAGGATTTAGTAGCTTCATTTTCATATCATTTTCTTTCCTTTCACGCATTGATTTTTCCTTCGATTGATCTCTGATTTGCCTGAGTTGGAAGGACTGGCATGTTAAACAATTATTTTATGTTTCACATGCTCTTTTGGCTTTGAAATATATCAGTACATGGAGCTTGTCCTTTATAGACCATTATTGCAACAAATGTTCTCTATCTCTTCATAAGTTATACGGCAGTTTAATAATGCATTTGCTCTCAAAAAGGATAATAAACTACTGCCCTTGTCAGCAGGTTTGGTGGAGTTCACTTGCTAGGAGTCTAGGAGTACATATGCCATGTTTGATCTTTGGAACAAAATCCGAGTGTTAACTGTCTGAATTGAGTGCTTGTGAAATCAAAGTAGTTTTTGTGTATTATCATTTGGACAACATCTGATATGGTTAACTTTTGACCAGAAGTAAACTTTAGCCACCTCAAGGTTATCTGGCTATTTTGAGCTTCAAACCCTTCTCCATTAATAGAATAGTTATCATCCTGTACTTTACTGGATGATTTGGCACCAAACTGAATTTGAAAAATCGACACAAAATGGCCAATGCCATCTTCATTTGGAGATAGGCAGAATCCTTTCCGAGGCATTTTCTTGGTCCAGCCTGCGTGTCACCAGAAAACAATAACCAATGAGCCACTATGTTGCAGCCTAGAATTACAGCACTCTCTGATAGATTTGATGAATTCTATGTAAAGAAACTACAAGTTCTCACAGTATAAGTTCAATCTGCTATTTCCCAGCTGGGTGCATGAGGGTTTATCCAAAGATGAAGATCTTTTTCACTATACCTGAAATGCAGTGAACTTGAATGAAGACGCATTCCAGAAGTAACTCTCTTTGAGCCATCTCTCAGGCCTGAATGAAGCTACATCAGGGCCCCAATTATACTTCATCCGGCCCATTGAGTATGGAACATAAGTAAGCAAGCCTCCTGCTTTTACCTTGGTTCCATCTGGCAAGATATCATCCCCCAATATGCCCTTGGGGTCCCGTAATCATCCAACTATGTTTACTTGGTTATAAAACCAGAAACAAACAGATCATCTGTTTTCTTTTGGGCACAATTTTAAAGCCTGTTTCGGAGTTGAGATGGAAGAAGAACTACCCTAATTTAGAATAGATCATCATGGCACCATTAAAAGCCTTTACAACTTTTCTCGTTTACCCGAGGATCTGCTGGATATAAACGGAGTGTCTCCCTAGTAAATCATAATTTAACAGATCTGCAAATTGTGCTGCTCTTCGATTGAATGATTCAGGGTCTTCCAAGTTAAATGTTAGCAATGAAATCTTCTCCTCTCTTGCTTGTCTTTCTTCAAAAGCTTTTAGCTCTGAGTAAAGCTTTTCAGCTACATGAGCGTGGCTCATTATCATGTATTTAGCCCATGTCAGAGTTGTAGCTGTGGTGTCACGGCCAGCAATGGCAAAATTCAGGACAATATCTCTATGACTTTTTTCAGTTAAATTTCCTTCTGGATCTTCACTTAGCTCAATAAATCTTGAAAATATGTCATGCTTTATCTGATTTTTTCCATCATTTACAAAGTTGAATGAATAAAAATACTGGGAAAAAAAGGAAAGAAAAGAAACCTAGACGCAACCTTTTTATTAAAATATAAGTTCACCTTGGTAGTTTTGCAAGATTTCCGAGTTTCTTTTATCTCTTACTTTTGTTCTCCTTATGACATTGTATGTGAACTCATCAATGGATCTAATGCTTTTGCCAAGTATAGATTCGAGCCCACATTGAGAAATCTTTTCAGTTTCCACAGTGGGTCAATAAACCTAAGTGTCACAAATGATATTGGCTGTATCAAATGCCTGAGCAAAGTGGCTATCAGGTAAATTGGGAGCCAGAGTTCCAATTTCTACACCAAACCCCACCTTGCAAATGGAGTCTAAAGTCATCCTCATCAATTAAGTCCTGAGTCAAATTTTCAGCTTCATCAAAAGGTGTCATTTGTAAAGTATATGAAAAGAAAACCATGTCATTCCTTGTTCATACTTTCGGAGAATTCTCTAAAATTTTGACAAAAGCATTGTGGAAGTTACCTGCATATTTACTTCTTGGTTGTGGAAAGAAGCGTGACATAAAATAGAATGAAGCTTTAGACTATACTCCCTGAAGACAACAATGCTGAAATCCCTTAAATTCTTGGATGCAAACTCAAAGCTAGCGGTCTTCCTTTGCTTTTTCAATAGCTTACCATCTACATTGAAAATCCCATCTCCAAGCAGCCCTTCCATATAGGAATGATACGTTTCAACCTTTCAATTTATGAAAACAGGACATGGACATCAACTTTTATATCTATCTATTTACCAATATAGAGAGAATATTGCAGTCCAACAACCATGGAAAATGAATCATTTGTTGAATAATGGGAGCTTTCTACCTTGGGGTAATTGGCAAAATTGGTCTTCAGGACATGTTCAACATTAGCAGGATCGGCAATGTAAGTGTAAGCAGTGAATGGCATTGGAACTACCACGGTTTTTAATTTAGACAGGTATTTCACAAGCCACTCGTGCATTCGATCATAGTTCATTAATTGTTCGATCGCTGCTCCAATGAGTGGCCATGGTTTCGGTCCCTTTTTGTTCCTCTGATTCCATCTGTAGATGAAGATCCATGAAATAACCATGCAAGCTAGCATCACCATTCCCATGTTGCATCCATCTGGCAAAACAAAAACTGAGAAAAGATTGTTTTTTACTTCCATTTTAGATTAAAATTAATAGAAATTGAGTGTAATTTGTTGATGGAATTACTTGTGGAAATGCTGTTTTCTTTTAAGGAGTATAGCAAACAGGCGCCAGGGTTACTAAAATGTAGTGGGTTGTGAAGCTCATGAATTAGCTACTACTTTGTCAACATTCTTTGCATGCCATAGCTTTAAAATTATGTTTCACATCTTTTGCATCCTTAGTCTTAATCTAACCAAATTGATTGATTCTTCATTTTTAAATACTAGGAGTCTCATTTGATTGGGTAAATCCCGAGAACTTTAAGATATTTTCTAATCAAAGAAATTAAATGCGTTTGAAGATTCAAAACCAAGATGTCAACAGCATAAGAAGTATATGCTCGCTTTCCTATTACACCAATCTCATGAGGCTAAAATTAGAAGATTTTTATGTACGTCTAGCATTTGAGCATTTAGTTCCATGATAAATATTTATATCTGTGTTTTTTTAGTTCAAACAATGCGTTTGATTTAATCTTATAAAATTAAAAAAAATTATATTATAAATGATCATTTAATTATCGTAAAATATTTACTATGATTCTTAAACTTTAAAAAATTTCATATAAATTATAAATCTGTTAATTAATATAATACTTGAAAAATTATTTATTTATTACATATTATCATTTAAAATTAATTAAAAATAAATATTATATTAATTAATGAATTTATAATTTATATATCATATTAAAAATTTTTAAAATTTAATTATCACATTAAACATTAAAAAAAATAAATTCAAACGAGGATAGCAATGCAAATGCAATAAATATGTTATTTTTAAGATTCAAGAGAAGGTTAAACCTCATCTTACCTAATTGGGCATTAGAGGGCGTCCGTAAATCCCAACTCTGCTTTCTAACCGCCCTTTGCTTTTTCAAGTCCGAACCTTCTCCCTCCATCAACCTCTTTATAGCCCGTATCCATTAACCTCGAAACACGTTAACAAAATGCTAGTCCTACAAAAACGACTCATTCAAAAAATCCAGCAGCGGATTAAGCTTGTTCCAACAGAATTCTTTTAGTTTCCAGGTGCCACAGTGTGATGACCGCAGAATCTAAAGTCTTTGGAAATATCAGCATCATGTGCGACGACAAAATTAGCCACGTGCATGCAGCAATTCTAGACGCATCATCCACAAGATTGCTTTCCGCAAGGTCCTTTTGACCATCCCCACCAACTTTCTAAATCGTAGTATATGTTTTCTATTGGATAAGTGATGCACAGCTAGCCAGGCGGCAGCCAGCCAGAGAAAGTCTGCCAATAGGTTCAGAGAATGGCTATGCCACGTCTTTCAAATTTTGTCGTCTGGCGTCTATGACACAAATATCAAAGTTTTTATGTTGAAAAATATCTTCTTTGATCTCATTATCATCTATGCCATAATCGTCTGATTTGCATGTTTGACAGTCTTAGATTTTGATCAGAATATTCATTAATATTCATTCAATACAAATAGAATTGGCTTTCAATATGGTCGTGATCATATTTTCTTTTTCAAAAGTTAATGGGACAAATTAATCATCTTAAATATAAAAACTATCAGCACACAGTTTTTACAAGTTTTTTTTAATGGATAAGGCTGCTGCATTTTTTTGTGTCTAGCCAATCCAATATTTTGGTTAAGTTGAAAACAATCAAATGCACATCTATTACTGAAACTGATACACTATGGGATTCATATGTTGTTGCTGGTTTAGAATCCCCCACTGATTCATCACTTGAAACTTCCCTGAATCAGTGTATTGGTAAGGTATTTCTCCTAGCTGAAGTTTCTCGACATGTTCAATCCCGGTATTGCCTATGGTGTTAGGGAAATCAAAGCTTGAATTGTATGGATTTTCACTCAAAAGTTGGGAAATTGGCCCCGTGTAATTATCCAATTCCAATAGATGAGACAGTGAACATGTCCTTGGGAATTTCAACATTTGTTGGCTTTCACTAGCATCATTTGAGTACTCTATCATGTCAATTGGGGTATTAGATTCTTCCACGTTTTGATGCAAAACTTTCACAGCTGAGTGCTTCTTTTTGTAGATTCTGCACAGGACCCAATCATCCAGCTGAAAACACACAAAAACAAGCCATCTGGTCAGTTCACACAACAATACATATGATCAAAACAATTCTTCAAATCATGTCGAAGAAACAAAAGAAAACATACTCTCATGGATCCATTTTGCCTGGTGATTTGTTTTCGCGAGTCACTTAACCGATATTCATGCATAATCCAATCAGTCTTGATTCCCTTTGGTGGCCTGCCCTCATAAAAAACAAGAGCTTTCTTCACCCCAACGTTTTTAAAGCCACTATATATGGCTTTGTCTGTCCCGGTAGCCTTCCAGTACCCAGAGACTGTTGCCCTATTAGGACGAACCCCATTAGGATACTTCCTGTCTCGAGGGCTGAAGAAGTACCATTCACTTTCACCAAATTCTGCTTTGTCTAACAAAATCATGAATCAAACAAGGAAACAGCAAACAAGTCAGCATAGCATTTTATACATAGGAGAACATAAGTAATCTTTTGTCTGACAATAAATAAACTAACCAGGCAATTGCCATGGATCAAATTTGTATATATCAACTTCTGAGATTATTGAAACAGGGCATGGCCTTGATTTGGCCTGGTTTTTGAGGTAATACACGATCAGTTCTTCATCTGTGGGGTGGAACCTGAAACCAGGAGGAAGCTCAAAGGTGGTTTTCCTTTCCATCCTATTCCTTCTCGTCCAAACAAGGATAGGGAAGGGAGGGAGGGCAGAGGAAAAGGAAGGTGTTTGAAATGTTTGCAAGGCGAGGGCTAGGCCTTTTATCTTTGGATTTGTCTTGTTGTCGTGGGCCAAAACCAAGTCTTATTGGCTGAGGACTTGACTTTTTCAGTCTTAAAACATCAACCTCGTATCACAATCAACTGCCACACTCGCGGGAACGTGGCCAGCACGTTCCACTCTCCGTATTCCTTCAATTGACTTCTTGAGCTTGGTTCTTTGAACTTGTACCTCCCAGAAAAAAAAAAAAAAAAAGACTTTTATTCTCTTGGGGTATCTAAATTGGAAAGAGATTTTTTATAATTTTATTAATGATTATGTTAAGGATTTTTTTATAATTATTAAATAATTTATTCAATGATATTATTATCAACTATCTTATTTAATATTATAAATTACGTCAAAATTGGGTCATGAAATCAAATTTATATTCTAAATAGTAGTGTTTAATTAACAATTAAAAAAAATACTCTTTGAACACTCATTAATAAGAAATTATTTCTTTTTTCTTTTTTCTTTTTCTGTTTTTAGTCTCTATCTTTCATGTGACCCTGCCAAAAAGAGAAAGGTCTCCTTCAAGCACAATAATCAATATATTATATGGAATAATTAAAAAAAATTGACAAAAAATGTTAGGTATATGATATGACTGGTTAAACAAACTTTTTCTACCACAAGTGCACCATAATTTCTTAAAATAAATTTTAAGTTTTTATTATATTTTTATTATTATTTAAATTTGTAAAAAAAAAATATTTGATGAATTTATTATCCATCCAAACACTATGATTATTTTAATTTGAATATTTAGATAAAGAAAGAAAATGTAAACTTATGAGATTAATTTTGGATTTAGTAATATTAGGAGATATTTATTAAAGAAATGAAATGGGATAGAATTCAAGTTATAAAATACAAAAACTTAAAAGTAGATTCGATCATTCGTATATTTATTCATATAAAATATTAATAATTTATATATTTTTATTATATTTTATTAAAAATATATATATTATAATTTAAATTGATATAAAAATTTGAAATATATTTTTTAATTTTATTATAATTTTTATTAAAATTTTAAATTATATTATTTTTATATCTATGATTTGTATATTATACCATCGTATTTTTAGTCATTGCTTAAAAGCAAAGCAAGTTTTTATCTCACAAAAAGGCCAAAGCAAGTATAATTTCTTTATTTACTCGAGCGAATGGAGTTTAGCCAAGAACATAAAAACACTTGGTGAATGAGTCATCGAAAGGTTCTATAACAGAACTTACCAAAGCTACACGTGTCCCTTGCCTAGCCAAAAGTAGTTGACTACGGATAAGCATGTAGAATTCTTAGAGGAAACGTAGGCCAAAAAACCATACATATATATAATTTAATTAACTTGTGGATCTTATCTTAGTCACGTCATTAATGGCCCTAATTTGACTCTAATTTTTTTAAAGATGATACTTATTTTTAATTTAAAATTTAGGCAGCAAAATTATCTCATTTTTAAAATAAAAATATAATAAAATTTTAAAATTTATATTAAAAAATTATTAATAATGAAAATCGAATTTAAATTTATAAACAAAATCGTGCTTTACCAAATCAGTCGACTTTGGCTTACGTATCAAGCCCTTTTTCTGATTATAATAATTAATTTGTAAGGTGAATTTAATGTCACGTGGTGAATTCTTTATCCTTCAGTTTTAAATATGAAATCATACGTGGCAAGTTGACTTTCATCCTGTATGAGAACTTGGAGGAATATTCTATGTTTCTCGGCCGTTGATTGGGGAGTTGAAGTTTTCTTGGTTAGCTCTTAGGCATTATAGCATGCTGCATGCGTTGCAGTTGGATTGTTTTTGGCCTTTGCTTATTTTGTCTTTATCAATGTGGATAATTTAGAATAATCTTTGGAGAACCCTTTTTTTTATTTTTTTAAATAATAATTATTATTAAATATATGAGAGATAAGAATGAAAATTCGAATCTTGAATTGTATTATTTTAATAGAATGCATGGGTTACCTATAGAAAAGTTAAAAAAAAAAAAAAATTACAACCGTGGGCGATCGATAACGTTATTTTGTTATTATTTTACATTATATTTGGATATATTTAAAATATAAAATTATAATAAATAAAATATAATAATATTATGAATAAAATTAAATGATAAATATTTTTAAAAAAATTTATGAAGTAGGGGTTTCTCCTTTTTAAATTGGGAAGCTGAAATGGTTTTTGTCGAGCATTATTTTCACTCATGGGTTTTTGGATGCATCCTTAATTTTTATGCAGTAGATTTTGTTACCGGCTTGAATTTCAATCATGGTGTTCTATACTATTAATATTTATGTTATTTTATATTATTATTGACTGCCATTTTTACACGTGGATTACTTTATGGTGATTTGATTTGGCAAATTCATTTTCGTATGGTCAGTGCTGTTATTTATCCTTGTTTATGAAAGATTGTAACTTCATATTTGACAGAAAAATGATGAGAAGGCAGACACAAATGCTAAGCCTGGAAAGGAGGCTGAGAAGGATGAAGCAGGGGAATCCACCAAAGAGGTTGATAGTTAAGTACCCAAATAACAAAATTAAAGTTTTCTATTCCTCACTAGTCCGTAGTTTATTGCAACAAGATTTGTCAGTAACATCAACCTTGAGGATTGTTGATCATGGCAACATCAAGGCAGTAATGCAAGTTATGTGAGTAAAAAGATGAAAATAAGGAACCAAAAAGGTAGAACTGTTGAAAGCAGAAAAATGAAAAAGAATTATTTTCCGGTAGCTATTTAGCTAATAGCTTTGATCGTTAATGCCAAGCTCAAGAAGAGTCCTCATTGCTTGTTTTTTGACCACTTTGCCATAAATCCCTCTTCCCACTTTCATTGCTCTCTCAAATTCTACCACACCAACGCCACCATTCTGCTTCAAGCGTTCCACAACAACCTTCAATACTCTCTCATCACTTCCCACAACTTCAACCACACTGTCTACGACAGCCTCCATTGCCGGAATCCGCCTGCCCCATCGTTTCATCAACCTATCTGAACCATATACCTCAGAATATGCAGTCCAAAACGACGCCCTCAAATAGCCCTTATCTTTTCCCCTCATCGCCCATCTCCTCATACCTTCCTCCAACCTATAAACTGCACCACCTACATCTACCCCTTTTTCAAGGCCTATCTCAATCTCTCTTAACTCTTGCTTGGAACACACTGCCTCTTCAAACTTGCATCTCCTACATTTGCAGTTAAAACCCCATGATTTCGACATTTCCTCACGCTTGTCCAACGGAGAAAATGTATCAAAGTATATGAACGTGATCTCTTCTCCAGCCTTGATATCTCTAGAGGCATGAACTATGACATAGTCGCCTACATGCAAACGCCTTGCATTAGGAATACATGAATGGTTGATGAAGGAAGCCAGTATCCATAACCCAACACCATAAAAATCACTGTTTTTCCCCAATACTTTAGCTGAAACCGCCTCTTCCACAAGAGAATTCACATCCAATATGCTCAACATTTTATCCATATCAAGCTTCTCCCTTGAACAGCCATTTTTCTCAATCTCAGGCCTAAAGAAATTCATATCAGGAACTTCAAGCCCTTCTTCATTGTCACCTGCGGATAGCATGTCAATCAAAAGCTGTGTTCTTTGACATTTTGTGACAGTTTCCGTAACTTTATCGATAAAATTCTTCCACATAACAAGCTGTGCATTTTCTCCTGTATCTTGACCTCCCAATATGCCTCTTTCAATTGCAATTGCCTTAGTGACCAAAACCAAAGTTCCAGCATCAATATTCTTTGTTGCAAACAAGCCACGCCCACTAATCTCAGACCTCTTAACCTGCACTGGACCAATATATTCAGCAAGTTCTGGAGGCTTTCCTCGAAACCCATTAAGAACCCAATCAGAAAGATCAAAACTTCCTGTCCTTGATTGAAACTCAAATTTTTTACATTTCTCTAAATACCCATTAAGAATCTCGAGGTTCCCATTACCCTGAGGATCAAAAAGAGCTGCTTTGAAGCAGTCCAAAGCATTGGAATATCTGTTCAAACTAAGCAAGATCTTACCTTTGCAAAGTAAAGTCTTGAAATGGGTAGCTTCAATTTGAAGTGCTTGGTCACAGTCTTTAAGTGCTTCAGTGAAATCTTGTAGCCTTGACTGTGCCTCAGCTCGATTTGAGAAGGCTACACAGAGAGATTTGTGGAGCTTAGAGAGGTGATATGGGTTTGGGTTGGAATCTTGTTGGGTCTTTGAAATTTGGTCTTGGCAAAGATCGATTAACTGAGAGTAAAGTTGTATAGATTCTTTCCATTCTTCTCTGAGGAGAAGCTCTGTGGCTTTTGATCTGAGCAGCTGCATTTGCTCTTCAGCGGGGTACATTTCTGACTCTTGTTGCAGCCCTTCTTCTCTCATTTGGTTTTTAGGGTTCTCTTTTTTTTCTTTTTCTTTGATTGGTAGTGCATTTTCTGGTCGTCGGTTTTAAATTTGGGAGGGGGGGGGGGGGGTGGGTGTTACGTAACGGTCATTTTGGTCCTTTTGTCTTTGGTCTGGTCTCTTATCCTCTATTTTGAACTTTTTTTTTTACAATGGATCTTGTTTGATAACAGCAACGGCTATTTCAGGATCAATTAACTTAATGACTGCTGAGCTGAACAACCTGGCTTCCTATGATTTATTTAGCTCATCAAGCTAGGACTGATTTGTGAGTCTGAGATAAACCAAGCAAGTTGACGGTGCATATAAGCCTTACGGTTCAGTCGCAATGAGGTTCTTCCGTGCTCAAAGCGTGCCACACCATTCAGAAGAAAGTATCAATGCGCTTAAGGAACCGCTGTTGGTCACAAGATCTGAATATACCGACTATTTACATTACAAAAAATTTGCTTCCATTGGGAGTCAATGAACTAATAAAGGGATATGTTGATAATAAACATTAGCCTCTCAGCCTCAATCCTTCCTCTTAAACACAGTAGTTTGTAGCCCCCAAACAAGGTTCCAACCTTGAGAACACCATTCAGACTATCATCCGTATAGAGATATGGCCAATCTCTTGCAAACAACCCAAAATTACTTCCTGCTTTTCTTCAGAAATCTTGTCAGAACTCGGAAATACGGTGATTACAGAACAGGACGAGCTTGAAGAGTTTTAAATGATAAGAAGATGCCCTTGTCTCACATATCTCCTTAAAAAGATAACTCAAGTCATGAATGCAGATGACTCTGCAAATTGTAGCAATCTTTTCCTGTTCACAATCAACAGGAAAGTATGATAGCCCTAGCATTTTTTTAATATAAAGTATAAACATTGAACAAAGATACAAATCAAAAAAGCATCTCATTACATATGCAATATCTAATACAATTCAGACGGGGGGCACTCTTCAACTTTCTAAGATTAACCTCACCGGTGTTGCTTGTTAAATGCTTTATAGTTGATGGCCAATGACTATATCTGCTAATTACTTCTTCAAAAAGTACATTCCATCTCTGAGCTCTAATTTCTCTTCAGAAACTAGACCTGATAAGAAGCTTTGCAGCTGTTGGAGTGATTTATCATAAGGAGGGTCGGCTACACAGAACATCTAAAAGCAACATGTTGTCTTAGGTTAGCAATTACTTGTACTCAATTTAAAACTGTGGGGCATCTCAAAACCATCTTACCTTAAGAGTATTATGAATTCGATCTAATGCCATGCTACCAAAATTTGTAAGCATACCCATGATGAATTTCTACAATGACCCAAATTCTGGTTAGAGTGCATCAGTAAGCAAAATGACAAGTGAACAGCTATTCACACGCATGACATACCTCGTACACAGTCATTTCCTTACGTAGTTGGTCCTCTACAGAAGCAACAGACCTCTCCACTTCCTCATCACCAGCTAGAAGCTCCTCACAATTTACAGTATTAGCATTGTTCTTACTATTATCAACCATGCCTTCCACTAGGGTAAATACATGGTCACCAGGATCTGTTCCTAGTGATTCAGTGAGAACTCCCTGGGTAATGAGGATAACAATTTTGTAAATGAATTTCTATAATATCCAATGATTCTCATTTTGATTACCAAACCATACCAAATTAGACCTACTTGAAACTTTTAGCTTCTACTTGCAAAGAAAAATAACAAGAGATATGTACTGACAATGAATCAAAACAATGCAGAATATGTACTTGAACTTCAGAACAAATAACTAAAAACCTTGCAACTGAGAGAAGGAAGATTTGCATCAACTTCTCAATAATGTAGCAAACCACAACTACAGAGGGAAATTTATAACTATAACCTATACCTTGAGTGGCAAAGACATTTTTGCTTTACAATAGAATAATGCATTGAAGATCAGGGGGCTGCATCAAGCTATTAAGTGGCAAAAGACAATTTCAAAATTTTGAACAGGGACTATTATTTGATATGGAAGACAACATAAGTTAAACATACCTTACTTATCCAAAAGCTTATCCTTCGATTCAGCACATCAACAGGGATCCCAGTAGCAGCAGCAAGATTCTTAGAGGTCCAACTGAAAGCAGATAAAAATTATACCATCATTATATGAACAGTAAGATGCAAAGTGTTCAAACAATTTCTGAACGCTTGAACAACCTTGTTTGGTCTTGAAATTGTATTATTATTGCTGCATGTATAGGTGCAACTGTAAATTGCATTGCCTTATCCTCAAATTGCAATTCCAACTAAAACAGTTTCCATGTTAAGAGCATAACTGTTAGTTATGTGATAAAAAAAGGAGGAAAAGCAAATGGGATAATACAATAAGAATAATTGATACGAAGAAAAGAGCATTCAAATATATACATAAATTACACTTTAAAAGACCTAACCTTGACTGTTCCAAGATTTTTCTTCCACAGTAGCTTTCGAGGAGTCTTGATTTCATGAAACCTTCTTGCATAATCAGAGAGCAGCTGGTCAACAGGTTCAGGAATGATAAGGGCCTCATCCTGAAAATTTCCCAACATTAATGAAAGAGTGACAAGATAATGAGAAACACTAAACTATTTTAGCAAAAATGTATATCAATCAGTAACAAAAGCATGGCAACAAGGACGTTACAATTTTGTTGGACACCAACCATTTTCTAAATCTGCTTTGCCTTCTTTGAACAAACACTGTCCTGAACAAATTTCTCTTGTACATTTTTATACATTGACTCATTAAATTATTTCCCATTTCAGGCATCTTGTCAAGTAATGAACTCTTCATAGGTATGATCAATAAGAAAATGAAAGTTGAAATGAAAACTAAAAGAGAAAATGATTAGTTACATGTTAAGAAAAAGAATAAAGTTATTAAATTCTCGCATCAGAAAATTTCTTTTGGTATAGTTGATTCCCTAATTATCAATATATTAGCTCCTCCTCTGATCAAATAATTTGTTCACCTAACCAACTCTTTGGCTTTGACAAATAATAGACTTAAAGCCGAAAGGTAAAAAAAGAATAGCTAACCTTTTCCTACCATCAATAACAATGAACAAAGTAAATTTTAATAAGTCAAAGCAAAAAAAGAACTGATATCAGTGAAGCCCATGCCTGGATTGGAGGCCAGAAATTCGAAGATATGATTGTAGCATCAAGATTATCCAAAGAAATCCCAGTCTCTGCTGACTCTGCATCTTAGTGTTTCAAAAGAATTTAAACAGATTAGGTTAGAAGAAGATAGAATAGCTAAGGTAGTTCCTCAAGCTATCCACATCTAGAAGTTCTACAAAGCCAGGGAATACCTATTTGAGATGTCTTATTAATGGTTGCCTTAATGTTGGTATTTGTCCTCTTGGAATCAATCAAATCATTAAGCATAATTTCACACTTCTGCATGCTACTTTCCCCAAAATGTATCTGGAAAATGAGAACATGCAAAAAAAGGGAGTAAATTTTGGAGACATTTGAGGAAAACAAACGGAATGAATACAATAACAAAATAAAGGCAACTCACTTTGAGGAGTTCTAGAGTACGTATCTCTGAGTCAATGTCATAATCAGATTTGTTCAGAAGTTTTTCAGCAAGCATAACACGATATTCATTGACAAGTTGGTCTTTTGAACCAATTATGCCAACAATCATTCCAAGTATGTCAACCTTCCGTCTATTTCGGCTACCTTTTGATGGGTCTGCCTCAACAGGGTCGGGCTCCCAGCTGAACAAGAAAGAACTCACAGGGACACAGGTTAGCAATATGGCAATTTTTACCGCATAGCTTATTTACATGGAAATTACTGTTGTAAAAAAAGTGATAGCAGTATAATACCGTTGTGCATCAATCCATGCTTGCTTGTCATCTGTGTTAAAATCATCATCAACTCCAATATTTTCTTGATTTTCTTCATCTCTATTTAATTCCTCAAGAAGGCTATCCCCACTGTTTCCAGATCCATTTGGATTACCACTAGTGCCATCTGTCAGCATGGTCACAATGCACTTTATGGTATCTTTTCTTCCCCTCAAGTAGTCCCTTATTGGCTCACCAACAGCTTCAAGAAAAACACCAGCTGGATCTATCGTCCGGAGTGCTTTGATAGTTGAAACATATTGATGTAATATGTCATTGGTTGAGGCACCCGCTGTAAGTAAGCGGTATCTTAGTGCAGAGATAAAGGATTCAACCAGCTTAGAATGCTGTCCAGTATATTCAAGACACTGTTTTAAGTCTTCAATCGCAAGAGAGCTGTAGCAGTCGCCAATAATTTAAATAGTGAGGCAATTTCCAGGATTACTTTCTATTAGCACCAACAACTTCCATTCACACAATGAACAGAAAAGACAACAGCAATACCATAGATAACTCCATCTGTCTTCTTCTTTTGGACCAAAGTCAGAAGGAGCAGAAGGGGTGGGGGAGATAACCCCTCTAGTAGGCAAATTCTTTTCAGAATCTCACAAATTAAAGCAGCAAACCTGTTTTTTTCTTTTGTACATAAGGATTTTGAGCTACATAATGGGAGGTAACCCTCTATGTCCTATAAATCCCACCCAGCCACCAGCCCTCAAAACTGTAACTTTCTTGGAAAGAGAATTTATTCAAATTCACCAAGTTTCATCTAGAATGAAAAACAAAAAAATGCACGTATTGAACTGGAGCAACAATGAAAAAATAATTACCTCTCAGGATAGTCCACAATTATCTCAAATAGTTTGGCTATCCTTAAATCTTGTAATGTTTCATAAGCAAAATACTCTAGCCGCAATTTCCATCTAATGAGTCCTTCTGATGGAGTATTTGTTCCAGAATAGCATGAAGATGGTTGTGAAGCCAGAGGTGACTTGAGACCAGATGAATGCTGGTCAAAACTAATAGAATCCCCAAGATAGGCAAGCAATGCATTCAAGAACTGAAGAGGTACAGCCTGTGAAATATTCCTCCAAATGTAAGAAATCTCAGTAACTTAACCATAGGAGAACTAATAGCAAGTTAATAAAACTTGAAATAAATGAAACCTGGAAAAAACGATATGTTTATATTTGACCAAAATTACCAGAAAAATTAAAAAGTCATCCATGATTCTTCAGTTCTTTTAAATAAAATGGGAAAAATGTAAAGGATTCACAAATGCAAAAAACAACCTCTATCCACCCCTTAATGGAATCCAAAACAGAACTTCGGTAATCGTCACCAGCCAAATTATGTACTTTAGCCTGTATGCAATCAAAGAAAGCATACCATTTATAAGATGTAAATTTAATAAGCTTGAAACATGACAAGTAACATAAGCCAGAGATAACCTACCATTTTCTAAGGAAGAATAATTAAATAAAAAAAAAAAAATCAGATAAAACATTGTATACCCAAAGATCAGATTATTATGTTGAGTTTTCGGTTAAATAACAAGTCCACCTTTAGAAGTAAGAAGATAGCAGAAGCATAAGCATCTTCGGTCATGGATGTGAAACCAAGGTTTCTAAGATCCCGAACAACCTTCCCTATGTTCCTCACCAACCTATTGGTCTCTGAAAACTTGTCTTGAGAATAACACTCATCAATATCCATTTCGCCAGTTCCGTACTTACTCTTTTCATCCAAATCCATCTCATCTCTACCTCCGCACTCATTTTCTTCATTAAATTCTCCACCCATTATTGTACTTAACTCCTCCAGCCTTCCCTTAAAATACCAGTGGAGTACCTCTAACAACATCAATAAAATTATTAGCTAATACGAAAAAAACCAGTCATGCATAACAAAATAACTGACTTTTACTCTAAAAAATATGTAGTTTTATACCTGGAAAATGACGAGGAAGATTGGCCATAAGAATGGAGGAAACAATTAATTGATACTTTGAAAAAAGATAGACCTTTTCTGAATCAAAATTGTGCTTTCCATCAGATAAATTCTCCATATAAGATTGTAAAGCATGAACCAATATTAACAAGCATTTCTCTTGATTTTCTTTTACTAAACATAATTCTTCCAAAGCTTTACAAAGCACTCTTTGAATCTCATCCTCATCAATCTTCTCTAAATCTTCTTCAATTTTACTATAATCCTCAAAATGGAGCCAAAATCTTGACGCTCCGTTGTTCTCAAAAGCTTCCTATTAATTCAAAAGAAAAAGAGAAAGAAATTAAGAAAATTGATATTGAAAGAGTATTCAATGGCTTAATTGATTATTACCTCAAGTGATCTAAGGAAGTAGTCTCGAACGAGAGAGTGGAGGCCGTGTTTGCAGAGAGTGTGAACGTGTGAGACGAAGTCGTGTCGGACGGAGAGATCGACGGAGCCATGGAGGAGAGATTTAGCGGCGGCGCAGAAACCGTCGTAGCTTTGGAGGATTTCTTGGACTGTATCGTCGTCGAGACTCATAAAAATCCCTAAATTGCAAACTGGAGAAGAAGTTAATGACTCCATTGACGATAAACAAAGAGAAAAAAAAAAATCCAAACTTTATCCTTTCTTTGAAAAACCCTAGCTACTGCTTCAGCTTAGAAGTGGAGTTTCCATTTTTAGGACTATTTTCTTTGCCGCCACTGCCATGAATGATGAAACGCTTTGCTCCAATTAAAACGACATCTCATTTGTCGTTTGTATATCTCAAAAACGAATCTTTTTTTTTTTCACTTTTATTATTAGTGAAGGCAAGTATCCATGGACCAGATGAAACCCGAACCCGGATCAAGAACTTGCTGACGTCACTCTCGGCTATGGTGGCGGAGACTTCCACCTAGACTTAACCAAGACAAGGCTCCAGCTCCACGGCGAGTCTCAATCCCTCTCTTCCCGCTCCTCCACGCCCTGCCCCACCAACGCGTTCCAAAGCGCTCCTGAAATTATCCGTGAACAAGGCGTTTTGGAGCTGCATAAAGCCCTTCCTCCGGATATTCTTAGGTATATAGTCAAACACTCTTTGATTTAATTGGGATATTAATTTTCTTAAAATTCATCAAAAAACTTCGCTCCTTTTACATCAATAAAGCAGGGCTTCTCTCTTTATCCCCATTTATTTATTTCCTTCATTCAATTTCTTCTTAAATATTAGTTGTAGTGGCCTGACATTGCCTTCTTAATCAAGGAGGCCTTAGTCCTCAGGGTAGATATAATAATATTAAATACGGTAATGATAATGATATAAAAATAATATTATTTAAAATTTTAATAAAAATTATAAATTTATATTTTATATTTTTATATTAATATAAATTATGATACATAAATTTTATATATAAAATATGATATAAATATATAAATTATTAATATTTTATATTATATAGATACATAAATTATTAGATTTAATTGAGGACAATGCTAAATGGGTTTTTCTTTCACGAGCCTATTGACTCTCTTGTTACTAAATGTGTCCATCTGATAGTCTATCCAAGTTTGAAAGGAAGGCCTGGAACCCAGACAAAAACCATGAGATTTGAGCCCAATTTGGGCTTTGGGTGATTTTGGTATTTGGACAATCTGTCCTAGGTTTTGACAACCCAAGATTAACCCACAAGTGTCTTCGGATTTCACACGATTGTTATAAGTGGAATACCAAACATTAGTATTATTATTATTGTTATTGTATAAAAGAGGCTGTGGAGGATAGGAGATGGGGAATTACAAGTATTGGAGATTGAACTTCAAGTATTATAGGAATCTATTTTTTAAAAAAGATTAATGAGAAGACAATTGTTCCTAAACTAAATTATACGCTTTATTTATTATATCTTGTGAATTTTCAGTGTTTTCCATTGTTTGATGAAAGGAAAAAAAAAAAGTTGAATGAAAAAACCTGAGTGAGGACCCTGTTTGTTACTACTAATAGTTAAAACATTTTTCCAAAAAAAAAAATTGACAATGAAAGATCTTGCTCGAATTCATTGTACTTGAACCCCACAGCAATAAAGAAAAAGGTGAAATAATAAAAGGAAAAGGACTTGGCAAAAAAAAAACTCATGTGATTGTGTCAAAGATTATAACTTGATTTGAATAGAGATAAAATTAATTTTGATTAAATTAAAAATAAGAATAATTATTAAAATTTAATAAAAAAGTTTTATTAAAATTAATATTTAAATTTAATTATATCACATTAAAAAACGATTGAATCCAAATAAGCGTCACCTAAATATAGATATCCGCTCACTGTTTAAAAGCTCTGTTACTAACTTATTAACCTTTGGGTAGAGGCGGAACCATGCACGCTTTCATTCAATCGGCCGGCCACCAAGAAAGCAGGAAAAATTTCGATCCGGTCGTTCAAAATCACTTGTGTTAAGCATCGGACATTGCCCTTTTCAATGCTTACAAACCAGTGCCTAAAAGTCACAAAAGGTGACTGTCACCCTGCAAGGCTGCAACTGCTGGTAAAACCTTTTTCATTTTTCCTCACACCAGACAACATATATTTTACATTTATAACAGCACCACCACCTTGCAAGTTCCAACATTTCAGGCACCCATAAAAATAAAATTGTGGTGACTGAATGGCGCATTTAATTTGCCAAGCCATTGTAAAAGGGGTGAACAAAAACGGAGCCCCAAGTTGCCAGTGGTCATGACAGAATCTAGAGGTGAAAAAAAAAATTAAGAAGATCAAATTAATCTGAACTATAGTGTTTGATTTGATTTTGATCAATATTTTCATTTAATTTGTATCAAGATCATATATTAAATGTATATATTATATTTAAATCGAATTTCGAATTAAGATATAAAAAATTGAAAGAAGTTGAATCGAATTTATTTATATATTTTTATTAATTTATATGTATTTTAAAATTTTATAAAATAAAAGTAATTATTTTACATATAAATTTATTTAAATATATTTAAAATATTATTAAAATAATATATAAAAAATAAAAAATTAAATTTGAAATATCGATTAAATAAGTAAAATTTGATTCGTATCATATTAATTTTTAAAAAAATTATTTTAATTTAAATCAAATTTTAAAAATTTATAATATTATGTGTTATTCAAAAAAAATCAAATCAATTTTGATCCGAATATTATTTCTTTTAACAAAATTTTATTTTTAATTAATTATTTTTACATTGAAAAAAACAATATTCAATTATAATAACTATAATATTTTAATTCGATTTCAATGTGAATAAATTTTTTTAATTAGATATGATTTGAATCAAAATTAAATCAAATATAATAATATCTAATCAAAACCAAACTAGCATGTAAACTAGTACTTAGTTGAAGTATTTTGTATGCAGTGAAGCAGAGGGAAGATCTGAGACTAAATGAAAATGGGACATTGGCCAATAAATTTAGCTACCGAGAGAACTAAATTCGACTGGAAGAGATGAAGTATAGTCAGCCCGACTATCCTTATCGAACTGGACCAATTCTTAAATGGGGTTTTAGTGGTTATAAAATTGGGTCCGCACGTCAAGGTATAAATAATTATATTTTTTTTCTTAAATATTGGATAAAATTTATATGAAAATTTTAGATGAAATTTATAAAATTATTTTTAATTGATTTAATAAAAATTTTAATAAAATTTTCAAATCAATAAATGATGAAATTTAATGTGAAAATTAATAATATATAAAATACATATTAAAAATTATATTTATAATTTAAATTTGATCGGTACTAATTTAATGATAAAAATGTTATCAATATTTTTATTAATAATATTTATCTAAAAATTATATCTAAATTTATTAAAAAAATTTTAAATTTTAGACTCTTTATCTATATATATACTGAAACTTTTTAATTTATCATTTTAATATTCTATTTTAATTTTTTAATCTTTCATAATTGAAAATTTAATGAATTTCACTTAAAAATTTTATCTAAATCTTTCCAAACACTTACTTCCATTTCTCTCTCTCTCTCTCTCTCTCTCTCTATATATATATATATATATATGTCATATCTCTAGTTTGTTTTCAAACCTTTGATTTAATGATTAAAGGCGTTTGAAATGACATTAAGATATTGATTTCGAGCTAGACCTCTCATTTCCCCTTTACTTGTACTAAAATTTTATCCTCGTGATGTAACAAAAAAAAAGTAAATACGATTATTCAAATTTATTGGTAGAGACCATTAATAATAAAAAAAGTAAATATGATTATTTAAATTTGTCGATTAATAATAATAATGTACATTCATATGTGCAACCCTACATCTGCTTTTTTTTTTTTTTCAGAACTTCTTCAAAATACCTATGTTTTGTATTTTTGTATTTCTTTTTATCAGAATTAATTAATTATTTGATTTGTTGATAAATATTAAAATTTTAATTTTAACAATCAAATTTCAATTTCTATCATATTTAAGTACTAAATAAATTATAATCAAATGTTCAATCTATATTTAAAATTTTACTTCTTTAGTCTCATTTTATTTATCTATGGTTCATTTTGAAATATTTCAAAATTACACATATATTTTGAATATTTAAAAATTTATATTTTAAGATTATATTTTAATATTTTTTTATTTTTTAACATTAAAAATCATAAAATTTTAATTTTATAAAAAATTAAAATTTAATATTAAATACTTTAAATTTAAAATTTTTTAAAAATTTCATAAAAATCAATAACTCAAATAATTTGAAACGTAAAGGGTAAAATATGTGTATAATTTATAAAATACTTAAACTTTATTTTTGTTAACCATATTGCACTATTCAATTACCTAAAGTTTCCTTCTTCATCAGTGAAAAACATGTTGGTAGAAGTGCAATAACATTGTTGTAATCAATCATAACCTAGCTATGGTAATTTTGGATACATTCGATGAAGCAAATCTTCCAACAGTCAAACTCGACACCTCTACGTCTTGTTGTCCACAACAATCAAATCATGTTGCTATTTAAATTCTTGGCGTCCGAACTGCTGCTTCGACTATTGCCTATCAATCGACTATAAAATCAAAGAATTTGGATTTGATAATTTATGTAATTATATTACATAAAATATTAAAATTTATATATTTATATTATATTTTATATAAAAATTATGTATTTTAATTTATTTTGATATAAAAATATAAAATATATTTTTTATTTTATTAAATTTATATATAATTATTATAATTTTAAATTATATTATTTTTATATTTTATTTTAACATATCATATTTTAAATTATTAAATCTAAAAAAAAAACCCTGCAAAGAGGAATCTTATGTGTAGTAAGAATTTTATTACCCTGATGATTGGGAAATGTTAAACATGACGATCCCTATTTCCATTTTTGTTTTGATTTTCCCATTACCAAAGCTTGATTGGATGGCAATGGAAAGAATCGACGAGAATCTTTAGGGAGCAATTGTTGTCGTCGGTAAGGTAAAAAGCTAGTCGTCTTGACCTGTTTTTCTTCGTCTTTACCCCTTTACTGCATAAATTTGTATACCAATAGAATTTTTATTGATATAATATTACTGCATAAATATCCGTTAAACGGATCATAAAACAAATGAATATATAAAAATTTTTACTTACTAAAAGTGATAAGGTTTATATCAAATTAAATTTTATTTATTTTTTAAATAATACATAAAATTATTAATTTTTAAAATTTGATTTAAATCAAAATCAAATTTTATCTATTCGATTTGATTTATTAATTTTTAAATTTAAATTTATTATTTTTTATATAATATTTTAATATAATTTTAAATATATTTAAATAGATTTAAGCATAAATAATTATTTTATTTTGTAATAATTTAAATATATATAAAAATTAATAAAAATATATAATTCAATTCGATTATTTTTTTAATTTTAATTTTTTGATTTAAAATTTGATTTGAATGTAATATATATTTTTAATATCTAAATTTAATTTGAATAGAATAAAAAAATCTAAATTAAATTAAACATTATAATTTTGAATTAATTTATAATCTTTTTAATTTTTTTCACCTCTATGATTTATATATGTTACTGTTTGGAAAGCATTGTTTACGTGGGGTCATCATTCATCATTCATGAAGTAGTTGGACTAATTTAGACTTTTATCATTCATGAGTTTTGTTGTCTCTCGTTCAAATATTATCGTCTATATATTTGCCACCAAAGCTTTCATTTTTACCCATCACGACTCTTCACTCTCAACTATTATCCGCTTTTCATATTTTTTTCCTCAATCAATTTTACCACTCCCTCAACTCCCCTAGCCTGTTTTATTTTCAGCAAAATGCGGCCGCCGTCTCCGAATTGTAAGAAAGAGGTGGGTTTGAAGAGAGGACCATGGACAGCTGAAGAAGACAAAACACTCACGGCTTACATTCAACAACATGACCATGGTAGCTGGCGTGACTTGCCTGAGAAAGCTGGTGATTCGTTATTTGCCAATTGCCTGTAGCTTATATATATAAATGTATTCTTTTGTATCGTAATATAGTTAACAAATTAATTGAAAAAATCCCATTTTTAGGACTTCAACGATGTGGAAAGAGCTGTCGACTGAGGTGGATTAATTACCTAAGACCGGATATCAAAAGAGGAAAGTTCAGTTTACAGGAAGAACAGACCATCATTCAACTTCATGCCCTCTTGGAAACAGGTACATTTTATTAACATTTCTCCTTTCGGGACTTTAATGTCTTTCCGGCTTATATACCAGAAAAAGCAAAATATATATATATATATATTTATATTTATACCAAATTTTCTTTTTCTCTTTGCTATTTATTTTAGCCACCTTTCGTTGTTTATTTTATGCAGTCATCATAACTGCTGCACCTTTTGTTTGTATGAATTTATTTAGGTGGTCGGCAATGGCAGCTCACTTGCCAAAGAGAACAGACAATGAGATCAAGAATCATTGGAACACACATCTTAAGAAAAGGCTAATCAAAATGGGTATTGATCCTACGACTCACAAGCCTCGAACAGATGCCTCAAGCTTGCCATCTGGTCCTGGCAAGAATGCTTCAAATTTAAGCCACATGGCTCAGTGGGAGAGTGCTCGGCTTCAGGCTGAAGCTAGGTTGGTCCGTGAATCAAAGCAGGTTGTGCCAAATCCTATCAAACCAAAGAAACAGCAGCTTACTCTCCCCACTCAGAGTCAGCTGAGACCGAGGTGCCTTGACGTACTCAAAGCATGGCAATGTGTAATATCTGGCATGTTCGCCTTCTCCAGCCAGGATCTTGGGTCACCAACCTCAACTCTTAGTTTCCCTGACGGAACAGTTCAAGCTCCTGTCATTGGACTCACTGGCTAAACAGATGGTGAAATGGGACTTGATAAGATTTCAGCTGGATGGGGAGAAACTGCCATGGAATTAGACGGCCAAATCAGTTTGAAATGCTTTGAGAAATATTCAAACCAAATGCAAGAAGTTGAGGAAAGAATAATGGTTAGCTACATCGAATTGCATGCCATGACGGGTTCCAGCGATACTGATGCATGGTTTCAGGACTCATTTAGGGTAGGAAATTATGAAAATGTACCTATTGCAAATATAATGGATGGTTTGTCAGATGCTTTTACTTTTGAATTCTGGTGTTCTGAATGCATCGATGGGCGTCGAGAAATCAACAGAAAGTTTCAGTGGCAACATAGTGGAGAACAATAATTGCTGGGATAGTGCACTCAACTTGGTGAATTCTTCACCATATGGTTCGCCTGTGTTCTGATTATATCTAACAGTAGTATATGTTTGTGCTGTTGTATTAATCTTTTGTCACCATGAAAAGGTTTTTTTAATCAAAACCACCCTAGACGAAATTAGATCAAATTTCATTTGTTTCTTTGCTTTTTAATTATTTCCCCGCTGAGCATCTATATATATATACACACACCAAAGCAAGAAACATGGTTTGAAACTTAATCGGTTTATACAATTTCTTAACGATAAAGTTTACTAATAATAATTAAGCGGGGCTCAAATTTTCTGCTCCAATTTCCTCATTTGCGGGTAACTGACTGAGGTTTCAGCTGTAGAAGTTCTCTTTGAATTTTTCACTTTCAACTTTCAAGAGAAATGTACTTTTAAGCCTACTTGTATCTAAAATATAATTCTTCCTAAAGTAGCAAGGAATAACATAAGGACCATGGCAACAGCCGCAAGGCGAATTGCTAGAATGATGAATTTTTAATTTAATTCAGTAATTAGTATTTAAATCTCGATAATTTTAAATATAAAAAAATAATGGTAAGGACAAAAAATTTAGTACCTTTGGAAATTGTTAGATGGTTATTAGTTGCCTAATTCAATGATCCTTGCAAAAGTTGCTGAATCAGTCGAAAGCTGAGGTGAAACATATTGGATGTATCATCAAAGTTATTTTGGTTAGCTAACAAATGGCTCTCGATTTGGAAATGCCAAGGCATAAATGGGAATCGGTCACGGTCAGAGTGATGTCTTCTCGACTGGCTAACTTGTGGACCAACAGAATAATCATAATCAATATTCAGGGTCCAGCGTCTTGCCTAGGCCCGTATATTCATTGACCTGTATGTTTATATTTGGGCTTGTTTGGTCAACCCAAATAATTATCTCAATGCATTAAAGTAAATATGTTTTATTTAGCGGTCGATGAATGAATAGTTGTCCTAAGCTTTATGGTTCATGCGCTCCACGTAGTGTCATCTGTAATACTGAATATAGACAAATTAAGAGCTGAGATAGTCGCGATTATCTTTAGTTCAGTTGATATTACATTAGAATTAACGAATATAATATTTGAAAAAATTTAATACGCGTAATGTAATATTATATTGGAGTTGATATAAAAATTTAAATTTAAAATCGAATAAATAATGGAAACTAGATAATTTGCAATGCAAAACATAAAATACATATGATAATCTGGAATTACTAATTATTAAGGTCCGTTTTAGTTTTTTTTTATAATTGTTTTTCATTTTATAATTCTCATCTCCATTTTTACATTATAAATGATCATTATTAAAATAAGGTTAATAATTAATTTGGAAACCTTTTTTTTTTTTAAATTTTATATGTGATAAAAATTATTACAAATAGGCTTTCTAACTTTATTCGTTTTCCAAATTAATCCTTGTTTTTTTCCCCAATTTTTAAATTTATTTACTATCTTTATTATTCTATTCATCATTTTTTTAGAGTATAAATGAAATGAAAAACATTTTTTAAAACCAAATGGTACGGGCCTCTAAATTATTCAAAACGTTTACAAAGTGTTTCTCAAATTAGCATTTGATAAGCCGATATATAGTATCCTATGCAATACCCACATTAAAATTCACTCAATAAATGATTTTCTCAATCTAATTGAATGCCAATTTTACAAAAAATATGCATAGTTGTCACTTGTAATAGATTGGATTATACAAATTAAAGTTGACCATAAATTTTTGTTTCTCTCAAAACAGTGGGAGATTAATAACTTAGACATTTCCATTCCATTATGCAATAGCAATTTTTTTAAAAAATATTGTAATTTAAAAATAAAAAATTATAAACATTAAATTTTAAAATTTAAAATTATTAAATATTATTTTTTATAAATAATTACAAATTATATGATATTGTAAGATTAAAAAAAAATTGTAGAACAATCCCTGTTGAAACGTAGAAGTATCAGTTTGTAAATCAGTGCTGTCAGAGAAGCCACATGATATAAAAGGAAGTAGCTAAATGGTAAAAGCTACCTAAAATGTTGAGCCAGTTGGGCTCATGATTGCCAAGTACAATTTGTTGGTAGTGGAGAGAAATTCTTCGCAACCAGTTTTGGTAAACTATGTAAACAAGCTTTTTACCTTTCACCTGCTGGCTCAACTAGTTAAAGAAAAAGAAAACCCTTCAGGTTATCACCATGAAAATATCTCCGTTTCCACTTTCACGATTTGTCCCCTGCCCCCGGTCCAGCGCACTCGATCCAGCAGTGAAAGCACTGCAGACGCGATCTTAAAAAAAAATCATGAATCTATTAAAATCGATTGTAAGTTATAAATATTCTTATTATATTCAATTTTGTAAATTTTTTTATAAGATAAAATTAGAAATCGCAACGAATCAAGTTAGATTATAATAAAATTTTACTTGTTTCGAATTTGATTTAATTTTATATTTATTATATCCGAATTTGATCTTGTCTAACACGATTTTTTTATTTTTTATTTTTTTATATCCGACCCGATATTATAAAAATTGTATTCCATTTGATTTAATTTTAAATTAATAAAATATTATTTTTTAAAATATAAAATATTATTTTAAATATAAATATAAAATTAAATAAATATATAAATATAAAATTTTAAAAAAATTTATACATATAAGATCGAGTCGAATTTGTTTAAAACTTGACCTAATCATGACTTTTTTTAATTATTATTCAATCCAAAATTTAGTTTTCAAAAAAAAAAATCGACTTTAAAAAATAGAATCAAATCAAAACTTGTTGAGAATGAATTTATCTATCAATTATAGATAAATAATGAGATTCAATAAATAAAAAAATTAATAGTTCATAAATTAATGTGATAATTGCGAGGGATGACCGTTGCAAGAGATAACTGATCTTTACTTACAGTAAAGAAGTAGCAAAGGCCATACACTGAAAATTAAATCTTACGCGTTGCTGCCGAGTAAATGGTGGTGGAAAACAGGAAATCATAAATATTTTTTTTAACTATTGGGTTTGGATTCATGGTCTGGATACGTGTTCAACTATATTTATTTTCTATTGATTAATTTACAAACCTACTTTTTTATGACACCCTCTATGGTTTTATGATGAGTTATTTAGCACTTTATAGCTGATCAACTCTATTTAAGAACAATCTTTAAATATGTTTGTAATAGTACCAAAAAAATTTACCAATGGGAGCTCGTGACAAGTGATTCAAATCTAAAGATTAAAATTTGATTTTGAATTCAAGTTTTTGCTTGCTTTGTTTTTTTTGAAGCGCCATATCATTCAAAGTAAATCAAAATTTTGTTTAGTATTGCAATTGCGATCAAAATTGTGATTAAAGATTATTATTAAAAGTAGAATCATAATTTGAAAATTTTACGAACAAAATAGAATTTTTTTTTAATTTTATATTTTGTTTAGTATCATATTTATTGTCAAATTTGACCACCACAAACTCAATTGCATTATTGAAATGGATTATTGAGTATTAAAATTTGCATTTTTTATTATTTAACATTGGAATTGGATAAAAATATTTTTTAAATGTAAATATTACTTTTAATAATAACTTTAATCTAAATCTTTGATTTGAGCCCAAACAACTTCATTTTTTATTTTCAATATAAAAAAATAAAGTAGTGTTTGATTTCATAAAATAAAGCCGTTTTTTATTTTTATTTTTTTTGGAAAATAAAAAAAATAGTGAAAACGTATTTGATAATTAAAAATAAAAATAAATTTTTAGAAAACAAAAATAAAATGAGTTGAAATATGAAAACAAAAAAAAAATTCAATTATGAACATAAGAGATCTACATTATTATTTTTTTATGTTTTACAAATTATCATATTTAAAATTTTTTTAATATTATTAATTAATAAATATATATTATATTTATAATTAAATGACATTAATATTATTATTATTGAATATTTTATTTTTTATTTTTACATTTTCAGAAAATAATTTTTATTTTTATTTATCAATTACAATTTTTAAAAAATAAAAATAAAAATAAAAAATATTTTCTCAAAAATCAAACAGACTAAAATTCCCTCCTAGGCAAAGGGAGCAACGTGGACTCAATCAGACGAGAAGCTGAAAAATTAATGGACCGTATGTCGTCTTCCTAAAAACTTTATTACAATTTAATAAGTTAATGAATCATACGTATAAAAAATGATCATACTTTGGCCTTGTTTTCAGGGAAACATATCTCCTCAAATTGGACGACTGACGATATTTTCAAGATGAAAATGATTACTCGAATTGAATTAATTCAAGATATTATGGAACAATCGAAATCTTTTAATTTTTTGCTTGCTTTAGAATCAGTGTCAATGAGACAAATCATGATGACCAAATATATGTTGGGCACGTGAAGGGTAAATAAATTCAGCACTCACAACCATACTCGGCTGCCTTCACCAGTCATCATTAATTTTGATTAATGTTGCGTATTAATTTTTACATTTATTTCTTTACTCTATTGCCCATAAATATTATAAATTGAAAATATTACAGAAATTTTACGAAGTATTAGTTTTTCCCCCACCCCATAAACAAATTTGATTACAGCATTTCTTTATTTCTTCTTCTCAATTTTTTATATAATTTAAATATGGCTGATTTCAAAGAAATATAAAATATAATCGTCCTATTTTCATTTTTTGTTTTCTCATTATTTTTTTATATATTTAATAATTCATATCATTATATCATGTAAAATATTATATTCATATTACATTTTATATAAAAAAATACGTATCATAGTATGTGTTGACACCAAAACATATAATATAATTTTTTAGTTTTATTAAATTTATTTATGATTTTTTTTAAGTTTTAAATCGTGTTATTTTCATATTATATCAATATATCGTATTTTAAATTGTCAAGTTTAATTTTTTATCTTTTTACCAACTTAAAAAGTATTTTTATATTTTAATAATTAAAAATATTCATGAATTAAGTATCAAAAGATAGAATTATTTTTCCTTTTTTTTTTCCAAAAAAAAAAAATGAAGGATGAGGTCGGCAATGGGCAACACCCTGTAATTAATTAATATACAACACAATTGTAGTAATAAATATTGGCCATGACTCAACCCAACAACAAAGTCAAAAATTAATCACATTTTTATTACTACGTTTTAATTTTATTAATATCCAAATTTCCCAGACTTTTCCTTGACTTAAATTTGGATTCCAGCTAAGAGTAATTTGGACATTCCATGGAAACCTAATAATTTATAATAAGTAGTTCCACAATTTTATTTCATCAATTAAATTCGGATCATCGACTTTAAATGCATAATTAATTCATGAAAATTTTTTCTTCCTCTCAGTGGGGATGAACAGTCTTGCTGCTTTTGCTTAATTTATTGATCATCACAAAGTCTCAACAGTTTTATAGCTTATCATTATTATTGCAATTAAATCAGTTTTGAATTTCATGACAGTGAGTGATGAGTCCCGTTTTCTTTTCCCCTACCAGCCATTGCTCAAAACATTTCAGACAAACTTTTAGGTAGTATTAAAATCTATAGATATTAATACTATACATACATACATATATATAAATATTTTATATATATATATCTGAAAAATGAAGAAACAAAGGAATTAATACCATTTGTTATATTGAATAAATTCGTTGCATTTATCTGTGTCAAGCTTCATCTTTAATCAAATGTTTGGTCGAATTAATATGTTTTGGACCCATGGCTTTTCACTCGAAGTAAATACATTTTAAGCAAATGTCAGCACTCCCCACGTTCTTTACATAAATACCTATACTACATATACAGTTATCAACTTTCCTTCTCTTTCCTTTTACTTTTCACAACCAAATAAAAAATCCTTCAAGAATAATCCCCCGTGCAACTTTACTCCAATTTGTAAGTGTTTTAATCCATTAATTAACAACAAATCAGCGCTTAATTAGCTGCAAAAAGCAATTATGATTTTCGTACGTAAAGGCAACAAATTTATAACGTCAATGTATAACACAATTCAACAAAAATGTTTACCATCAATGTATATAAATAAATCAAAATTTATTATATGTTGATGCTTGGGCCTATAGATAGCAGGCAATTAAGAAGGTGACCTAAATGTGCATACCATGGAAAAACAAAAGGGTCTACATGGCTTCTCGAATCTCAGACTAGTATAAACAGTATAATAATGTCTATCACCATTTTGCCTTTATCCAATGCCTCTACTTCAAATTCTTATATTTACTAGTATTTAAGAAGAAAAAAAAAAAAAACCCACAATGGTCCTATTTATCTATGTATTTACTGCCGTGGTACCAAATTTTATCGTTGACATATTAAATAATTTATTAAAGTTAAACATAGTATTTATTAGAATGGGTAGTTTTCCAACCAAGAACGTAAAAAATTTTGGACCGTAAATCTTAGTCCAATTCCAAATTAATCTTAAATATTTTTTAAAAAATAATAATTAATATAGAAATATCTTAATATGTTAAACATAAATGCAAAAATATAAATAATACATAATGGAAATCATTCACTTTATTTGTCACGTTTTCAATGAAATTTCCGATTTTATTTGAAAAAAAATTGTAATTATGCTATCAAATTACAAACATGTAAACAGTTATCGCTACATGTAAAATACACATAAGCACCAATAAAATAAAAATTCACAAAAAAGAATTTTGTAATTAATTCAATCAATTTATTTTCATATAGGATTAGGGATGTTTTCAAGTTTTGTTACTCTTAATTTTTTCCTGAACAATCTTCACATTATCTCATATTGATTTAGTATATTTATAATTTTACTTGCTCGTATCGATTTAATATATTTAAAATTTTATTCTCAAAATATTTTTTGTATGAATTGAATTTTAATTGATAAAAAATAAAAATTCTTTTCTTATTAATTGCAATTAAGTCGCAAGCAAATAATTGGCACAATCAAATATTTATTTATTCAAATCTAAATTTAAAAAGTTGTGAATTTTATGATTAGAAAGGAACATGTAAATATTAAATAAAATTATCCATAATTAATTAATCTAATCCATTTATTTATAATGAAGGGTATAATGGTCATATAGCCTTAACCAATATTTACTACGTACACTATCGCCTATATAATGCACTAGTATTTCTACTTGAAGCATCTCTCCCTACGTTTTCCTTGCTTTCAACTACATTCTCTCTCATATCTCTCTTTCTATATTATTGTCTATTTTCTAAGGAACAAAAATTCTCTATTTGTTTGCTTTGGCTTAATTTCCAAGAATATGGGGCGGTCTCCATGCTGTGAGAAGGTGGGGTTGAAGAAAGGGCCATGGACTCCCGAAGAAGATCAAAAACTCTTGGCTTACATTGAAGAACATGGCCATGGAAGCTGGCGTGCCTTGCCTGCTAAAGCTGGTCTGCTGATCATCCCCTTTAATCCGTTTTTGTAACAAATCAAATTTGATTCAGTGTTAACCTTATGTTTTGGCTTTACTTTTGATATATATAGGACTTCAAAGATGCGGCAAGAGTTGTAGACTTAGATGGATTAACTACTTGAGACCAGATATCAAAAGAGGAAAGTTCAGTTTACAGGAAGAACAGACCATCATTCAACTCCATGCCCTTCTTGGAAACAGGTGATTAATTTTGAAGATCCTCAGGTTTTTGTTAATTACTAATCATCCTATATATTTTTTGAATGATCATGATTAATTATTTTAATTACAGATTATGTTTCCATTTAGAATTTATCATCAAGCAATGCTAGTTTTTGTCGTGAGATTATTGGACTCCTATAATTGGAATAAATTCATGTCAAATATATATAGGTGGTCGGCTATAGCTACTCATTTACCAAAAAGAACAGACAATGAGATCAAGAACTACTGGAATACACATCTGAAGAAAAGATTGACCAAGATGGGGATTGATCCCGTAACTCACAAGCCTAAAACCGATGCCCTCGGCTCCGCAAGTGGTAACCCCAGGGATGCAGCTAACCTCAGCCACATGGCTCAATGGGAGAGTGCTCGGTTAGAAGCGGAAGCTAGATTGGTCAGAGAGTCGAAACTAATTTCAAACCCTCCTCAAAACCAGCTTGCTGGCGCCTCCTCTTCCTCGGTTCCACAGCTCACGAACAATGCTGTTGTGGCTGCTCCAGCAACTAGACCACAATGCCTTGACGTACTTAAAGCTTGGCAAGGTGTAGTTACCGGATTGTTCACCTTCAACAGTGACAACCTCCAGTCTCCAACATCAACGTTGAACTTCATGGAAAACACGTTAGCTATCTCGTCTGTTAATGGATTCAATGACAACTTTCTTGGGAACTCATCAATTCCTTGTGAAGCTGGGGATATTGTAAAGGTCGACAGCAGCGCAAATGAATGGAAATGTCTGGAGAAATCGAACCAAATTCCGGAGTTAAATAGGGAAAGATTGGATAACTCAATGGGGTTGCATGAAATGGCCTACTCATCAGAGGGTGCATGGTTTCAAGACTCGTACAGGGCAGAAAACATGATGGAATGCTATTCGGATATAATGGTTTGTGATTCTGGCGATCATCTACAGAGTTCGTCAATGGCGGCGCCTGGACAAAACTTGAATGGAACAAACTATGCTAGTACTTTCGAGGAGAACAAGAACTACTGGAATACCATCCTCAATTTGGTTAATGCTTCACCATCTGATTCACCTGTGTTTTGAAGTTGTTCAGCGCTGGATAAAAGTCCCAGGTCTAGAATTTGACTTATAAGTAATTTAACATTCCAATTAACTGTAACGAAAAACTTTCCAATCAATAAAATTAGTCACTAGGTTTCTAGTCTAGCTAATGAAAAAAGCCAGAAGCAATTTAGCTAGTTATGCTAAACACCTCTCACCCTTGTTATAGATTAAAATCTCCATTTCCAATTCTAATCTCAATAACTTGAACCAAATCTTTGTTAGCAGGTTCGATGTTAATTCATTATATACAGTAATTAACTCTTTGAACCATGGGTTTTAATAATTATATTCAATTTCCATGATGGCTGCAATGAAGAGTAACTGAATATGGAAGAAATATAACAAATCTTTAAAGTGAAATTTATCAATCTTAAGAAAAGCAATATCAGTTATTAGTAGATACTATATAATTTTAAACGCGATATAAAAATTAAATGAAAAAAAATATAAAATTAATATAATTTAAAATTTTAACAAAAATTATATATAAATTTTTTAAAAAATTTATATTTAATATATTTACACGAATTATAAGACATTAATTTTATATTTTATATGAATTAAATACGAAATAAAAAAATACGAATAGCTAAATCCACTTGTTAATTAACCTCGGCTCTTAACGTAACGATAATAACCAGAGCTCAATTTTCAATAGAAACGTGACCCTATTCTGACAAGTGCGACATTTCAGTCAGATAAAAGAAAATAAGCTATAATATATTTGAAATTTCTATAGTAGTTTGATAGACCAAATTCCAAACCAAAGCTAGCTTCCAAAATATTGTTAGTTCGAGGATTATTACAACCTTGGAATTATATGGTGAAATATATATATATATATATATATATATATTAAAAATTTTCAGTTTCATTATAGAACTTTTTTATTCCATATAGTGTAATTATCAGTCTCCATTGAAGATGAATTAATAGATAGGCCACGATGCTGAAGTCAGCCAGGCTTTTTGTCGTAAGCTAACTTTGTATAAGATCACGATCGGGGTTTAGATTGTCATGAGCTACTTATGTATAGGATCATGATCGGGTAGAATTTTTGTGTTAGAAAAAGTGTTCCTATTTCAAATATTGTAATGGTTACTGGTAGCATAGCTCTAAAATCTCTAAGGCTCTTTAGGGGGTGAGTCGGTAGCGTACTGTCGGGCTGTTTCACCGGTTGCTATGCAGGCCTAGGCCATCCACCAAGGGCTACCCCCTGGCCCTAGTAATAGTGAGAAGTCCCGATGTATGGTTATCGATTATAATAAAATTTATCCCGATTGAATGTCCCGAATGTTGTCTCGATGTGTTTTTCTTTTTCTCGATGTGAATGTGCCTTTTTGTGTGTGCTTGAGATTGATCTCGATATAATATGTCTTATTGTGAATGCTTGGGACTAACCATGGCTTATGGTTATTTGTTCAGATATCAAACTATTGAAGGCTGACTTGGGTGGAAACGTCCATTCAAGTGCCGCACGATCTATTGCTTGTTAAGAGAAAGCTTAATCCATGACATGTGGTATCATAGCACGGTTGATAAGTGCTAGAAAATGAAAGAGATGGCCACAAGTGGTGGACCCAATTACCAACAAAGAATTGAGGAACTTGAGGCCGCGATGGCCGCAATGAAAACTCACACGGTGACTAAAAATCGAGTAAGGGAGATCGAGACAACCCAGCGAGAGTTGTCCGATACTCTCCACAATGTGAGCGAGGAGGTTAGAGATGCCTTGAATATTCTCCAAAAGGAGTTTGAGGAACTCAGAGCACAGGTGAGCATCTTACAAATGGCTATGGCCAGATCAGGTTCGAGCTCGGTGGAAAGGGTAAAAAGATCCAAGGTGCCGAAACTTTGATGCTATGAGGGGGCAAAGGATGCTAAGGAGTTTGAAAATTTCTTGTTTGACATGGAGCAGTACTTTCGAGTTTTACACACGGAGTCAGAGGAAGACAAGGTAGCAATGGCATCGATGTACCTCATAGGGGATGCCAAGCTATGGTGGCGCTCCAAGTTTATCAATGACGAATGTCCGATTAAGACTTGGACGGACCTGAAACAAGAACTGAAAAATCAGTTTTTCCCTGAGAATGTGGAGTATATGGCTCAAAAGAGACTTCGAAAATTGGTGCAAACAGGAACAGTGCGAGAGTTTGTAAGAAGCTTTTTTACCCTGATGTTGGATATTCGAGACATGTCCGAAAAAGATAAGATGTTTTCTTTTCTTGAGGGCCTCAAGCCTTGGGCCAGGACAAAACTACAAAGACAAAAAGTGCAAGACGTGGCCACGGCCATGGCTGCAGCTGAACGTCTTCACGATTATAATGATGGCTCCTCAAAACAAAAAAATCCTCCATCAGCTGGTAGTAGCTTCAACTTTGGAGTGGGGGGAAGATGACCAAGTTGGAACGACCCTTCAGTGGGGGACCAGATAGGAGGTCCTTTGGTCGAGATAGCACCCAACCCAAGACAAGCAACGCAGTGATTTTCAAGCCTAGGTAATCGCTAGCTTGCTTCATTTGCAAGGAGCCGCATCGGGTGGCCGAATGCCCACACAGAGGAGCCCTTAATGCCTTAATAACCTCGTCTCAAGAGTCTGTAAAAGTGCTAGAGAGTGTCAAAGAAGTTAAAGAGGAGCCAGCCATGATGGGTTTAATAAGGTTCCTCAATGCCCTCCACACCCAACTGAACACGATAAAGAAAGAATAGAGTAGAGGCCTGATGTATGTGAACTTAATGATTAATGGGAAGGCCACCATGACCATGGTAGATACGGGTGCAGTCGATACTTTCAGCACACTAGAAGAAGCAAAAATGTGTGGTCTCCAAGTTAGTAAGGACTGTAAACGAATGAAGGCGGTCAATTCGTCAGCCTTTACGATTAGTGGAAGCTCCAAGAGTGTGACAACCAAATTGGGGCCATGAGAAGGGAATGTGGACTTTACAGTTTCTCCCATGGATGACTTTGATATCATCCTCGGATTGAACTTCATGATGTTGGCTCAAGTGATCCCTATCCCCGCTGCTAGCTGCTTGTTGTTCTTAGGAGAACACCCATGTGTGGTGCCGACCAATATCTTGTCAAAGAGTGAGAAGAGAATGATTTCAGCTTTACAGTTCAAGAAAGGGGTAAAGAGAGGGAAACCCTTTTTTGTGGCCATACCGATCTATAAAGAAGGGTCGAGAGTGGAACCGATACTCGATGGCGTGAAAAAAATGTTAGAAGAATTCGAAAAGGTGATGCCAGAGATGTTGCCTAAGGTTTTACCCCCTCGATGAGCAGTGGACCATGAAATTGAGCTCCTCCCAAGAGTGAAACCCCCTGCTAGAGCTCCTTACTGCATGGTCCCGTCAGAGTTGATCGAACTAAGGAAACAATTAGATGAACTTCTACAAACTGGGTTCATTAGACCATCAAAGGCTCTTTTCAAAGCGCCAATGCTATTTAAAAAGAAGCATGATAGAAGTTTACGATTATGTGTTGACTACAGGGCCCTAGACAAAGTCACCGTGAGAAACAAATATCCCATCCCTCTTATAACAGACTTGTTTGATCAATTAAGCTAGGCCAAGTATTTCTCCAAATTGGACTTGAGATCTGGCTACCATCAGGTTAGAATCATTGAGGGAGATGAGCCAAAGATCACTTGTGTAACACGGTATAGTGCATTTGAATTTCTTGTTATGCCCTTTGGATTGACCAATGCTCTTGCCACATTTTGTACGTTGATGAATCAGATGTTTCATGACTACCTAGACAAATTTGTAGTCATCTATTTAGACGACATAGTGGTATATAGCTCAACTCTGGAAGAACATCAAAAACACCTGCGTTAGGTGTTTCGAAGGTTTCAGGACCACCAGTTATATGTGAAAAGGGAGAAGTGTGCATTTGCTTAGACCCAAATCCATTTTCTCGATCACATTGTTGAACGTGGCCATATTCGAATAGACATTGAAAAGGTTAGGGCCATCAAGGAGTGAACAACAACAAAGAATGTTAGTGAATTAAGCTCGTTTTTTGGACTAGCCAACTATTATGGAAGTTTTATGGAAGGGTACTCTCGCAAGACCACGACCCTCACAGAGCTATTGAAGAAAGAGTATAAATGGTGTTGGGCGAGTGAGTGCCAAGAGGTTTTTGAGGGATTGAAGAATGCTATTATGAAAGATCCCATCTTAACTCTCTTTGATATTGAAAAGCCTTACGAAGTTCAGACAGATGCATTTGATTTTGCTATTGGAGGAGTACTTTTACAACAATATCACTCGATAGCATTTGAAAGTAGGAAGCTAAGTGAAGCTGAGAGAAAGTATACGGCCCAAGAAAAAGAGCTCCTGACGATAGTTCACTGCTTGAGGGCTTGGCGACATTATTTGTTGGGTTCACACTTTGTCGTGAAGACAAACAATGCAGCTATTAGCCATTTTCTCACCCAACCAAGGCTTACAACGAAACAAGCTAGATGGCAAGAATTTTTAGCGAAGTTTGACTTTTACTTTGAGCACATCGCTAAAAAGATCAATCAAGTGGCCGATGCATTGAGCAGGCAAACAGAGTTAGCAGCCCTTAAAAGAATTGCTCTAATGGTGGCTAGTAGAGTCACGACAGATGTTCACAAATTGATTGAGGATCATTTAGGGAAGGACTCACAGGCCAATGCCATCCTGAAGCTAGTGGAAGAGGGGAAGTCCAAGTACTTCTAGTAAAAAAATGGGATCTTATGGACCAACGGGCCTCGATTGTTTGTACCAAGGGCAGCAGGTCTGAGACAGATGCTGATGAGAGAATATCATAACACCCCATAGACGGGTCATCTAAGCTGGCAACGCACTTTGGCGTTATTGAAACAGGGGTACTATTGGCCTCAGATACGACAAGATGTAATGGATTATACAAATACTTGCCTCATTTGCCAACAAGACAAAGTTGAAAAGAGAAAACCTGCAGGCTTACTTAAACCACTATCGGTACCTGCCAGACCATGAAAAAGCATCTTTCTCGATTTCATTTTGAGCCTACCCAAGGTTGGTGATCTCGAAGCTATTTTGGTAGTGATTGATTGGTTCTCTAAGTACGCCACATTCATTCCTGCTCACAAGTATTGTACAGCAAAAGACACAACTCGACTATTATTTAAACATGTGGTCAAATACTGGGGTCTCCCTCAAAACATTGTCAGCGATAGAGATCCGAGATTCACGGGGTCTTTCTGGAGAGAACTTTTCAAGATATTGGGGTTTCAACTCAACATCTCCTCAAGCTACCACCTTCAAACCGACAGCCAAACGAAACGGTTCAATGGATTACTAGAAGAATACTTGAGGCACTTTGTTCAAGCCAATCAAAAGAACTGGCCTTCATTATTGGACGTTGCTCAACTCTGCTTTAATTCTAACAAAAGCTCTTCCACCAGCAAGAGCCCATTTGAGGTGGTCACGGGACAGTTACCAAGGCTACCCCACACTTTCTTGGAATAATATGGAGGAAAGAATCCGAGAGCCTTCAACCTCGGCAAGGAGTGAAAGAAAACACGAAGATTACACAAGCCTACTTGGAGAAAGCATTGAAGCGAATGAAGAAATGGGTAGACAAAGGTCGCGGGCCCAACAATTCCAAGCCGGTGATTTGGCTCTTGTTCGACTAGTCCTTGAACAAACCAGGTTCTTGAGGCAGAGAGATTGTAGACTGGTGCGCAAATATGAGGGTCCAGTGAAAATCTTTTTCAAAGTGGGGAGTGCTTCTTACAAAATTGACCCACCAAAGTGGATGAAAGTGCACCCAATATTTCATGTGAGTAACCTGAAACCTTTCCATGTAGACCTTACAGATGCTAGCCGAAGAGAGCCAACTAGAGCCGTCATCACCATGAAACCACCCTTAGAGCGTCGAGTCGAAGAGATCTTAACCGACAGGGAAACCAAGTATTCTCGAAAACTTGTTCGAGAATACTTAGTGAAGTGGGAGGGATTAAGACTAGAAGAAACCAGCTGGGAAAGAGAGCACGACCTCCAGAGATTCAACAGAAAGATCGAAGAGTTTCAAGCCAGCAAGTCGACGAGGACGTCGATAGAATAGGTGAGGGAGGATGTCATGAGCCAACCTTGTGTAGGGCCATGACCGGGGCTTAGGTTGTCATGAGCCACCCATGTATAGGGCCATGACCGGGTAGAACTCTTGTGCTAGGAAAAGTGTCCCCATTTCAAACATTGTAATGGTTACCTGTCACATAGCTCTAAAATCTCTAAGGCTCTTTAGGGGGTGAATGACGGTACGCTCTAAAATCTCTAAACTGTCGGGCTATCTCACCAGTTGTTATGCGGGCCTAGGTCATCCACCAAAGGTTGCCCTTCCTGGCTCTGGTGATAGTGGGAAATCCTGATGTATGGTTCTTGATTATAATAAAATTTACTCCGATTGAATGTCTCGAATGTTACCTCGATGTGTTTTTTTTTCTCGATGTGAATGTGTCTTCTTGTGTGTGCTTGAGATTGATCTCGATATAATGTGTCTTATTGTGAATGCTTGGGACTAATCATGACTTATAATTATTTGTTCAGATATCGAACCATTGAAGGCTGACTTGTGTGGAAGCGTCTATTCAAGTGCCACACAATTTATTGCTTGTTGAGAGAAAGCTTAGTCCGTGACATTCCTCCTGCTTCTGCTCTCAGCCCTGGACTATATATCACCGCCAAATTATCAATACGTATCCGTGTAAAATTGGATAATAAATAAGCACCTTCCCTTGGTTACGTTCATAATATGTGTGAAATTGCAAATTAATTAATTAATGTCGACTGATTGAAATTCATTTGTTTCAATTGCGACCACGATTTCAAATCATCATTCACTTCTCATGTCCATGTCATTTTCAAAAAAAATTCACAAGTTATAAAAAAAAATTATAAACATATCAACAATCAACAAATCAACTACTCAAACTCATAACTCAAATCTTAAACATATATAATCAATCTCAATCTTACAAGTACAACAATTACTCCCAAATCATAACATATTTATGAGCATTTCCACTCGATCCCTAATAATATTAATCGTAACATTCAAAAATACATATTTATAAATACTTTTTTTCTTAACCCCAAAAGATATTTATAATTCTAGTAAATTTACCATTAAGTAAACTTCGATCATCAAACAATACATTTAATGAATCCAAAAATATAACTCGAAAATATCTTTTATCAAACTATTTTTGAGATCGGAGTCAATATTTTCAATATTTTCAACTTTCAAAACGAAACACTATAAATCTTATAAATATAAGCATATACCCACATGGGCACTAAAAAAACTCAAAAATTATTAACCAAATAAAAAAATTAATTGCCAAATAACTTTTTATGAAAAGCAATTCTTAGTAAACATTATTAAAATTTAAGTAAAAAAAAACCCCAACAAAATCTTATATGGTGATTTAGTATTTAATAAGCGAAACTTTATCTTGAAACCTTCATAGGAGGTTTTGAATCCTTGAATGTGGAGTTAAGAGTCTGAGAGTAACCGCATGACTAAATGCAAGATTCATATTATTGGTCTTGAGTGATAAAACATAATCTTTAACCACATTTTCTTTAATTCATTATTTTAATTAATCATCTCTTGAAAGAGCAATTATATGATGTTGCTAGCATTAGTTTCGTAGGTAATTTTAGAGCATATAGAATAAGGAAATTAGAGCTGCAAAGGAAGTTACAGTAATTTTTCTGAGTTTTGATCATAATGACCAACTTTAAACACGCAATGGTTGAGTTTCAATTATTTTATGCTAAAAACAAGGCTTTTCGCCGTTAAACGCCACCATATAGAGGTGGTACAAGAGACGGAGAGGGAAAAAACAGCACCCACGGTTGGATGTCGTTCACCACAAAGTAAGCAACAAACAAACCATTTCAGTTCTTAAGCAAGAAAAGAGAAAAGGTAAGAAATCTAGCCAAATCTTTACTTTGGATCTAATGTCTGTATCCCATGGCGCTTGAAGAATTCTCTAAATCCATAAGCACTGAGATCATAATTGAACTGGATAAAGTAGAAGAAAACAGATAAGAATATCAGCAAATGCACAAAAGAAAAAAAAAAAAAAACTGCTAGATCATTGAGTTACCCTTATTGTCATGAAACCAAGTGACTGACATATGAAATTAACAATGCTTATGCATAACCTATTTGACATAGGGAATGCCCATGAGCCTACTATACGAAAAGCACTATATAAGAATCTCAGCTTGCAGTATCTATACGTATATATAAACAGAAGACATATCAGAAATTTTGCCTAAACTGTGTTTGCAGAGGGAAATATATTGGTGCAAAGCTAAAAATGTAAGAACAGCTGAAGGCACCTTCAATGCTATTAAATTGATAACAAATTTTCAGGGGAAAAGGCTCCAAAACTCACAGGTAGAACTTTTACAGAATATCTTGTAATATTCGGATCAGCAACCCTCCTTCGTTGGCTGCCTGAAACAGAATTTCACATTAAATACTAACTCAGTAAACTTGCCATCATACATGGCAACATTTCAACATCAATATCTCAATCACATTTTGTTCAATAGCCACAAGATTGAATTAACAGATTTGGAATTTCACATTTGCTTTAATTTGGAAGTTAGAAGAATGATGAGACCACTAAAGAAAGCTCACTGAAAAAACAACTTCCCATACTGACTCTATTGTTGTCACTAAAATCATATAGCAGTCCCTTTGCCTTCTTTCTTTTGTGTTATTTCCCTCATCACCACACTCCCAAGTTTATACTTCATTTCTCTCACAACAATATAACCAAAAAGAGAACATGTAGGAGCGTTCATTCAGTAACTCACAGTTAATCTGTTTCTTATCTTTCCATTTTTTGCTATATTTAATTTTAACTGATAAGTTATTTGTATTGATCGTCATCCGCAAGGCTGCAAACCTAGCACATGAGATTTTCATGCAAAACCTCCACAAGCAATGACGTTTTCAAGGACCAAACCACAATGATTTGAGTAACGTGCTCTGATTCTACAAAGGTCTACTAGTTATAAGTAGTCATAGCTTAATCAATAGTACCAAATTAGTAGAAAGTGCAGACAGTTATTATTCTTGAGAAAGTTATCATAATTTTAGAAACTGTTATACTTATGCATGTTATGGAAAACTCATGCAAGCCCCAAACCACTGCCAAGTTGTCATTAATCTTGGTATTCTGCTACCAGATAATGACAAATTATGCAACGGATCAAAGCAAGGCAATAGCAGTAGAAGGATAAAATAGAAATAAAGATAAGTCACATGCTTGTTCTGGACTATGAAATATTTCAATGAATGGATAGTCCTGTTTCTGCCGCGTTATACAAAACCCTGGGTATTTTGGGCACTCAACCTGGAAAAGAAAATTAGAAGTTATTAGATTGTGAGGGTAAGAAAAGAATAGAGAAACTAAATAACAGTAAGTTAGCACAAATTCTGTCGCCACATCATAGATGCAATGACAAAAATGTGGACTGTTATATGGTGCAATGGTAGGTTTGGTACAAAAAAAGATCTTTGGACTTGGGCTGGATGACGGGACGTAACCATTTCCCATTCCATATACCCTATCGCCCTTCCCCAAGGATTGAATCCAAGCCTCCAAGTTGATAGTAGCAGTTAGGATATCCTCTTGCGGTTGAACAAGAGTTTGTAGTAAAAACAGCCACTTTATGCTTAAAATGCTAAAATTACAAGCATACACTCATGCTAACTGACATCCACTCTAGGACCATGCTTTGATTAGACTATAATAATGTAATGAGCAATGACCCTTTCATTTAGACACTATCAGAAGAAAAAAAATTTACACGCATAAATTTAACATTTGGATAAAACTCAGCAGCAGCTTCCTCCAGCACTCTATCAAGATGCATTGTGTAGTTCCCCCTGCATTATTAAAACAAAGGCATAAAGGGTCAGATAGAATTCAGGGAATATACAGGTGGAAAAGGGAGGGATTTCAATTTCAAGTGACCTGATAGTGAATGCAACAACAACCGGGTGGCCTTGATGAAGGAGCTGGACAAATTCACGCTCGGATGTAAAATGAATAACCCGTGATGGCCCTAGATCTTTTGGATAACCAGTATAATACCTTGAATTTTAACAAGTAAAAGAGGTGAACAGAAATACTCAATCAAGCAACATTCTTATCAATACAATACATGATTAAAAGTTGATAAAAATAAAAATAAAAGTGTTACTGAAAGTAATATAACTGCATTATTATCTACAACAGTTAAGATAAATGAATAATGGTCTTACTTGCAAGTTGAACGGAGATGAGTAATCATTCTATCAAAAAACGATTGCTCCTCCATTTTTAAACAGCAGAGTCAGTTTGAATCAATAACCCAAGTCTTAAATCATTCCCAAAGATGTATTTTTGGCATAGTCCTGTCAAAAGCAGGTGGTATAAAGTGTTAAAAAGTGAGCAAATTTCACAAAATCAATAAGTTTCAATTGCTTCAAACAAGAACAGAAAAAAAAACAAATATAATATGCAGGACGATGAAAATGGAAAAGTACCTAAATTGTCAGTGCAAGACCAGAGAGATATGATCTAGCGAAGAAGAAGACAAGAAAACAAACCAGGGTGTGGAGACTGGAGAGGGAGGCAACGGAGGGATTGAAAGGGAACGAAGAAAGGGTTAACTCGGCTGGGTTTGGTTTGGGCTATTTGTAATAATAACAAATATTGAAACAGCCAACTTGGGCTATCAGACAGGGCTGGCTACCTACCATCATCTGTGGGCCACCATATATCTGGGCTACACCACATGTATACTCCTGTTGGCCCTATAACTCATCCATAAAACACCAAAAAATGAATTTAGCCTAAAGACTCTTTATTGGTTTTTTATTCCGTTTCCTAACTGTGATGGTTATTGATCAGGTCTCAAAAGGAAAAGGCATCGGGGGATGCTGAAACCATTTAATTTTCTCTTTGGTCCAACATTGGGGAAAAGATTTTTAACTTTTTAATCCCCAACTTAAGCTTTTCCAAACCTATCCTGGAGAAAGAACATGTGTGGATGCATGTGTGTTCGACGCAGAAGGACTTTACTGCTAATTAATAGTGATAATTATGAATCAAAAACCTTGTGTTTGAAGTTAAGTCATATTAAAATTTGAAGGCAAGAGGAATTTAAAATTATCCTTTTTTTTTTTTGAAAAATTGTTGGTTTGCTGCAAATTACGGTTCGAAAAAATCTTTGATGATTGATCTGCGACTGCAAGGTTCAGAGGCTGTGGGCTGTGAGCTAATTGTGTGTGAAAATCGATGGGGAAGGAAGGAAGCGGAGGCCGGAGAACTTGATCAGAAGAGGCCGAGAGGGGAGGATTTGGCACCACAGTACAAGTGATTCAATCAAAGACTTTAATGCTTTTCATTGTAGCCGTTAACTATTACATATCAGAATATTTTGTAGTTTGTACTATTTCCTCAAAAATTCACAGAGAGATATGTCTTGTTGTTCACATTTATTGGTTCTCAATGAGAGCATTTAGTTCTTTAGGTTTTTAGATTACCCTAACCTAATCCTCAATTTAACAGTTGAAATTTATTACAATGGCACGGTCACGGGCCAAAATGTTCAATCTCTTGGGGCCACATATAAATGTGGTTTTTTTTTTTTAATTTTCCTTAGTAAATTCAAATATTAATGATAGTCTGACATAAATAATGAAATAAAATATGATCATATTTTATTTTACTTAAATCAATTTTAAAAAAAATTCAAAAGTTAATAAGTTGCTTTAATCTCTAAACTAATGCAATGTGTAAGTTTTAAAAAGTTTCATTGATTGCATTCAAAATTAGTATTGATAAAAGATTGCTAATGAGATTTGAATTTAAATATTTCAAAAGAGCGAGTTTAATCAATTAAACAAATTAATCCAATATATTATAGAACATAAACATTCTATTCTAAATTTACTTTAAATAATTACGACAAAGGGTGATATATTGCATTCAATAGCGCATGGGCCAATTTGCTGTGGAATGACGTAAGACCTCTGATAAATCTAGCAGAAACATTTAGTAAGGCTCTGATCAGAAGCGTGGCGTGAGATACTGGGAATTGGGCCTTGTCACTGCTTTGATATCAGTGAATGATTCTGTTGCAGCCGCTGTCCTAGATATTGTTATGGCCTTCTGAGTACAATCCAATTGGTCTCCACCTAAAGAGAACCAATGCTAACTGATGCCCTTTGAGACCTTGATGGCGATACATATCGATGTTGATATTTGATAGTAGCGTGGCACAAAATTGAATGAACTTACTTTCTATTGGTTGTAAAGTGAAAGCTTTTATGCCATTTCCACCGAACAAAATCTCACCAAACCCTAATTATATCGAAACTTTTTGGGTGGAAAAGATCTGGATAACTCTAAACTTAAACATCCAAATTACGATTAAGTGAACAAGAGATACTTAATTCGAAAATTACAAAATATTAAAAATTTAATTGATCACTTTAAAGATTCAAAAGAAAGTGTCGGCCATATGAATAGAGGCTGCTGGATAATTACAACTTTGAGGATAATAAAATTTCAACAACTGACATGGACAACTTTAATTCTTTTACCTAGAGATAGATTTGAATCTGACTATATCTGATTATCCTTTTACGCAGAGGCGAAGTAAGATAAAAGATAAAAAGGTAATCAAACAGTGAAGTTAATAAAAAAAAAATAGGATCGATTCTGAGGTTAGATGGATTAAGTTATTACACTACAATGGTGTAAAAAAATTTAGAGAGCGCCATGACCAGACCTATCCCTTTGGAATTGCCTCTACTTTTAAGCAATTGTAGTACTGGTAGTTGTGATAGTTATGGTATATATAGACAATTAAATTTAGGCCTGCATGCCTCTCTATGGGAACCCTTGTTTTCGTTGTTTGATGAAAGAAATTCACGACCCAGAGGGCCAGAACTGCAGTACTTAGAAATTAATAAGCAGAATTGCAGTACTTAGAAATTAATAAGAACTGTTTTATTAATAACAAGTCAGAAGGGATAAAATGTAACCCAAATTAGTCCAACCATGTCAATGTGTCACGTGCTTTGGTCTTAAGTCTAGAATGCATGCATGCACTTGTAATAATGTTAGTTTTGGTTTGTGAAAATTTAATTTGGTGGTGGGGGATGTGTGATGTCTTTCGTGTGCATGTTGAAATCCAAACACTTAAACTTTTCGGTAATATAGCAATGGCAAATATCATTGATGGATATGCTTTTCACTGTCAATTTAAGTAGCAAAGGATTAAATATTGTTGAGCAATTTTTACCCTAATATTGGGATATGCAAGGTAAAGAGGACTGTCCTTTCAAGACTTTGGACCCCTCACTTCTGAGGCTTCCTAATTAATGTATTAATTAATGTCTAAGATTATATTTGTTGGATTGTTTCACTTTTCAAGCCTACTGATTAATGTAATGAATAAGTTTATAAATTTTACATATTATTATTAGTGATTTAGATGATGTCATAATATTAATGAGAATTTTTTTAAAAATTTTAAGTTTTTACGTATTTATTTTAAAAGTTAATAAAAATTTATGTTTAATTATGAAAAAATATCATTTTATTCACATGTGATAGTATATAAATTAAATTTTGTACCCTTAGAATCTAGATGCATGGATCTGATAATGCTGAATCAACTTTCACGTTCACTTGTCCCCCACCTCTAACAATTATCTTTCCAGACTCTCCTGTATTTCTTTCGGCAGTATATATACTTGCTTATGCATCAATAAAATAAAACACTTATTTGTAGTTTGCTGAGCATAATTATTGGCTACAAATGGCACGGTCGACTGGTTGCTCCAAGAATACGCTGTTGAAGAAAGGGCCATGGACTCCAGATGAAGACCAGAAGCTCTTGGCTTATATAGAGGAACATGGCTTTGGGAACTGGCGTACCTTGCCTGAAAAAGCCGGTGATGATTCTCAATTTCTTTATATATATATATGAAGATATCATGATTGAACTCCGTGCCTTAAAAGAGCTTTTTCTTATTCATTTTTGCATTGTGGTGTACTGTAAATTAAAGGGCTTCAAAGATGTGGGAAGAGCTGCAGACTGAGGTGGAACAATTACCTGAGGCCTGATGTCAAGAGGGGAAAGTTCAGTTTACATGAAGAACAAACCATCATTCGACTCCATGCTTTTCTTGGAAACAGGTGAAAAACAAACTAAATTTAGGTTTATTACTCCATTTTTTTTTCGATATTTGAAGACGTGAGGATTTGAATATCATCGCTCCATTGGCCCAAAAAAAACCCACGACTGTAAATTTAGGTTGAAGAAGCATGTACTACAAGATAGGAAATGCATGCATTCAATTCTTTCCTCTTGTCTGATTATTTCTAACAATTTACCAATTTGTCTAGGTGGTCTACCATAGCAGCTCACTTACCTAAGCGAACTGACAATGAGATTAAAAACTACTGGAACACACATATTAAGAAACGGTTTACCAAGATGGGGATTGATCCCACCACCCATAAGCCCAAATCAAACCTGCTCAGTTCCACCGGTCGAAACACTCGCACACTCAGCCACATGGCTCAATGGGAGAGGGCTCGGCTCGAAGCAGAAGCCAGACTGGTCAGAGAGTCAAAAAAACTAGTGTCAACACAAAATAATAAGCCAAGCTTGTCAGCTAGAGTAGTGAAAAGTAGCAAAGCCACAGCTTCATCGACTAGATCACCGTGCCTCGACGTACTTAAAGCATGGCAAAGCGTAGTTGCAGGCATGTTCGCTATCTCCACTAACAATCTTGAGCCTCCACCGTCAACATTCGTGAACAACTCGATCCCCATCGTGGTCGGATGCCACGAAAGCTCAGCAAACGAGCTTGATCTAGCAAGGACTGGTTCAGTTACATGCATCGGAGGATTTGCTCAAGACGAGTTAATGTTGGACGACGACAGATCAAATTACCAAGTACCAGAATTAAATGAAAGGTTTGATTACTCGATGTCTTTGCATGATACGACATATCATTGGACTGCTGCAACAGGAAACATCGTAGAAGATTTTTCGGATATCTCGGTGCATGATTTTGATTACCCGATCCAACAGGGGGATATCCATTGAAAAGAAATCAAACATTTATTAGGGAATGTATAGAAGAAAAATGGCTGAATAGTTTTGGGAGTGGGAAGTGTAACGGGAGATCGATGTTGGAAAAGTAAATAAAATATTGTAAGATAATAAGGTATTAGGGTTTGAGCCATGAATCATTATGCTGTTTGTCTATTTCTATTTATTTTTTCTAACTTAATTGTATCAAAGTAGAAAACTATTTGGAAGAGCATATTCTTGTTTTAACCAAGATAAATGTTAATATCAAAATAAACTAAAGTAATGTTTGATGCATAAGATTAAATATAAACTAGGATAATAATTATCTTATATTATATTTTATTTGTATCTAAAAAGAGGGATAATGATTATAAGGAGGATTAATATCTTTTTGACATAAGATTATTTAATTCTCCTTAATTTGAGAGAATTATTTTTAATCCATAAGATTAAATTTATATGTCCAATTATACATTTAAAAATTATATCAATAATTTAAATTATCTAAGTTTTGAGAAAAGATGATTTTGACAAATAAATAAATTATCTTATTATAATTTTTACATACATTAAACACAAAATATGATTATATTATTTAATCTAATCCTATTTATAATATCATCTTATTCTATCATATCATAATCTAATGTACTAAACATGATCTAATAGCATATTCTTGTTTTAACCAAGATAAATGTTAATATCAAAATAAACTAAGTAGTTACAATAGTAAAAGTTAGTGAAAATTTATTTAATTCGATCTTTTTTTATAAAAGAAGTCATAGATTTGAGATAACAAATACATAAATATTAAAATTTGAATCTCATACCTGATAAATGCATTATATTTTAAATATAATTGTATGAATTAAACGCTATGATCATTTAACTTGAGTTATTTAATTGAAAATATATTGATGAAAATTTTCATTTGAATCAAATAAATGGCATGGTCAAGGTGAATGAGAATGAGCATTCCAACTTACTAATTACTATTTTATTCAAGCAAAATTAACAAATGTAGATCTTCTACATCAAAAAATCTTGTATAATTATAAAAAAGATCATTGATTCATTTAAACATAGAAAAATTATTATATTAAAGAATACTGAAGTAGATTATCATAACAAAAGATGTGGCTCAAAAAAGGTTAAACCATCAGCTCGACATCATGCTAGGAGGACACTTAATCTTAAGTATCGGCTATTTCATGTATATTTTTTTGCATAAAAAAAAAAGAAAAAAATATAATGTTGACCAAAGAAATAAGAAATAAAAAACACTGGAATGAAGCCCAAATTCATATAAAATCTTCTGAAGCCCAACCCAAATAGAATTTGTCTCATTAACAACGGCGTCGTTTTAATGAAAACTCCTTCCAGTCTCTTTAAACGGAGGATACCTAGACGGAGTTGGCTCCCCGCTACTTTCCATCCAAAAATGGCGTCGAGACTGGCGATTCTAAAACGCACCACCGCAGACTCTGGTTCATTCTTGGGGCTGAGGAGATGGCTCCATGCTTCAGCACTCCCTCCACCGTTGGATGCTTCCATCGGTCAGCCCACAGTATCACAACCGTTTGTTTTGCCCGAGTCTGATCAAATCCCAGACAGCAATAGTAACAACAACATCGTATTCGGGTTTGGCTTCCTAAGTTTCCCCTTTGGAGGATCCATGGAGCTCATGGCTGTCCCAAAGAAGAAAGTAAGGATTTTTTTGTAGTTTTATATATTCATTCAGTTATATATGGTCTTACAACACAAAGGTTTTTCAAGTGGAAAAGTTTATATTTTTAAGTTTTCTTTATTTTGTAGGTGAGTCGCCATAAGAGAGGCATAAGAAATGGACCCAGGGCTTTGAAACCTGTTCCGGTGATTATTAGATGCAAGTAAGTGTTTTTGATTCATCAATTTTTGTTTCATATTTGTCTTGGTAATTGCTTGGATTAGTAGTGAACATTGTTTGGCTTAGTTGTTGTTATTATTATTTGTTTTCTTCAAACTGATGAGAGCTTTGTGTTTACAATGGTTCTATAGCAGTAGATGTTCATCATTTTTGTAAAAATGTTCAATTTTTGCATATCAGGGACATTCTTGCTACTTTTGTTCTATGCTTTAGAAACCTTGGTGTAATAAACCTTGTAGTGAATTTATGACTTGCTCCTTAAAGCCTGTTAAATGGTTTGTAGCAGGCTATCAGCTTAGAGTGGGAAAACAAATTTAGCTATCCTTAATAGGAATGGCAAAGCGCTGATTATTAGAGCTTTGGCATCCAAATGTTTTATTTCACTCTTCTTCCTCCCATATGCACATTGACATGGATTACATATTTACAAATGCCGGGAATGCATGATAAGAAAATGATAATGCAAGGTCAAACCCTGTAAATCTCTTTAAAACTGAACAAAGGGATGGAATTGATTGGAATATTCTGACAGGATTTTTCTTACGCTATAAAACATGTGCCCTTCATGACCTTCCTACAAACAAATAAATTGTCATAGGTAAAATCAACATATTTGTAATTACAATCCATTGCTTTATTGCAGGAGCTGTGGTCGTGTTAAGTTGCCACACTTCTTCTGTTGCAGTGGAGATCGGGGACAGACTAGCGAGCATGGTGATTCATCCAGTTAAGCATGTCTTCTGTTGGTGGACTAACAGAGATAAATAAGTAGTTTTTCATTTTTGTAAGTAAAACTTCGTATGGATGTCATTTATCCAAATTTTCTTGTTGAAATCTAGATTGTTCTAAGATTGATCCTTATCAATTAATATATTTTGCTTTGTGACTATGTTAATGGTGCATCTGGTGCTGTTGACAGATTCAATCATAAAGTAAGGTAGAAAGCTTCTTTACAAATTAAGCACCTAGATTGATGCAAGATAACTGAAAAATGATAATATAGCTAGTTTGTTTCATGGAATTACATAACAAGATTGTGTTCTTCATCTACTACAAAGGCTTTCTATTTCTCCTAACCATACAAGGTTGTGTCTTTTCATGGAAAATTGTATTGTAAGAATGGAGTAATAATAATCGGAGACAGGCTGAAAATTACTTGTATTTTTAGAGGCCATCCTTGTTCATTTTTTCATCAGTTTAGTCAGGTTAGTCAATGAACACTTGAACAATGTTGGAAAGTACCGAACATTCAAATCAGTTCTCCTACCTTTCATTATCAATGATGAGTTTTCAAATAAGGGATTAAGCACCTTCAGGATCTCCAACCAGAGAATTTTAGAACCAGGCAAGGCAAATCGAAATCCAATTATTGGAAGGCAATCTTGCAGCGGTAAGAATCTTCGGAAGTCTCCAGCAACTGGATTTAGAACATGTTGCACATCACAGGTTCAAAAATGTAGGTAATGCTGATGTAAAAAAGCATTGGCTGACTAGAAGAAAAGCATCTAATGTAGGTAGCTATGGTTGGTCGCTAATGGCTTTTACCCACCAAAATCACAGCATCAGCTTAACTTCAGATTGGTTAGCTTTTAGTAAAATTATGTATCATGAGCAACTTAAGGTCATGAATGAAGAGGAACATAATTGTATCTTTTAGTAAAATAAAAAGATTACAGAAGACCTTTAACTATGAGGCGTTTGCTCTAATTCTAGGACACACACAAAACATAAATGGTTGATGTCATAAGACCAACATAATTCTCGTATAATCGCCAATAGAGGTTAGTGTAAGTGATTAAAGTTTAAGGTTTGGATGCAAGGTACCTATTAAAGTTTAGGATCTGAATGCAAAGCACCTAGGTTCGAACCCTCACGATGCTCTATTAATAGACAATCTATAAATCCCAAAAATTCCCATGAAAAAAAAAATCCCTAAATTTCCTTGTGGGTGGCGGCAGTTTTCCCTGGCTTTGAAGACTCCTTAATTGTCGTATAATAATAAAATAGGGGAGATGACAATGGTCTAAGTTAAGCCCGAAATGGTTTGGGTCGGACCGCCCAATTACAAATAGAAAAGTCCGTTTTTGTTAAGAAGAGGGCCCAATTACAAACAGAATAGTCCTTTTTTGTTAAGAAAGGGAAATAAAATAAAACTCCAGAAAAAGGAACAAATTTCCCGCAGGGTTTTAGGAGGTTTTAAGCTGCCGTTGGCATCTTCCCTTCAACAACAAACCCTTAGCGTTAGCGATTCACACAACTCTAACTCGCCCTCTAACTCACCAATTCCATACGATTCAAACTCATCGAACCTACCATGTCGTCTCTAAACCCTGAACCCACCGATCCCCAAACCCCAACAAACCCTCCAGTTTCGTCCTTTACCGAAAACCCAAACCCGGTCGACCCTGATCAACCCAACCGCGAGTCTTCGAATTCAGGAGGAGGAGAAGAAGTAGAAGGAGGGGAAGGAGAAGAGGAAGAAGGAGAGTGTGGGTTTTGCTTGTTCATGAAAGCGGGTGGTTGCAAAGAAAGCTTTGTAGCTTGGGAAACGTGCGTGGATGAAGCCGAGAAGAAAGGGGACGATATTGCCATGAAATGTATGGAAGCAACTGCGGCTTTGAAGAAGTGCATGGAGGCTCACGCCGATTACTATGAGCCGATACTAAAAGCAGAGAAGGCTGCCCATGAAGAAGCCATTAGGGAGTTAGAAAAAGAAAAGGCTGCTAAAGATTCTGAGGAAAATTTGGAACCCAAGGAGGATTCGAAGAAAAATTGAGGTGGTTGCTTTTTTTTGGTAGATATAATTGTTGTTTTAAGTTATAAATTGGGCCAATTTGATCACAAAGGAGGGTACTCCTTTGGGCACTGATTTATTTTTTTATTAAAGGATGTTGAAATTGAGGAAAAGTTAAAATCACCAGAAATGAAAAATAATTTGACTTTGAGTTATCTTTGCTTGTTGTATTTTAGACTTGCTGGTTGATTTATGTGATTTAGTAACTTTGAAATTTTCTATGTTGCAAATGATCTTTGAGGTTTGCTGTGATTAGTCGCTGGTTGGTTCAAGTTTTGCACCGAGAATTGTTTTAAAGAACAATCTTTCATCATGCACTGGGTAGTCAATAATCCTTTCATAGTTTTTGAAGAACACTTTTTATTTCATTCTTCAGTTACTTGAAAATAGTTAATGAATCTGAATTTGATCACCTTTCAAGAACTGAATTGAATGGAGAGGTTTTTTGAGAGTTTTCCGAGAATTGGCGCTATGCAAATCTCCAGCTATGCTGAGGTTTGTCTTGTTTATTCAAATGCAATCTAATTCAAGTTAGCTTACTGTTGCATTTAATCTTCAGATGCATATTTGTTTGAATTGGATTGTGGATTGTGATTGTACCCTAACATTCCTATTTCACAAATCTTTAGTATTAGAATTGTAAATTCCTTTTCCGTGATTTGAACCCCTAAAAGAGAAGAAATCCTTTTCCATGAGGAAGTAAGATTAAGTTGACTGATTATTTATGTTAAAGCAGTGCTATTACCTCCATTCTACAAACTGTCTGCAACAGAAAAGACCCAGCTGTGATGTTTACCATATTGGTAGGCTTTCTGTTTCCGTTGATTATTTTATGTATGGATTGGTTAAAATCAAGACATCTATGGAAGTAAGCATGTTAAGTGGATGTAGTTTCTGCAGTGGATATTTGGATAATTGCAGCTCCCGCTACAAGTATCATATGCTATATGTATTTTCTATTTTGATTTTTCTTTCGTATGCTTTGGAATGGGGATCTTAGCCAGTCAGAGAGACTTAAGAAGTACATATAAGATTAAATACAACTTGCTCCAGTTAAGCTTTGTTGTCTAGATTTTTTTTGGATAATTGATAATTGAAAATTGTATTCAAAATCCAAAAAAAAAGAAAGCAGATACTAGTCTGCTGTATGTGAAGTATAATAAGGGTATAACTTACACAAATTTTAGCTATGGCTTATACTTCCACTGTTCACACAGGTTTTTATTTACGGCACTATCGCATACATTAGAAACAATACCATATCTTTGAGATTTTATATAGTTGATCACTTCCACCTATTACAATTTCTTTGCAGTTTGCTCTCTTTAGAATCATATGCGATCTGTTTTTTGAATTTTTGTTTTCATTATTTGATGATTCTAAATATGATCCTTGTGTCCTTATATCCACAAGGACAATGTACCTGGCTCTAATGCGAAGCGGGCAGGTTTCCAAATCTGATCCAATTACAATATAACCAGCTCTAATCCAGGGCAGAGCAGGTTTTAAAATCTTTTCCCCCTAATTCTTTCCCGACACATTCTTTCGCTCTATCATATGGGGTTTTGGATCTACAAGCTTACAGATAATGATGGTCTACAAATGACAAAACTTTAGTTGCACCACAAAAACTAAAGACAATAAAGCTAAAAACTATTCATGCAACAGCTGACTAATGGATATTATTTTCTTCAATAAGGCGCTGCCCATCAAAATCTTGTTTTCCAATAGGATTTGCTTAAATGACTGGCTTTCTAGTTGAATAGAAATTAAACAGGGTCTTACTACATTTGGGAGATGTAGATGTCAGGTCGGCAAGTTTATCCAGACATCAAATCCTATTGCAAGTATTGAGAAGAGATGGGGAACTATGCTATTTTGTGGCCTAGCTAATTGAATATTTACAAATGAAATTATTGAAGTTAGATTTTTTTAACTTTGAATCAAATCTTCAAAAAATGTTCTCATATTATATAAAATCTTAGTCGTTTTCTATATGGAAGCACCATGTTTTATTGCAGTGATGACTTTCCCTGTTCCATTTGGTTCAAACTAGTATGTTTTTGACATTTTTATTACATTTAAAGCTGAGGAAGCACAGAGGAAAGTGAACCACTCAATTACTAATTAATCTAATTCTACTGCAAAAACATCTGATAAATTCATGTACAACAAAACATTTGACCCCAAAATTTTAAAATATTGGACAAGAACATCTACAAGACTACAACTAATTTTTTATTACCACTTCAAAATTATTATTTGAGTTTGAAAATTTTATTGTTGAATTTAAACAACCTATTATCACAGAGTTAGAAGTAAAATCAAACTTCAAGAAACGTCAACAGACAATAAAATCAAAAGCAACTTAGTTAATGATAAAAAGTTTGCTCTCGACATTTTTGTTTCTTTATCTATTTATATCCGTGAAACAATGATTTTTTCCCTTTGATTTCCTTTCTTATTACTGCTAGTTCACTATTCACATAAAGAACTTTCAGTTTTTTTTTTCCTTTTATAAAAAGCAACAACTAGGATTTGCGGTGTGAATGTGAAATTGGAAATAGAACGGAAGGGGCAGTGAAAGAGGAGAGGGACATGTCATTTTGACTTTCATTTGCAGGGGGTTTGAAAGTTAAACCTTTTGACATGATGAAACAGTAACATTTACGATCACCTGGAAATATTCCTGTTGGGGCATGTAGTGGTTCGACATACTCAATATCATATCAATTTAATTTTTATTATCCCTTAATGATCTTTTATCATTTATTTATAAATATAATTGTTTAAGCAGCATTAAAATAAATTTATTTTACTTTGAATTCTTCTTATGATTCTTTATTTATTTTGATTTACGTGTTAAAATGTAATTACAAAAACTATTCTCTTTCATTAACTTTTAATCATTCTTTTTTTTTAATTTTTTCAAAAATACCCTAAAATTAAAATTTGGTGCAAACAATTCTGTTCATGAGAAGAAAGAAACCATGGTTGACCTCTGAAACCTTTGGTTTTGATCCAAAAAAACAAAATACTTTCTTTTTCAATGAGTACCTAAAAAAATCAGAGGCTTTCTTTTGAATATTCTGGCAAAGTACCCCTCGGTTTAAACTATTCTTAGTCGACTATTGCACATTTCTGTACGGTTCATTGATATGTCACATATTGGTCAGAAAAAAAATCATTAAAAAATCCAAGTTTTTTATTTGTAAAGATATATATTTTTTCTATGTTGCAGTGAATGAACAATGTTAATTTCCCCACTCATGAGACAGTCCAATAATAATAATTTATAAAAATTGAAGATGTGAAATTGTCACTAATCAATGATTGATTAGTATACCGTAAGAAATAAAAAATCAAAATGATTGAATTTCATCTCATATTAATAATATGTATAATAATGACTTATTAGGAGATCAATGATTGAAGCTACCTTAGATTTTTTTTTTTGTTAGGTATGGATTGTGAAAACCAAACAACATAACATGGAAATCAATGAATTAATAAAAGAAGTTTATGGAAGCTGAATTTTCAAGAAAACAATTTTGTTTTTTTTTTTCTTAATACTTCACCATTGATATACAAAAAGGACTACTAATATTTTTTATTGTAATATTTTATTTATATGTTTATAAAATTATCTAATCTTAAATATTTATTAATTTTCTTTCCGGATGATTAAATTTAAACTATATTAATTCTATATATTCTATGTAAATTTAAGGAGAAAAAAAGTGTTGTTGATATTTTTTCTTATAAAACATAGGAAATGTTGGTAAGCGCCTTATTAGCGCTAATTACGATGATATTTAAGGAAAAAACTAATGCATTAAGTTTATTTTTGAATTTAATGAAAATAATTATTAAATATTTTTAAAAAATATATATATTTTAACTATTCTTAAGTGATAATTATAAAGCTAATTAATAGGACACATAAAACAAAGGGATAGCAAGAGAGTTGAGGGTTGAGACTAACTTTATGGACTGCTATGTCGGCAACTAAAAGGGGTTCTAAAACAATTTTAAAATAAATCTGTATTACGGGTCTCTCGCCGTTGTGCGTTGCCCCTAGACATAAAATCCCCTCGACCCAATTGCCCTTTTTAGGTCAATTATTCTGATCCCTTCGAAGGGCTGTCTAGCGGCTCTAAGTGATTCTGATCCCTTCAAAGGGCTGTCGGGCGGCTCTATGTCTCTAACATTCAAAGTTGAGGAGAAACGTGTGTGTGGAAGAAACCAATAAAGGTTTTTCACCAATACTTAGCCCGTGTCCAACGCTGTGGAAATGGCTCAACTAAATCACGTGTATTGTATAATATATATAAAAGGGATATTTACGATCGTATAAGAATTATACAATTTTTAAAAAAATTTTGAATTAAAATTAAATTGATAATATTTATATTTAATTATTTTAATTCAAAAATAAAAAATATAACATTCATAGTAAGAAATTTTTTTACTCATGTATATGTTAAACTAAAACTTGATGAATTCTATTTCTGCATTGGTTTGAAATTTGAAGTTTCAACATTTCAAGAATGCCAACATCAAAATTCGTTGACCATCAACCACACTCCAAATCAGGTAACGCCCCCATCTCTATCAAATCATCTGAATCTCGCCTTCTTTGGGTTATATGTTTTAATGTGTAGCAGATGAAGGCTGAGGGCATCAGTGGCTTCTTTCAGGTTTCTTATTCTTTAGTAGATTGTGCACGAACTTAATCGTCTTTGTCATCGTCCTCATCATAATTGAAAGGTAACGGTACGGACTTGAATGCCCGGTACTTTCCACAATTGTTCAAATGTTCATTTTCCAACCTGATTGTCATAATCAATTAGCATAATTGATGAGTACTACCTTTGATAAACGTCAGAAAAGATTCAGCTATCTGTTTGTCTGCATATTCTTAGATGAATGAACTATTGATTACCTGAAGAAATTCCATAGTCCACGACGAATGACCTCAAGACAAGCGACAATTGTAGTCAGGGTTTGTGGATGCAATGGAAGGTTGAAATTCAACACGGTTTGGAGCCAGGCAAATCTCAGCACAACATTCAAACCCTGAAATTTCATTAAGCAGTTGATTAGTGATAATTAGCTATTAATTAATGATGATAATGAGTTCAAACTTGGAAACTGACCATGGCTCCAAAATAGATTTTTTTGTGAGGGACAAGGAGTTTGTCTCTCAACCAACGGTTCTTGGAATGGCGGTTTAGGAGACCCCAATCATAGACTAAGTCCCAGTATGTACAGAATATTGCTGCAATGGCTGAGAAAATCCAGGCTATTATTCTCCAGCCGATTACTTTGTTAATGCTGAAAGCTGTTCTTAGACAAACAGCTACAATTGTCAGGAAATATTTCAGTCCATTCAATCCTTGCATCGGATCTTTCTCTTCGAAGAGGCGACGAAGGCACTGTAGGAGGCGACACAAGTATGGAAGCACAGCCACGATGAAGTAGAAAGTATTGTACACATCACTATCTTTGCAAGTGTTCTCTCTGTGTTTAAAATTTCCCCAACCATAGTAGCAAACGTAAAACTCCAAGCTCCTAATGGCTTGCACCTGTAAAAATAAATACAAGGATATGAACTTCAAATTATTTGGAAAGGAGAGTATTGAGGGATTGACAAAAAGCAAGAGTAATTTCTCACAAACCTGGCTAGTCAATTGATCAGCCAGGAAGAAATCTGGGAGTGTGACCTGCAACAGGAAAGATAGTTACACATGAATAAGATTTGTTCCACAATTATAATCTCAATATGTTTGATCAATTTAATGAAAAAGTCTTCCATTTCTCTTTAATTTACCTTGTATAGAGGAGCGCAGATACAGTGAAACAAACATGTGAGGAGGAAGAATCGACTTGATCGATACAAGATGTTGAATGGCAGGAATAGGATGATAAATATAAACTGCAACATAGAAAAAGGAAGGATGAGAGTTAAAAACTGTTGTTGGAAAACGAATGGGACCAATGAATAGAGTATTAAATAGATTATCTTACAAGAACCAAGTTTAGAGGAAGAAGTTCAGTGAATGCTTCATAGTCTTTTGTTTTGGGATCCATCTCCATATCAAGGTTGGAGAGCACACTGGCTAATGCTAATGCTCCAAGACCAAAACTCAGAAGAAGAACTTCTCTGTAGCCCAGTTCGGTTCCTGGCTTGAAACCAAATATGAAAGCGTAATTGACTCGGTACTTCCTCCAGAAGAATATATTGATAGCATACATTACCATGTGTAGAACAATGAATCCGAAAAAACTGCAAGGGATTATCACAACTAATTTGTTAAACATAAATTTTGGGATCATGTGTATACTTGAATTGTCAAATGTTATGCACTGCTAAACTTGAAGAACAAAGAACTAAAAGGTACCTATAAAGAGGAAACATGGTTTCCATGTATTTGGTTCTCCCTCGATGATCCATAATTTTACGGGCACGTATGATCAAAATAAGGGCTAGAAGAAGAGAGGCCGTACAGCCAGCGAAAAAACCTGAAAATTTTTAAAACACATAATCAGGGAAAGAAAAACAAGATTAAAAAGATCCAAGACCGGAGAAAAATCGTGTTTAACGCCCTCAACTAGAAATCTTACCTGTTGAAAACGTTATCCTATGCCTTTCTCTTTTTGCTTTTGGTCTTAAGATGTTCATTCCCTTGGCACGGTTTGCATTTGAAAAGTGCTTGATGAATGTCGTTTCAACCCTCTCCATGAGCTTTGTAACCTGTGATGAAAGGTACTAGATTAGGCCACTGTATAATAAGGCATTGAACAGAAGAAGAAAATGAAGGAAACAGGGTTGAAAAGGGTCATCAGAGCTAATGAAACTTTACCTCATCAGAGCTACCAAGGTAGGAGTTATCCACCATTTTCATGTAAGATTTTGATGCTTTTCTGGAAGTGATCTTATCATACTTCTTCATTATTTTGGAAAAAGCCAACGTATTTAGAAAGCTGTTAATTCGAGGAGAGAAGGATCATTACAATCTGAAGAAAACAGAGACTATAGATCAAATGAAGCAATAAGTAGCTAGATATACCAACAGTCATTACCTGTAACTTTTAAGCAGGCGAAGCTTTTGGTAAAATTCAATAAAAGCCCTCTTAAGTTGTTCTTCAACCTTTCTTAGATTTTCCCTACTGAAACTCAGCTCTGTATGATTTGGAACCTTGAGGACACCTTTAATGGTGGAACGAGGAGTCTCAAGAGTGTTGTTTATTTTCACCCGATCAAGTACTTCAAGTGATGCAGGTTTGATCCCCTTGATTTTGGGTTTACGTGGTTTGGCTTCTTGAATCGGAGTATTTCTCTCTTTTCCTTCATCATCATCATCATCATCATCGCCTTGTCCGTGGGTGCTTTCTTCAATGGCTTCCAGGTGAGGAGCTCTTTCTACACATCAAACAGGAAGATATATAACATGAGTGTACATTTTCACAGAGAAGCAACGACTGATAAACCACAGCCCACAAAGTAAAAGCTTTGAGAGAAAAGAAACTTACCGCTTGCTGATCTAGCCCCAGATGGAGTAGCAGCTGACAATGCTGCAGCAGAAGCTGCAATGTCTGAAGCAAGACGAGTCATCTCCACTGACCTGTCAAAATTAATCCCTGGAGGATTCTCAACTTTTATCCTGAAAGCAATCAAAGCATCCATTTGCTTGTTCAAAAGATCTGCTTCCTTCATCACCTCTTGCACTTTAGCCCTATAAAATTTGTCCACTTTATTAAACTCATCATCAAGCCTTCTAAAGTACACCAGCTCATACTCTCCCCCTTCATCCGAGGACATCAGAAACGTAGTTTCACAAGTTTGACAGCCATTCCTATTAACAGAATTCACCAAAATGGGTTGGCTTTCAATGTCAGGTGAGGATGGGCTAGTTGGGTTGTGCCTTTGGGTTAGGCCACTAAAAGCTCTATACAGTGTCAGCTTTCGTTTTAGGCCTCCTGGGGTAGCCGGTGGCTTGGTCCTATGCTTGAAACGCTGCACTTCTTTCAAAAGGGTCTTCAAATAATCATAATCCATGTACGCTTCTTGCCATTCCGGCACCATCTGCGACGCAAATTCCTTCCCAAACTTCATCTTTGCCTGTTGGTACTGCCAATGCAGATTAAGCAATGGTGAATATATACTGTAATGCTAACACTTCCAAAGTTTCAATGCCAAAGCTTCTGAGGTTTGGGTCTTCCTCTCTTGAAATTGAAGAAAACCCCGCAAGAGAGTTACAATCATATACAAGTTGAGATAAGAATTAAAAGAGCAACTTGATGACCGATGAGGAAGGTTTCGTTAGGTGAGGCTAAATATATATAATACTACAAGAGAAACCAAAAAGGTGTAAACATCCAAGAAATTCGTGGCAGACTTAGACCCTGGTGCCTCAAGCTCGGTTAGTAAAAACCTGCAAGTATCTGACTTAAAATTAATTTATAATGATAATAAATAAAAAGATTTAATTTAAATATAAAAAAATAAATATTTATTAAGTATAAAATAATATTATTTAACGATAGAGATAAAAAAAATTTATTCATGATAAATTTAGAAAAAAATTAAAAAATTGACTCTAATATTATATTTATATTTAATTTAAAATTAATTAATAAAAAAAAACTTAACCTAAATATAAAATTATAAAAAATTAAATATTTATTAAATATTGATATCATACCGCTTTTAACATCATATAAAAGCAACAACAGACAGAACTAGCCTACGTGGGAACTGAAATAAAATGGAAAAAAAAATTTTACTTCAAAGAACCAGAGGCAGCCACAATTGACCACTCCACCAATGGAGAATGAGTCCCTCTTCTTTCATTCTTTTTAGGTAAACCTATATCGTTTCTTTACTCAAATTTTTATATGGAAATCCTAGCTAACCCAACCCAAGTTCAAGACTTTCCTTTTGCCTTTGAATATGTTGAGGTACAGAGAGTTAGTGGGTGATCATTGTCGTCTGTGGAAAACGCTGAGATCATCAATATTATCTTCAAATTTTATATAGTCGGACCGTACATCTTGAACGTATAGGAAACAGGTATACACAAAAAACCAGTAGCCAAACAAAAACAATACATCCCCCGAAGCCAGCTGTCATATTTCTTGATTTTAATAATAGTAGTAGTAATTTTTTATTTGGCACGTTCGGTTGAATTTTGAACTGATATTGGCAAGGCAGATCCAAGAATTCTACTGCGCTTTTCAAACCCTTTTAACCGTGTGAAGGATTTGACCATCGTAATCTTTGCATGAAATAACAAAGAAGGATCAAAAGGTTGAATTCCCGTCAACAATGATCACTGCTTTGCCTTAAAAAAAAAAACGTAAATTTCTAAGTCCTCCTCTATATGACAGGTTCTCTGCTGCCAATCTTTTTGCACAGGATTCTTTATTCACCTTCAATGTTATTAGTCACAGCCCAACAAATTTGATAGGAACACAAATGTAACATAATGTGAAGGATTTGATTCTGACAAATTTTCTAAAATGAATTTGTAAACTGTGTTTTCAACCATACCTTCAATGATAGTACCTAAAAGATAAATTCAAAGCCACATCTTTGATTCTAGCCTAAACTTGTCATCAACGGCAGCTATTAATTGTTCTGAACTCTCTTTAGCCATAACATGCTTGAAATTATCTCATGTTCTAATAGCAACTTTTGGTTACAATATCTTTAACAATGTTGTTTAGAAAAGTCTTAGCTTATTTAAGAAAAAAAATTATACTTTGTGGTTCTTAGGTAATTATAATTTGAAATGTCTCGGTCAATAAAACAGTTGAATTATTGTGGTGTGATTCTGATTAATTTCTTGAATAATGTTAGATTAAAAAATTATAAAGAAAAGTATAAAATTATTTAAATAATTGTGAGTTACGGCATTAATGATAAATTCCTAATAACATTTTAAAATATAATAATTTATTTATTTATTTAATTTTTTCCCCATTCAATGTGCTAATTATTAACATGGGATTTTCCTTTTGCTTGAAAAGGCTTCCTTCTTCATAATACATGTGCATTATTTCTGGCTTCCAAATGGGATCATGTATTCATATGTACGTTGGTAAGTCATAATTACATTATTTATGCGTGCATTCAATGTATGTCTCATAAAATGGTTGATATTTGCTCTAAAATTCAACGTACCCACTAATGAGCAGTTGGTAGGGTCATATTAAAATCAATTTTAAAATAAAAATTTTCAGTTTTGAATTCAAACTCAATCAAAATTCAACTTTCAATAATCTCAAATACAAAAAAAAAAAAAAATTATAAGATGCACGAAAACAAATAAGAGGAAATAGACACCTTCTATAAATAAATATAAGTAATGTTACTTAATTTTAATTTTAATTTTAAAATTTTGAATAAGAGTAGTATCACTAATTCTAACATCAGTTGGTAGGAAAAGGAATCATGCAAGGCAGAGGAAACTTTGATTAGTGAATGCCAAAGATTTTTGGATCGCATTGTATGTATCTTAGGGATCAACCATATGCAAAGCATTTTGTTGTAGACAAATATTTTTACCCAATTCTAATTGGATTGAAGAAAGAAACCTTGGCTCATTCCATCAAAAGGAAGATGAAAGAAACTTCGGCCCATAACGGGTAAAAAGGCTTGCTATCACTATTTTCAAAAGAGAACGTTGAGAATTGAGATGCTTCATGTTTTTTTTTTCGAAGAAGAAATAAATGGAGACAATATTTTTTGACAATATGATGTCCAAAATTAAAGAATTTAATCATCTAATCCACAACCACAAGCAATAAAATCCCCACCACATCTCAATTCTCGTCTCATCCAAAAAATCCAAATGGCAGCAATGCTCTTCACTTTCTCATCGCCTTCGGCTTTCCCTTCTACTTTCCACTCTTCTTCGACAACTCTCAAACACTTTTCTTCTTTCACTGCTAAACCAACACTTTCCATCCACCTTACAAAGAAACCCATATCTCTTTCAGCTACTTCTCTTCACTCACCAGCAACTGATGACCCTCCACCAGAGGTCCAAACCTTCTGGCAATGGCTCTGTGACCAGGGTGTAATCTCTGCCAAGTCTCCTGTAAAGCCTGGAATGGTCCCTGAAGGATTTGGACTCATTGCAAAAAAAGATATTTCCAGGAATGAGGTTGTCTTGGAGATTCCTAACCGGTTTTGGATAAACCAGGATGCAGTTGCAGCTTCTGAGATTGGAAGTGTGTGTAGTGGATTGAAACCTTGGGAGTCTGTAGCTTTGTTCTTGATCAGGGAGAAGTTGAGGGAAGATTCTAAATGGCGGGTTTATCTTGATATACTTCCAGAGTTAACAAATTCAACTGTGTTTTGGTGGGTGTGGTTTGTTTTCTCGTTTCTTTCTTTTGTAGTTCTTTTTCTTTTTTGTATTCCCTTTCTTAATCTCTAGTTTTGGTTATAATTTTCCTTTTTCTGAATGGGGTTTAGATCTTTGGGGTTGATAAAGTGTTGTTTGTATGGTTCCAGTGCAGGTCAGAAGAGGAGCTTGCTGAGCTTCAAGGTTAGTTCTGTCATAGTCTTATATTCATGTTAAGAAACTTTTTGTCATGTTCAACAAGCAAATTGGCATTACAGAAGTCAAATTGTAGGTCGAAGAAGATTTTATAGAACTCTCAATTTTATGTTCTGGTTAGATTTGTTGCTAAGGTTTCTATGTACTTCAATGCATTTGCCTGATGGCCATTTCAGGACTCACAAGTATAATCGATTACATAAACAAATTACTTTAACAATGTGACCCAGATCAGATGCAATGAAATGCATTTAATGGCCATTTTTGTTATATGCAAAGAACTTTGTTTGTAAAAGATATAGTCTCCTCATCAAAGTAACTTGTGCATTTTGTTAACTATGCATACCCTTTACTTTAATTAACACTGCAGCAAAGCAGATCAATTAGAAATATTATTTTCCATGTTACAGGTATTTAACTTCAGATTTTCTTGTTTCATTCTTCATAGTATATTCTAATCACTAGTGTTCTATTAAATGGCACAGGCACTCAACTCTTGAGCACAACATTGGGAGTGAAAGAATATGTGCGGAACGAATTCTTGAAAGTAGAAGAAGAAATCATCCTCGCTAACAAGCAGCTATTTCCTGCTCCAATAACATTGGATGATTTCTTCTGGGCATTTGGGATTCTCAGATCAAGGGCATTTTCCCGCCTTCGTGGTCAAAATCTTGTTTTGATACCTCTTGCAGACTTGGTAAGCCCCCTTTATTATTCTTAAAATTAGGTTGCAGAGAAAAGAAACAGAATAAATTTGGAAAAATGATGGAGTTTTCTTCTAAAATGTTTAGCAGACTCTAGTAAGTAGTTGTGGGGCTAATCTTGGCCTTGAAATAAACAAAAGAGCATCTTGCTTGCCCTGGAATTGGTTTCTAGTAGTTTACATGCAAGAATTACTGAAGTATGTAATAGACTTTAGTCATGGGCCTAATTTAACTCTGGTCTGATATAAAAGGGAGATCATCTTGAATTGCCCTGGAACTGGTTTCCAATAACTTACATGCTACAAAAGCTCTGATAGAATTTGAAGAAAAGTTATAACTGCCATAGCTGTCTTTCAGTCTCGGAGAAAACAATTGTCCACTTTAAATTGTATTCTTTTGGTTGCCTTTAACTGACTTTAATTTCAGATTTTAACTTTCTTCCAATCTTCTTCATTAATCAGATCAACCACAGCCCTAGCATTACTACAGAAGATTATGCATGGGAGATTAAAGGCGCTGGACTTTTCTCTAGGGATCTCCTTTTTTCTTTGCGGTCTCCTGTTTCTGTCAAGGCAGGAGAGCAGGTGAGGATTTCCAACTTCATGTTTTTCCAATTTTATTACTCTGACAATGATGCTTCAAAAAGTTATGTGAGAAGCTTTTTTCACTCATAGCTGTCCGCCTGTCACCATCGTCTAAGCATTCCTGCCCTTTAAATCACGAGATAAATTAACTTGATCTTATCTAAATGCCTATCTCCAGTAATACAAATGAATTATGATGATATGACATATGTTCACATGCGATGACTGATTGAGAAGATTATTCAACAGGTTTTGATTCAATACGATTTAAACAAGAGTAATGCTGAGTTAGCACTCGATTATGGATTCGTAGAATCAAAGTCAGAGCGCAATGCTTATACATTAACGTTGGAGATACCAGAGTCAGACCCATTTTTTGGAGACAAGCTCGACATTGCTGAGACCAATGGTTTGGGTGAGACTGCCTATTTTGACATTGTTTTGGATCAGCCGCTTCCACCAGGACTGATTCCATATCTACGACTGGTGGCACTAGGGGGAACAGATGCTTTCCTCTTGGAATCTATTTTTAGAAACACAGTTTGGGGCCACCTTGATTTACCTGTAAGTCGTGCCAATGAAGAGCTCATATGTCGGGTTGTCCGTGATGCCTGCAAATCTGCTCTCTCTGGCTATCATACCACCATTGAAGAGGTAAAGATGTATCTTTCTGGTATCCTAATCAAATCTAATTCTTTAATAAAGCCTGGCTTTGTTCAGTAAAGCCTATGAGATAGAAATAGATGTTTGCAAATTAGATTTGCAAAGTAATAGAAATGTTTACTTCAAATTCCAGCTAAAGAAAGGTAGCTGTTTGACCAAAAAACAAATTTCAGCTACATAATTATTCTACTAGGATGGCATCCTTAATCCATCATATGCCGCAATGACTTTCCTTTCTAATTACCACTTTCAGCTTCTTTGAAAAATTTTGAGCAAACGATATTCTTCTAATAGCAAACTTGCCCAAGGGTGTCATTGTTGAATACTTGTTAATTGCAGGATGAAAAGCTGATGGAAGGGGGCAATCTAGATCCAAGGCTGGAAATTGCTGTGGGAATAAGAGAAGGGGAAAAGAAGGTGCTGCAGCAAATTGATGAGATCTTTAAGGAAAGGGAATCAGAATTGGATGAGTTGGAATATTACCAAGAAAGGAGGCTCAAAGATCTTGGTCTAGTTGGAGAGCAAGGTGAAATAATCTTTTGGGAGACCAACTAGGACTTGTCAAAGTATCAACACCCATGTGTTAAGATTGAGGCAACTATTGATGGCAACTCCAAAACATCCGAACTGTTATTATTTAGCTGGCACACCTTTTTCAGATTGAGCAAGAACAGATGATAATACAACCAACAGATGCTTCAATCTTCTACCAGGATTTATGCCACTCCTTTTATCAGTCATCCACTTGAGCTATATTTATTTCATAACAATTTAATATTGTAATTTGCTTGTAGTTAGTCTGCTGAAAATAAGAATTGGATGGAGTTGAACTTAATCGTGTCTCATGCCGATGGTTCAATCGGTTTATTTTGCAGCTAGATAAAATCATTAATGATTTGCTCATTATGCAACCCTTTGTGTGACAATAAGTGCTGGGTTTGGAAGGTGTGCTAATCAACTCGTTGCATCAAGGCACTTTTGAGGAACGAGAGACAAGGGAATTGTACAAATATTGGCTAATTCAACTGTGGATTTATGTGACAGTGCTGAATACAAATCAACAAGAGGCATAAGAAAAACAAATAAATTTATAAGCAAAGGGGAAAATTTTTTCTTTCTTTCGGTACCCAGATGGGAGCTGGAGGATTTTCTGCCGCCGTTTCTTACAAAACTCTTTTTTAAGTGCATGTAAACATTGATCGTTTGGGGTATTCTGTCCTGAACCTTACTGGATTATCATCCACACCATTTTGAAACAGTTGTGCAGAAACCATCTCAAGCCGAGTTCAGAACTGATCGCCCACAATCATTATAGCATACTTGAGTTACCAGGGCCTAATAAGTCTTCACAATGTGTTCCCTCACATAGGCACTCTTGAGGGTTTGCATAGAAATAATCTTCCTCCTTTGGTTTGTCAGGAATAACCCGGCGAAGGAATGGCTGTCCCATCCGTTTCTTATGAGCTTGCCTTACTGCTAGTGCAAAGTCATTCCATGGAAGTGTCCCATTCTGATGCAAATCCAGCAATTCCACAAGTTTCTTTCGATTTGGCAGGATACTTTTTTTAAACCCAAGATACCTGAACAAAAGCTTGTTAAGGCTACGAAAATAATCCCCCCTCCCTTGTTACATAATTCAGCAACATACATACCTGCGATGGCCTTCTACAACTTTTGCCATGTTCCCATCGTATGTGGGAATAAAAGTATTGCTGGCAATAGATACCATAAAGTCCAAAGCTGCCATCTGAGATGAATGGTTCTGAAATTGCTGCAGTTCCACTGGATCTAATATTGTTTCCTTTTTAACCTGAAATTGTAATAATGTCTTGAGATCCACAAGAATCATATGCAAAAACAAAATGGAAACTACAGTTACAGCTGCCTGTTTTAGAAGCCAGAAGTAGAGCTAATCCCAATACTTAATTAATAAACATGCATATGGTCAAGGATTAAAGAGATTCTGTCAGCTCAACTAAGTGCAGGAAAAATGGTTCATGCAATCCAAACTGTCTCTTTGATATGAGTGAGTGCTACATCAGCATTGAAATCAAAGAAGACTTCAACAACAATTTGCAACTAGGTTCCCAAAATTCTAACAAAAGCTTAGAGTTTTCATATGCACCAAAAAGAGTTGGTAATATAGAAATGCAGTGCTTTGTAGAACTTTAAACAAACATATCAATACCAAAAGCTAAACATTTGCAGGGTCAAAAACTCACAATCCGTGGAAATGCAGCTCTCAGTGGTGCCAATCTCCTTTCACTGCCATAAATCTCCCCAGAAGCAATGTAAATCTGAGTCCCCTTATCTAAACCCAATGCTTGCAAAATTAATGCTGCTTCCTCTGGTGTCAGAGGACACAACCCTTGTTGTCTCCTCTCTGCAGACACTATTTCTTTCTCTCTCCACCAAGGGTATGCATACCTGAAAGGAAAAGATAGCTATCTAGTTACATGTTTATATCGTCATGTCCTGATACTTGCTATTGATAATGTTGAAATCACAAGATTTGATGCAACTCTAAGTTTTATTGATGAAACTAGTTATAGATCTATAGATATAAATCTTGTCATCACTAGTTCAAACATTTGATGCAACTCAAACCAACAAGGTAGGGATACACCATGATCATATTGCCCAAAAACTAACAAAATTTTGTTATTGATGACTACCAACAGTGGAAGGACATTAGAAAAAAGCTTATATTTAAGTTGCAGGACATGGCTCTGCTATTTTGTTTGTGGTGTGGGTGCATGCTGGGGTGACTAGTGCATGCCTCCTAAACAGAGGGGACACCACTACTTGCTAACATAATTTGAGTGTTGTCACTGGAATATATCAGCTTCAAACATTACAAACCTCAATCGTTTTAGCTCCTCAGCTTCTTCCACAGTGCAGCCATGAGTGCAGCCTGAGAAAGCCAACATGTCCATCTCATATCTTAGATGCAATGCCACGAATGGTCCCTTTTCTTGAAGAATGTGAACCAATTTATACCCCAAAGTCTCAATCTGAGGAGTAAATTTCAGTCCTTGGAAATTAACACGGCACCTGAGTTTCTGAAGATCGAGCCGGATCCCATTATTTGCCAGTCGTGTATCTGTTCTATTGAAGTGAACTACCTTAAACTTACTGAACAGGGGTAGAATCTGTAAAATAATGTCAGGAATAATGTCAGGCATTAGATTGTACTGCATAATCAAAAAGAAAAGAGAAGAGACAAAAACGTCCACCCATCAATTGAGAGAATTACCAATTTGCTGCTGTTGGAATGATAAATGGGAGAGGAACTCATTTTTTAAGTATAAAACAGTAATTAATAATGGGCAACCAACCTGTTCTAAGTAGTATTTTTCATTTGACCAGCTAACAGGAGGCATCCGAAAATCTTGAAACCCATATTTCCTACTAAACCTCTTTGGCAGCCTTTTGACAATGCGAACTTCATCCCTTAGAGAATCAATGAAATGTCTCACATCAAAAATGTCCTCAAAATCACTGCAAAAACAGATCATGAGTCAAAGACTTTTAAAGCAGCGTTGAAAGAAGGAAACAACCTTTTCAGAATGATAAACATACCTAGGATCTGCCCAGAATGATTTCTTATCAAGCTCTGGAACAACCAAAGTGAGATTTAAAAGTCTGGCAACAGTTACCATGTCACAGATCTAAAAAAGCCCAATCAGCTGGATTAATAACATAATATTGAATAAACAAACAAGGAAAATATGAGCTAGAGAAAAGATGCAAACCGCAGCACGCATTTGATTCAAGCCCCCATTGCACGAAACTTTGAGAAAACCATTACTTTTGTAGTTTCCTGCAAATATACAAGAATGAAGGTATTACTTTTTCTAAAGATCAATTGAAAAGGCAAAAATATTTCCTTCAATAAAATTCATGGATACATATATGATGTATAATGCATAGGTTATCAAATTCTCAATTGCCCAAGAAGATTGTCATGCATGTTAAGTAATAAGGAAGTTGATGATTTCCAAATATTGTCCAGTAGCACAAGTTTGTAGCATCATGGAATTCATGGGTATTTACAGAAACCAAGATATGGCGGTTCTAGAGTATCATGTAGCAACAACTATCCGACAAAGCATACCATAAACCTAATAAACCTAAGTAATTCGGGAACATGATCAAGAATCCAGAAATTTAGTATCAGATATATGTTGACAGCCTGTCTAAAAGGATGAAATAGATGACATTCCAACGATCATTTCATCAGAGAGTCCAGTCAATACTTTTAACACTTAATTAAGGATGCTATAATGAATTGCAACTTAAAAGTACATTGCAACCTAGCACAACCCATCTTCCAGCAGGCAATACAAAAACAACAAAAATATGCCTTTCATAAAAAAGACAGTAAACAACATTTATTCTTACAATTTATCTAGCAAGGTTGCGGCTTTCTCAAATTGAACACAAATTCCCAAACCATTATCAAAATTTCGAGTAAATTCAAAGCAAAAGAGCAAAAATAGGGATAGGGGAGGGGGGACTCACTGGGAGGAAGAAGAGGAGGCGGGGAATGGAGCGAGAGTTGAAGACGAAGAGGAGGGCGAGTGTTGATCCAGGAAATCCGGTTGGTTAAACCGGTAAGCAAACGCGGGTGCCATAGCTCACCAACGGCAACAAGCTGAACCAAACAAGTCCAAAGCAAAATGCTAGAACAAACTCTTAAGAACCAAACCTGAAGACGAGTCCTAGGAATCACTTGACTAGAAATCTTGTCGCACCTCACTTGTATATTATTCTCAGATCTAACCTCCATTTCTCTTCCTCTCTCCTCATTGCCTTTTCTTCATTTGAACCCAACAAAAAAAAAATCAACTCTTTTCACACCTTACAAAATAACAATCAAGAATGTGATTTTCCCCTTCTTTTTAAAAACAATAAAAAAAAAAAACCTAGAAAGAGATCACGAGCATCAACAGAGGAAGAAAAAAAATTGAATGAATGAATATCACCAACCAAACAGATGGTAACTGGAAAATCTTTTGAGGTTTTCCTTTTTTGGACGAAGAGGAAAAACCGTTAAAAGTCTATGTACTCTATTGCTACGAAAATTTTATATTTTTTAAATTTTATTCCCTTTTTCTCATTATTTTTATCTTTCTTTGGCAAGGAAATTCCTTTTTTTTTTTCTTTTTTCTTTTTCCTGTTTCTTGGTTTTAAAAAGCGCCAGGGATCTGTTTGGTTACTGAGAAGATCGAAGAAGTCGAGAGAATTAAATAAAATAAAATTTTATGTAAGGGCAAAATTGGACGGCTCCGATCGTTCCAAAGATTTCTTTTGTTAGAATGGGGACAAGCTTTTTTTTTTTTTAATAAAGTTAATTTTATTTGTTCTTTTTTATAAAAATATTTTGTATTTAATGTCATATTTGGTAATTAATTGATGAATTTCACATTCCATATTGCTTAATATGATAATTTTCAAGAATACTTTGTATATAATTATTTTTTATATATTTTTATTATAGATTTTATTAATAAAAAATTATAAATATTGAGATTTAAATTTTAAATTAATTAAATATTATTTTATAAATATAATTAAATACATTAAATTAAATTTTAAATTTTAAATTTTTAAATATTTTTCTATATTTTGACTAAGCAAATATTTTTATTTCGTCGTTTAATAAGCTTTGAACATATTACACTCTCGTATAATTGTACTTTCTAGCGACAAACATCCCAAGTGCATTTTAAAAATGTTTAAATTAAGAAACAAACAAACAAAAAAAACATATGAGTTTGTAGTTGTTATTGAATTTATATCTAATAATTTAAAATATGATAAGATAATATAATATAAATATAAAATATAAAAATAATAATATTTAAAATTTTAATAATTATTATATTTAAATTTAATAAAAAATTATTTTATATTTTTATGTTAACATAAATTACAATATATAATTTTTATATAAAACATAATATAAATATATAAATTTTTATATTAAATATAATATAAATATATAAATTATTAATTGTAATTAAATCGAGAATCAAGAAATTGCCGCCATGGAATTAAGAAAATAACCAAAACAATGAAGAGAAGATAGCTGACTTTGGCCTGTCATAGATGAATTCGAGGTCTGAGTTTTCGAGGAATAATCAATGCCCGACTAAGGAAACTTGCTAAAAATGTTTACTATTATCTCACCTCACCACGAAATACCAGTTAACACAAATACTTCATATAATTATTTTTAAAAAATAATATTCAATAAATATAAATTTTTTAAAATATATATATATATATTTTTTTTTTCATATTCTCGTGCTATAACTTTTTTTATACAAAATAGAAAAAAATTAACTAAATTAGTTCCATTTGTGGAAACTAGATGCACAATTATACGCAAATAATGGAAAAGCATTAACCCCCAAATGCCTTGGTGACAAGGTGTCATTCTGAATTCAATTTTGTTAATACTAATTGTCAACATAGGAATTGAATTGAGATCTGATCAGAAACGGCCGAAATGACATTCTCATTTAGTGAAAGAAAAAGCTTTAGCAATTATGAATCAAGCACTCACTCACACCCTTTTGCATTGAATATATGGATGGACAAACAGCCGGCCTACATGAACTCAAAAAAGTTCAAACTTTCATACCCCTTTTACTGCAACTTGCAAAAGCTTTCCTTCAACGGAAAGCTTGCTTTTATATATGTTTAAAAATTTTTCTATTTGTCTAACGTGAACCAAAGCAGCAGCTGCAAAAGCAATGAATCCTGTGAAAGAGAGAGAGTCAGAAGAATAATGAATGTGTTAATTGCAAAGATGAAATGATATGAACAATTGGGTGCTGTGTAATAAATGTATCTATTATTCAGAATTCTACTTCACACTGATATCAGTTTCTCACATGGGGCAATTTGGGTGTGTGCGTGTGATTTTAAATTAATAACGGATCTTGTTTCTAAAAAAACTAAAAAAAAAGATTAAAATTGATATATAAAGAAGAAGAAAAGTAGAGAATAATGTCAAATTCCTGGGAATCACCCCACCCAATAAGTTCATTGATGACCTTTGCAGGGCGCCTAGCCATTGTATTTTATGCTCAACGGTGCTGAAACAATGGTAATATAAAACTGTTACTTCTTCGATGGCTTTTATTGTTTTCAGAAACAGAAGATATCATTTGTTAAAATCCTGACAAATTTTAAAAGCATGGAATCCTTTCCTAGGTCGCATTCTAACTTATCTCACTCGGACCATTTTGCACATCTCTAACTTACAATAATCTTATGGCAGAGGTATGGGATGTTAGAGAAGGTTTAAGGTTAGCTTTCCAAAGCTTTGAACACATAGCCATTCATTGTTGAGCTTGAGGTGGATGGGACAGTGGGTGTTCATTTGCTGCACGAAGGGATTGAGGGTTCTCACTCTTGTCCTCTAGTAGTTGAGGATTGTGTGTATTTGGAAAGAAGTTTTATAAATAAAATTTGTGAATTTTTTAATAGAAATGGGTAGATAAAATTTTTAATAAATTTTTTAAATTGATAAATTAATAAAGTTAATAAAAATAAAAATTTTATTAAAAATATTATTTATAATTTAAATTTAATAAATATTTATTTAATTGTAAAAAAATTTATTAATATTTTTATTAAAAATATTTATTAATAAATATATCAAAATTAATTTTTTTTAATTTTATATGTTTAATTTATATAATGAGATTTTTTAATTTTATTTTTGATTTATTAATTTTTAATAAAAATTTTGATTTATACGTTAAGTCTTTTTCATTTCACGAGAGCAACAGGGGTGCTGATTCGATAAATAATTATAAAAAAATTAGGAAAATACCGATTCAATCTAAAGTATAACGGATCTGGGAAACAGGACAGGACAGCCTTAACGTATCTAGGTTTCGCTGTTACGTGTCTCCTCCAATGCAATCTCACCACGTGGCAGACTTAACTTTGACCTTTCCTAATCTCTTCTTCCGCTTTCCATTCTTTGCCGCAATAACTTCCCAACCCAAGCTGATTTCCTTTTCACACCAGCCAAAAAAAAAAAAAATCCCAAAGAATCTCTCTCTCTCTGTTTTGCAGTTGAAGTTTGATTTGCTGACAATGATTCTTCGGTCGGTTTTAATCGTGGTTCTGGTAGTGGGGATTTTATTCCCTGCATCGCAATCATTACGGTTCGAATTGCAATCGGGACATACTAAATGCATCTCCGAGGACATCAAAGGCAATTCAATGACGGTCGGAAAATACCACGTTGTCAATCCGAACGAGGATCACCCTTTGCCCGATTCTCACAAGCTCACCGTCAGGGTACACTAGAAAAACTAAAACCAAAAACCTAATTTTTTAATTTTTTGGGGTTTTATTTTATTCTTGCAATGAATTTTGAGATTAATTTTAATAAGAAGTTTTATTTTGGGGGTAACTGAATGAAGGTAACGTCGTCGTATGGGAATAGTTTTCACTCGGCTGAGAAGGTGGAGACGGGGCAGTTCGCATTTACGACGGCGGAGCAGGGAGATTACATGGCTTGCTTTTGGGCGCCGGATCATTCGCCGCAGATGACGGTTACCGTAGATTTTGATTGGAGGACTGGTGTCCACGCTAAGGACTGGACTAATGTTGCCAAGAAAGGCCAAGTCGATGTAAGTCTTCTTCTGGTCCTTTAAAAAAAATGTTCATGTTTTTTCGTTTAAATTTTTATTTTCTTTGAGCTTATTCTTTTATGGGGGCAGTTCTCATTAGTCAACTAACTCCTAAAATCAAGATAATTGGCATGTGAAAAAAGACCTTGGTTAGGGGTTTAACTCTTTGAAGGGATTGGCTTTATATCTGTTTGCTAGAGCAAAAGGTTAAGGGCCATACCTCTACAATACAGTATGTTGAAATCTTATGCTCAAAAGCTGTCGAAAGCATGCTGAAGACTGCAATTTGGTTAAGATTTACGAACCGTGATCAGTAAGATTTTATGTGCTGAGGAGGTTTAGGTAGGACTAATTGGAATTCATTGGATATTTTTGGTGTTGTCAGCTAGAGTTAGACAACAGGTTGGCAATTGTAAAAGGGGTGTCTTTCTCTTGTGCTATATGTCTATAAGACTTGTTGTTCCTTGTTACAAAAGATTCATCTGAGGTTTTGCTTGGCTTCACTTGTGTCTGTTTTAGGTGGGGATAGCTCTTTCTTCCCAAGGAAAAAGATAAATAATGTAACAAAGGTACATTGCTATCGATTTCATGGAAAAGTCAGCTTGCCTATCTTTTAAGAGAGAGGAGAAGAGGGGTGGGGGTGTTGAATGGTGTTTGTTGGTTTTGTTGCTTGTGGGTTTTAAGTACCAGAAAGCTAAGTAGATTTCTTCTAACAAGCATTAGAGTCATCTTGGTAGATTAGAACTAATTGAAAAAGATGTAAAACCAGAGTTGCCTAGTGCCAAGCTGAAGGGTCTCGGTGTTTTATAGAAATTACTGCTTTTTCTTTAGGCTTAAGCTCTGTTATCTTCCTTTTTAAGCAGGTCTGCCATCTTCACTTAGCATTTGTGGCTGATAATGAAGTTCACTAGGCTGGATCTCTTTGCACTTTGCCCTATTTTATGTATGAGAAGTTCCTTGCCTTTGTTTTAGCATTTTGAGTTATACACTGGCTTTTTGTATATTAGGTGCACACACTTTCACTGGATATTGATAGATTGCAAGATAATACTAATGAAATATAGTGCTAACCTTTTGTCTCTCCTTAGTCTGAAAGCATTAGTGTTGCTTTTCCAGGTTAGTTCTTTACACCATTGAAGCCATCGAACCTTCCAGCATATCAGTTATTTGATATTGGAATTTTTGTTTCCATCTTTGATCCAACCCTTGATCTAATTTGAGTAGAAAAAATGTTGGATGGAAAAGCAAAAGGCCTCATTTTTTGTTTGTACTTGTATTGTAAATACCAGGCGATGGAACTGGAGCTGAAGAAGTTGTATGATACTGTTACTTCCGTTCACGAGGAAATGTTTTATTTGCGGGAAAGGTAAAGGAAACATCTTTGTCACTGAAACTCCAAGCGGTCTTTGTTTTTTTAACTCACCACCTTTGGTTGTGTCTGTGGGATTTTGCAGGGAAGAAGAAATGCAGGAGCTGAACCGAGCTACTACCTCCAAAATGTTCTGGTTGTCCTTCCTCTCACTTTTTCTTTGCCTGTCAGTAGCAGGGTTACAATTTTGGCACTTGAAAACCTTCTTCGAGAAAAAGAAGCTCATTTAAGTATTGTAAGACAACAGTTGTTTTCTTCTGTACTCTTGTAAAATATTTTGGCGAAAATGTGCTTTGACAAAAATAATTTCCTAGTTAGATTAATTGGAATTGGAATTTTCAATAATTTAAAATTGGCTCTACTGGATCAAAAAAAAAAAAAAAAACGAAATTCCCCAATCAAAATGCAAAGCTTAGAATATAAAAGTCGAATGAATGGACAAATGATAATGAGAAAGCTTCATTGTTTACAAGAAATTCAGCCTAAAGACTTCACGACTTTGTCCAACCATTTCCAAACAGACACTAATAGAACACAAGAATTTGCTTTGCCTGTTATTGCTCTTCATAATCAATAGTGACTTCAAGGGATTACAATTGAAGGATGAAAAATAAAGCTCTGTAAGATGAGGAAACATTTTATATATGTCAATCTGCGTGGCCTAGATTTACTTGTATTAAAATATAATAACAGTTGAAAAGCAGACATCTAATTTCAAGATTGAATTTGGCAAGAATAGAGGAAATCGTGTCATGGCAGCATCTATCACGAGGTGATTAGTGAGTCTATTCAAAATACCGTTGTCACAAATGGGCGGGCCGGAGACGACGGGAGGGAAACAGGATTTATATCATCTACATAAAATCTTGAATATCATGCATTGAATATATTCCAATGGTGATCTGTAAGTACATTTTCCTTGATCTTTTCAAGCCTCTTGAGAATATCCAAGAAAGAAGGTCTTTGGTTAGCGTCAGCAGCCCAACACTTGTCTGTTAAGCTAAGAAAGATTCAAGAAGAAAACAATCAGCAATTCCACTTTTCCAAGTCCAGCACTCCAATTTTTTGTTTTAATATAAGATAAATTCAGTTAAGAAACTTTATTGCATTAAGGCGTGGTATGTTTATACAAGGCAGCATTAAGCCATGATATGTGTCAAGATGCTAATTAGTTATAAATAATTACTAAAAATATGCAAATCTTCATGCAGACATGATAGTTTACCTAACCAACTTATCATTTTAAAAGTAGGAAGTTATGGTTGGACACTGTACATGGTGTGGCACAAACCACGAAACTTTCTAGCAAAGTAGAAATTTATTGATGGCTTACTCTCTCAGTTCGGGGAGGTATAATTTTGAACGAAAAAAAGGCCGGTGTTCTTCTGCAACGTACTTAGCTGCTTCATAAGGCTCATAATTTGAGAATGGTGGTTCTCCTTCAAGCATCTGCTCCAAGTAAGAATAAAAAGCATTAGAACTAGTCTCAAATACTTCATGATCAATATCATTTTCAGAGAGGACGAAGATTACCTCATAAAGTATCATAGCGAAGGAGAAAACATCAACCTTTTTATCATATTTCCGGTGCTTGAAAACTTCAGGAGCCATATAACGATCTATTCCAATTCCAAATAATGTAAAGAAAGTAAGTAACTGAGGATCATATTTTATCCAAAGGAAATCTACAAGAAACACTCACAACTCCCTGTCTCGCCAGTCATTTTGTAGATATCATGAGAATTTTGAACCTTGATGAGCTTGCTCAGTCCAAAGTCTCCAACTTTCAAATGGTCTGCACTGGAGTTGACCAAAAGCACATTCCTGATAAAATAAACAAATTTTAACATGAAAAAGTCAATGCAATTCAAAGTTTTCAATCATGGGAGCAAAAAGAAAGGAAATCAACTAGAGAAATGGGGAAAATATTTTGTGCTTTCAGAAAAAAGCCAAAGTTAATTAAGCATTCAAAATTCAAAAACTCATTTCCGCTACATAAGCGCACAGTCAATGAATAATGACAGGATTGTTTGCACAGCAAAACTGAAATAGCAACGGACTTACCTGGGTTTTAGGTCTCGATGAATAATGACATTTGGCTCATTGTGAAGATAAGCCATACCCCTGGCCACAAAATTTATAAAATCTAGTTTAGCAAAATAGCATATACAAGAGAAATTTAAATGCAGTCACATAGCCAAACATATTCTGTAGAGTAGCTCCCTGTCAAAAGGGAGAGAAGTTGTTAAAAACCAAAGAAAAGGTAATGATTTTATCCTAGTTAAGAAATGCAACATGATTTATGGTATGCTTCTACATTTTTCACTCTTTTTCTCTAAGTTCTACTTAGATGCCAAAGCATGGCACATGGAGCTGCACTGACTATAAACTTAAAATAGAAGCTTTCTTATATACCTAGCAATGTCCAATGCAAAGTTGATGGCTGTGGATGGATGAAGTGCACCCTTTTCCTTGAGATACTGGTGAAGATCACCCTGTAATAGCATATAATGATAAGATTAAGAAAGGGTAATTAAAGAAAATTTAAGATTTCTTATAGAATATTCTACAGAGAAGTAAACATTTATGCATTCTCTCATCTAATAGAATGAGAAACATATATCCATTCACATACCCCTCTTAAATACTCAGTAATTAACATAAGAGGCTTTCTCTCAGTGACAGCTCCAAGGAATTGAACTATATTAGGATGGCGGAGCTTTACAAGCAAATTCACTTCGTGCCGGAAATCCTGACTGAGCCAGCACAGCAGAACACACGCAAAGAATTGCATTCGTAATACAATAACAAACTGGATTGACAGGAAATTTATCATATCTAAAACCAGCAAAGATTAACCCTGTAAAATGTATAAGTGGCTTTCAAAATTTGAAACTAATTACACCAAGGAGAGGTATGAGTCATTAAAGGAAAATTTTCATGCCTTTTTGGATGAATTCATGTGAGTTTTATCTTTTCCTTCGGTCACTATTCATTGTCAATGAGAATATACATTAAAGAAAGTAAACATTCATGGGAAAGGGCTTTGGAAGCAAACTATAGAGATATATTCAAAACATAGTGGCTTACATCACCAATCTGTCATCTAAAAGTGATGGAAGAATCCGTTTGACAGCTACAGGCGTTCCTCGCCAACTGGCCTTTAAAATCTCACCAAATGACCCCTGTCAGTATAGGATATAATCAGTGAAAGCATATATTCCAGATAGTATAAGGAAAATGGACCAGGTACTTGCATGCTCAATTGTTGACTACCAGAATTTAAGTAGCTTATATATGAATTCAAGTTCCAAACTGACAGATGGAACTTACACATCAAAGGGACACACCAACAATCTAAAACCACTTATAGAGGTTTGACAGCTAATTCAAACTTACATTAGCCCAAAGAAACATATCCTGAAATATCAACTTAATAATAATCAATCTTTCTAATAAGCAGAAAGGGTAATGTATACATTCAGCCATCTCCAAGTGCAGAGAGATTGGATCATACTACTAAAGACCATGTTCTGATTACGGCCAGTGCTGATGTAATTGTCCTGATAATTGTCAAATTCATACAGATTAAATCTCCATTTCATCAAATGCTTACCATCTTGCCAAAGAGGTGATTACCATTATGTTAGTCATAAGAGAATCTTTATTATATTCTTTCTTGGCAAACACCACACATCTACATCCATAATAAGCATTCTATGGTTTGACTAACAATCACATGCACTTATGGCAAAACGACAGAAGACATAACACCTAGTTTGAAAAGTGAATTAAGGCTTTGCTTGGTTGGGAGGATCAAAAGGAGGAAGGAAAAATTTTAATTCAATGGTTAAGGTACAAAGTTGGAAGGTGGTTATGAAACCTAACCATTGGATAAAAAATTTTCTAGGCCTCTCCTTTTCATCCTTCTTACCAAGCAAAGCCTAAAATCAAGACAGATACATCATGTAAAAATTGAAACAAGAAATTTTCCCAGTATAGTTTTGCACTTAAAACAGTTTGCATGCATGGGAAACAAGCTCTGCCCTGCATGTTAGCAATATTAAGAAATTGATATCACACCTTCCCTATGATATTTGAATTTGAGAAGTCCAGCTCAGAAGGGTCAATTTCCCAGTCACACTTGTTTGGTAGAGGGGGTGGAACTGGCTTTGGTTCGAAATGGCTTCCATTTTGGCCCTGCAAAAATAAAAACTTTTAGCCCATAAAAGCAGCTAAAATGCAAAACTCACAAGGTCTAAAAGGGTTTCCATCAGTTAAACTTGTTTAACTAGCTCCAGTAGCAACCAGATCAGAAGATATAATGAACAAGCATTAAAAGCCATAATCAGAGTGCATTTCACTGTTAAGGAAATTGTTCATGAATCACTGTAAACAAAATAAACATTGTCACATCAATATGGATAGGGAAACACACATGCAACATTCTGAACAAGCAGCCCTCTCTAATAGGATCTACTTTAGACAATATTAGCAAATTTCAAACGAATGATACCAATGATGTCCTTCTAGGATTCAAACAAAATAATTCTTAAAGAAGGATTGAAAAACAGACGAACGCTGAATGGAAAGTTAAAGGCCATCCACAATTTCGAGTCAGCCCCAATATCTAAGTCCTTGGTCTGACAAACAACCAAGTATGAAATGTACAAAATGATGACTAAAACGAAACAGATACTTGATCCATAATTAATCAAAGTGCCATTTCCTGCCATTAATCATCCGTCATAATGTTAAAGTTGGCTATTAAAGTTCATTACAATGAAGAAATGCAATTAAAAAAAAGACATTTTAAGAACTCTAATTTTAGACTAAATATTGAAAGAAAATAGTTATCAAAATACTCAATAATTAAAAATTGCAAAGCAAAAAAGCTGAACTTACGTAAGATAATCCACCATATGATTTTAATAGCTCGATCATATTATGTTTCTTAGATCCTTCTGCATCAGCTAAAGGCTGCAATCACCAAACAAAATAAAAAAAAGAACTTTATGTTAAATGCAAGAAAAGAAAAGACAGTGGAAACAGTGAAAGCCTGAAAATTAGAGAAATGAAGAGAAAAAGGAAAGGCTGAAGTGGCACCGTATTCTTCCAGCGATCTTGGGCGTTGACATCGGCGCCACAATCAAGGAGGCACTTGCTAACGTCAATCCAGCCGTGAAGTGAAGCAACGTGGAGAGGCGTACGGTTGTCGTAGTCCCTAGCGTGGACCAAAGACCGATCTTCCTCAAGAAGCTTGCGTACAGCGCCGGCGTCGTTCTGATGAGCATGCCACAAGATCAACGAAGTCCTGCTCACTCTCGCCTTCTCCTTTTGCTTGTCCGCTGATGATGTCGAACTCGCCTTCCCGCTCGATCCCTGCGCTGGCAATTCTCCACCGTATGTGTCTGAGCTCATGGTCAAAGATCTGTTTTCTTATTTCGGGTCTAATCGAATAGATCGCAATTTTTTTTTTTCCTTCTGTTATTATTTATTATATTCTCCTGTTTGATATGGCGCCGTGGAGGAGCGTTGGTTGGAATCTAAATTGGGAAAAATGAAATGCATTTGGAAAAAATAAATAACTTTTTTTTTTTGTATATAATTTTGTATCCGTTACCATGTTTTACCTTTTCAACAGAATAACATTCTTTCTCTCTCTCTCTCTGTAATTCTTTCTTTGTTACGTAGAAATTGTATTTTCTTTTCCCTCCTTTCTTTTCTAGAAAAACAATATGTTTTCCTACATTTTCACAGGTCGTTTTATCTATAATACTAAGTATCACTATACATATTAAATCTATTCCTTTAAAGGATAGGACAGTGACATATGATAAGACATGTGAATAACCGTTTACTTGTATTTTTCTAAAATAATATTTTTTTATTTGTTTAATTATAATTATAATATAATAAAATATATAAATAATAATAAATAATAAAAGGTGAGTAAAAATAGGAGGAAATGTTGTTAACAATTACAAAATTCTCAAAAATTTTTTAAAAAAATCAAACTAAACATTTAGATAATAAAAAAACTCTCTAAATATCAATAAAAAAATCAACCTAAAAATCATAAGACTAACATATTACGATATAAAAAATAACTAAAGCAATAATAACCTACACAAAAATCAATAAAAAATACCCAAAAAAAAATTATTTAAAAATTAATCAAATCTAGAATTTTTTTTTTTTCATAAAACATCACCTATAAACAAAGACAATAAAATTAAAAAACTAAAAAACATTAGAGTTAAGATTTTTTTAATAAATTTCAAAAGAAAAATTAACAACAATCAATCAATACAAACATACCTATAAAAACTCAGAGATGTAAGATTTTTAAACTTTTTTCAATTCAAAAAATCCAAAAATTTAAAATTATTTTTTATAAAATTAAAAATATCCCCGTGGCATGGTAGCATTCTGGTGATATATAAGTGGAAAGTCAAAAGTACGGGGAATGTCACTTTATCTATAGCCGTGGTTACAGATTAATTCTCCACATTTATACTTATATATTGATTATAGATATAAATTAAATTGGACCGACCATTTCATGCTTGGCAATACTTTATAGAAGCTATATTCTAAGATTGGGAATCATAATCTGCAGTGACATATTGTCATACAAAAATTTGTATTTGAATAAAATGCTGACAACTTCTAAATGCAGAACCGCAAATTAAGATTTTGTTCTGTATTTAAATGAATTTTACATTACAGCATAGGCCTACAGGATTTACCCTGACTCGCTTCATATCAAGTCCTCATCGGTCTTCAAGGGATAGCTTGCAGGCTCTCAGGTCGAGCTCCAGACTTTGGGGTAGAGGAGGTGTTCTTCCCTTACGGAACATAACAGCAAGAGCCCTAATCTTACGACAAAGATCAAATACCTGCAGAAAACAGTAAGTAGATTATTATTATTATTATCATAAACAACTATTTAATTGTAGGGTTAGAAAGACAGTAAAGTTTTTGGTAGCTATCGATGAGGCTTCCATCTCTGCAACACCTTCACATCCTTGGCCACCTCCCTGCATTAGGTCACAATATTTTGCAGCTTCATTCTCATCTTCAAATACCTATGTCACAAGAGTTGGAGTTGTTCAACTTGACAACCAGAGCGGCAGACCAACCGAGAGAAAGCAAATATTGTAAGATTAAAACACCAACTTCAACTATTTTCATTCGGAAAACTGCATGCACCATGACCATCAGCGCATTAGTAGCAGGGGAAATGAAGGCATACCATATGGCATACAGCAACAATACTAAATTTAACCATGGAGATGCTAGAGGATGGGATTAGAAAAGACATGTTAAGCATGAGAATAAATGCTTGATTAATTGAGACCAGAATTTGATTCATGTTTCCAGTCCCCTAATTTCCTTCGACAATTGACACTACACAGCTAAAACATCCAAACTAACTTTAGGAAAGATACAAATAAAAAAGACTAAATCATTAACCACTTACAAGCACTCCTTCCCTATCATCCTCCACCTGCATCTGAAACTTGGAACCAGCTCTAGGCTGTTTAGTTTTGTTTCCAATTCCAGAACTCCATTTTGCTCCTTTAGAAAACAATAATCCAAGTTCCCTTTCAACTTCACTGTTAGAAGAAAAGTATGTGAGGCAGGGCAATCATAATAATAATTCAAGAAAAGATACATAGGTTTCCAAGCTAAATTAGACCTGCGATTTCTTTGAGTTCTCATTGTGCACAACTAGTTTTCCTTGTGAGTTAGTAAATATAAAGGTTTCACAGGATCTCTCCATGGATTTGCCTCCAATACTGAACAAGATTAAGTGCGGGAAAAGTAGTGAAGCTTTGTGAAAAAAAGAAACAAAACAAAAGATATGGTACCATATTGTCGACAAAGCATCAAGCCTTGAAGAAATAATACAGGTTGCCAAATAATTTCCGACTATTACCCACGCTAAAAATATGCATCCATAAATTCCACTATTGCAGACCAAGTAGATATAGCAACTCATACTTTGTATATGTCAGATAAAGGCTCAATATTATGCAGCTAGCATGACTGTTAATTCTATGGAAGAAGTATGAAGTGGCAGCATAACAACTACGTGAATTATTATCTAGTAAAGAAAAAATATAAGCTCATGTTGTAGCTGGGTACAAGTTCCACAAATTTCTAATTATTTTGAAGGAAAACAACAAGACATGGATCTTTCACATTTGCTAAAGAAATGTAGTTGCCAACAAGTTGAATTCACAATAAGCCACCAGACAAAAATCCTGGAAATTAGAAAGAAAGAAGAATGGTAGGTGCCCCAACTTTGAGGTTTCAGTTCCAACGAAAACTAAAAAAAGTATGGAGAATAGAAAAGGATCAGTTCAGAGACAATTCACTAGAAATCAGAGGATGGAGCCAGGCATACTTCTCATTAATGACCAAACATTCCAGGAATAAACCTGCATTTCAACAGAATAGAAGGCTCTGCCTATAGGCTAAAGTTGCCACTTTTTAACTACTTCAACATAGAATTCGAATAGCAAGCAATTAGGTGAAAGAAACAAGCACAAAATTACAGGAATAAGAAAGCAACAGAAAGTAGAAAAACGCATTAAAACACCCAAAATATGCAGCATAGATAGAAATTAGCAAAGAACAGTTTTTACCATCATAGCTGCTACTATCAAAAGTCTGCTGCAAATGCCTCCGCATATCATACGCCCGAGACGAAACCCGTTTCACAAACTCGCTGGAAGTAGTTGGAATCGTACCGTCCAAATGAAGCGCCATTTCAACCTCCTCTTTCTCACCATAAACATCATCACCACAATCATCTTCTTCTTCTCTCTCGTCCCCACCGTTCAATTTGCATTTACAATAAAAAACTCGACTCAGTCTCCCTTTAGAAGAAGGCACGCTAAAGATAGACGAAAAGCGAGGAAATTGGTTATTGGTGGCGAAGGAAAAGACAGCTACTTGAGGAGGACGATGCCGTTGCATGGGCAAAGGGTTGCTCGGAGGAAGAATTATAGATGGCGAGACTGACGACAGGGAATCCATGGTTTTTTCAATTGTGGGTTTCTTTTTGGTGAGCTTTTGAAAGCTTGGGCTTCTGTTTAAGCAGCTTTTCAGGTTAATCAGCTCGTCTAACCCAAGGCGTCAAAGACGGGAATTTCTTTGCCGTGGAGAACTGTGTAGACAGTAAGCTCGGGAGAAAGGAGAAGGGAAGTTGGGTTCCTCAATATCTGACGAATCTGGCAGATTTTTTCTCTTCCGAGGTGGGTCCAGCCCGAGGTGCTAGGAGCTAACCGTGTCTAATCCGAATCAACCCAACCCACCCAATCTGACAGTGCAATGCTTTCACCAAAGGATGGCCCATTCTTGAATACAAGAATATATGTGGCCAAGAGTTTCACTTAATGGATTTACATAAAAGGAAAACCGATACAGATTGTTAAAGTAAATATACATTACATATCAGTTCAACATCACACAATGAGGAAGTATCAAATGGGTGGATGCGGTCATTATATGGCTAAAATGTATACATACAAGTGGCAGAAATAGCAACAAAGAACAACCATAAGTGGCAAAACGGTTCAAAGATTCATTAGCGATGTGAAATCTTGTAATAAAGGATTACGATGATTGCAACGACAAGAGCAACGATTATTGATACGACGATCCATTTGTTCTTGGTAATCCTCCGTGACATGGTGGTTAAAACTTTCTTACTCTTGTCAATGGCATTATCGACCTCATAAAGCTGCAAAAGAACAACAAGAAAGAAAATCAATAATCAACATCCCATGTACTTCATCATGTGTGTGCATTTAGTCTTTGCTCCCTCCTCAAGAAGTGATATGAAAAAAAATATATGGTATGTATAAGAATTTTGATCAGAATAACACCTTGTCATGGGCATGTAGGAGAGTCTGGCGCTGTTGATGTAAATCTTCAAGGATAGACACACCAAGCTCTTCTGTCTCCAGAATAGTTCTTCTACTCTCCTTAATTCTGTCACTTGACTGATTTAGTCTCTCCACTGACATTGATAATCTTTCTCTTTGCTCAGCCGAAACCTGTTCAATCAGTCACTGCCCAGTTAAGAAATTTTCCAAATAGGTTAACTGTTAAAAATAAGCATTCACATTTCATGCAGAATCATTGGCAAGTCAAACATATTTAGCAGTCATCAAAGGGTGATAATGAAACTTCGACAAACTGAGAAAAGTAGTGTTTGAAACTGATAAAATGAGAAGGTATGAACAATTCTCATAATCCCAAACTATCAACAAATACGTTTATCAAATTCCACCATCCCTAACTAACAAAAACAGCATCCCCAGTGCACGAGGCACACCCATTGCAAGGTTTAGGGAGGTCCAGATATATGCAGTCTTCCCCATGCTTAACAGAGAAGCTGCTTCTGTGAGACAGTGGCTAAACTGTGACCTCAAGATCAATGGAGCAACCTTATGATTGCACCAAGGCTCACCCTGTCTCCCCCAACTACACCATGACCACAGAATGGCGATGCAGCAGGATTATCAATACAGCAATATTAGCTTCTGAAAACGAATTCCATGCAGCAGCATATAAAACGGTGGACACAAGTTACAGTAGATGCATAGAATTACATTAAGTGATCATTTCTCAAACATCCTAAATTATGTGATCAAATCAAACACAGTTTCCCTGAGAGAAATTGATAAAAGATATAGCACAGGGAAAAAAACGAGACGATGATAAATGATCCAGAAATTACCGAGTGAGCATCAGCCATCCCAGACTCCAACAACTCATCATGAGCAGCCTGATTAGCATTAGGTGAAGAAATTCTCTTGAATTCCCTCTTCAACTTATTCAGATCAGCCTTATATTCCCTTAATTTAGCAAGAAGTGCTGCCTTTACCCCTGGCTGCAAACTCCTTGCCTCCAGGTCCATTTTCCGAATCTACCAACAAAAGCGAAATCCAAATCAAGATCACACAACAATCGAGAAAAAGAAAAAAAAAAAAGGAAAGAACAAAAACAAACATATCCTTCGAACACAGTACCAGGACATCAGCCTCATCAATCGCAGAATTTATCTCGGAAAACTTCTGCTTCTTCTGTTCTGCAAAGGGTTGTAACACCATAAAGAACTATATTAAAAAATTTCCTTTTTGAGGGGTGGAGGATTGAATGGATTGAGGAAGTACCTGCATCGAGAATAAGAGAAGCAGAATTGCATTTTTGGGACAGATTGGCTGAGAGTTCACAGTACTGTCGTTCATACCCTTCGAACACCTCACTCATCTTCAAAATTTTTCAGACAAGATTAGATCACCCAAAATGAAAAGCCAAAGATTTAGATCCGATTGGAGAAAAATGTTGTAGGTTGTTGGGGATTTAGGTAAGAAAATCTAATTCTTATCCCACTGTTTGCAAAGAGAAGAGGAAAGGAGGAGAATTATTTGACTATTCTTTTTTAAGGAACCGTAAAACTCAGACTGACAGAGATATAGAGATCTTCCCTGGACAGCTAGATTCTCTGTGTGTTTGTTCCTACTTTGTTGGTCGTCTCTTTTGAGCCTAAACGGTGCGTTTTATTATTTTCTTTTTTGTTTCTGAAAAAAATTTATTTTTGACCCATATTTATATTTCCAAAGAAATTTAAAAATTCTTTTTGTGGCATCGGGTGAGATGAATAAACAAACGAAAAAGAACAAAATGTTTATAGGAGTGCCATTTCTAAACAAATATACTAGGAAGGCCAAACGAAGCATGTCTATGGGGAAGGGAGGACGACAGGACCTCAAATGGGAGATTAGTAAAAGTTGAAAAGTGGAACCTTGAACTCTTTTTCTTCCATCGAAGATCGAATTATGAAAAATTCTTCATAATGGGATGATCATCCAGAAAGATTACTTCAGATGGGAGTTGGTATCCAACCATAACAACCGTGTCCTTGTCTTCACCATGGTCACTGTACACAAAAAAAGCCACTGGTTGCAGAGCCAAAATTTTATCTATGAACGAGCATTTTCTGGAAAATTCAGTGATGCAGCACAAGTAAAAGTAGCATGAGAACAAAATGATTCATTACCATTCCAAGTAAAATCTTCTAATTCTATGCTTCTATACATCTATGAGCGAAGGGAATTTATAGGGTTACATCCAGAAGATAGAAGTCGGATTTTTTCCTTCCAGATTTTCCAACTAATCGAATAAATCGGATTAATCCTTCCCTCCGACTGCAAAGATGGGGCAATATTATTCACATGTAGCCATGTTAGTTCCCACAAGCTATCTCCACCTAGAACACTCCTCTGCACGAGTACTCCCCTTGTCTTCATTACAAGCAAGGTGTTCTTAAGTAGCTCAAGCACTAGATCCTGAAGCTTCTTACTTTTCTTACCTCTGATTTTCACCTTCATTTATTTATACATTCGTCTGAGCACACCAAGCCATAGTTTGCAGAAAGTAGTTAAACGTGCAAGCTCATGGAGTAACTGTAAAAACACTTTGGATTTTCATTTAAAAAAAATTAAAAAAATTTCCATAATTAAAATATATTATTACTAATTTACAATGATACAGCAGTGATTTTAAAAAATCTAGACAAGTGCCAAATGGGGGTAATATATTATCTTTTCTGTGTCCTCGTTAATCATATGTTAACGATACTTTCAGAAAAAGGAAAACAAACTAGTGATAAAATTTTTTTTGGCCAGATGTGTGATAAAACTTAGGTCAAAGTAAAACCAAATTAAAAAAAGGTGTAAAATTAAAAGATATACTGGCACAAACTCTAGCACATTCACAGAAAGGGCAATCTGGCATCAATTCTAGTAAAATATATGACAAATTGCAAGATTGTCTGAATCAACTCCACATATTTGAATCAAATGTTCAGCCGCAATACCATTAAAAGCTGAAACACTAAAACTCTTAAATATCTAGCAGCCACTTGTGTCACTGAACACTAATTTGTTTCAGGCTAGAAGTGAGTAGCAAGCTATATATAAGCAATGCTAAATCTCGAACCCTATGCCATTATCTTAGCAGACCTCACATAGAGGCTATCTACAACCTTGCCAATGTTGGAGATTGTTTCCAATGTTGCAGGGTAGATGGCATCAGTCTTGGGATCGTCAAAGATGACGAGACATCCAGCACCCTGATCCAGAGTCCCTGCAAACTTCTTATCCAGAATCATCTGAGAAAGTTTCTTCTCCACATGATCTACAGGCAATTCAATCAGTTCAGCAATATGAGCGATTTCAACCCTTGAGAAAGGCTCAATCAATCTGCAAAGGTTCTGCTCCAATAGGGTGTCGTACAGGGAAGAAAGGTGCCTGTGAACAATAGGATCTTCCTCTAGTTGGGCCCTGAAATCACGAAGAGCAATCTCAAAAAGCTTCAGGGAGCGTTTTGCATGGGCATCAGCAACAGCTTTCATGGCATCAAGTTCAGGCCCCAAATACTGTAGCCCTGCCTTGGATGATATTATACCAGCAACATCATCAGCCTGGCTCACCATTATCTTGCACAACAACATATACTTGAGGCTAAATACCGCACGAGGATCTTCAAGAGCATTGAAAGCTTCAAATGCTTCAAAGAAATAGCTATAAGCAGTTTTGTAATCCTTCTCCTCTGCATGGAGAATTCCACTCTGCAAATCTATAGTACCCTGTTGAGCAGGAGGCACATAAATTGCATTTGCTGCTGTTCTTGCAGCTGTTAGAGATGCCTTGGCTTTAGGCAGGTTTCGAAGAGAGAAATGAAGCTTACTCTCCAACAAATCTATGTCCACAAGAAGCAGCTTGTCATCCAACCTTCTGACCTCCTTGATTAGGCCAGAAAGGAGATTCAGTGCTTCTGAGTACTCCTTGTTCTCCATCAAAAGAGCTGCAAGCTTTGCTTCAACTCGTTGACGTAGGAAGGTTCGCTTCTCAGCACGAGTCCACTGCACCACTTCTTTGCAAAGTGATATCTGGAGATCTGATGTTCCTGGTATTTTAGCTACATCATCAATTATACCACGGACAATTTTAGCAGTTTTTGCCTTTGGAATTAATGCAAAAAAGGGCCTCAATTGGGTCAGAAGGCTTCTGAGCTCCTCTGCTCGGTTCTCCTGTCTAAGAAGATCCGAGAGATTTGTTATGGCCTGCTCTTTAATCCGCAGAGCGTCAGGAGCAGATGAAGGATTTTCTAGTACACGATAGAGGATTGAGATGGCTTCAGATGGTGTGTTGGCTTCTAGGGCCTGAGCAATTGAATCAGTGGTTGCTGGAAGATACGATGAAGACATTGTAAATGCTTAGAAAAAACCTGCAAAATCAACAATTCAATTTGACATAGATGAACTTGCATAAATAATTAAATTCCAGTAGAAAAAGGGCTACAAATGTCAACAGACCCAAGAAGTTTCTAGCTACTTTGACAACATAGATTGCAGCCGTTTTAGTTAGTAAATCTTATATTGAACCAACTCACTGAATACAACAGTCAAAGGGAATTTAATAGCAACTAATTAAATTATTTCATTACTCAAGACAAAGACAAGCATCATCAAACAACTCGCCTTTTTTACAAAGCCAGAACTATTTTTACAAGCCAACTCCAACCTTCACAGGGCATAAAACCTTTCATCCAAAATTTTGAAAACAAGAAGTTTTATTGTTCAGTCCCTTTTGAACATGTTTTACCACAAATCAATGTCTGTTGTCCCATGTGCCATGTCAGAGGTCTAATAGAAACTAGTGTGAAATTAGCAACTCTTTGGACAATAGACACTACGATCTACATATCTGCAACTACAAAGCATGTAACTTTCTATAGATATCAACATATCGCAAAAGAACAAGAATAAAGAGCACCAGGGTTCTTTTTCCTGATCTCTACTTACCTACTCAAGTTTCACTTCAGTAAGGCTCAAATAAATATGAAATGTCAATGTAGTTTCTCACAGAAGAAACAGCCATGTGAGATTAAAACAAAGTGCTAATAAGCACCCCCAAGTTACAAAGCATGTAACTTGCTATAGGTATCAACATATCTCTCTCAACTCAAAAGAATATAAGAGTAAACGATGAAGGATTCACTTTGCGCTCCCTTTCCACCATTCAAAATTTATTTTTACCAATGATCTTCGATCAGGATATAATAAAGAGAACAGTGCATAAGCTCTCTATTTTACTTTACTCTAATGTGATTTCCGTTCCCAAGCAACTCCTTTCCTCTGGTATCATCTAACCTCCTCAATTTGCACCCCTTTACCCCATATCTTTACCTTCAGAATTCCAAACACACTGTCCACAGTGCAATGAAAACCTGACTTATTAGTAGACTTGGCAATTTGTGTATTTGTATCGTATAAAATACTAAAATTCTGTATTTACCATATTTTTATACAAAAATTACGTGTCACAATTCGTGACACGAAAACTTAAAATACTTTTTTTTTTGTTTTGTTAAACTCATTTATAGTTATTGTTCAAATTTAAGGTGTGTCCTTGTGTCTTATTTTCATATTGTGCTCGTGTGGCACCATTTTATCGTGTTTTAGATTGTGAGGTTTACTTCATAGCAATAGCCACCATATGATATGTTCCAAAGGACAAATTAACACCCACTTAGAACCTTGGAACTAACCAGCAGAAACCTATGAAGCTGTTCCCATTGACCACGAGGATATAAATCTGACGCACGCACAAAAAATAAAAGAAACAATATTTATTTAATTTATTAGGACACGGATCGACAACCGAAATTGGAACAAAAAAAAGGAATAAAACAGCGCCGATGACAAATCGATGGTGGCGACGGCGGCGATGGGAAACGGCACCGCCTTGACCACAGAGATACGAGTTAACTAGGAGGAACAGCAAAACGTCGAAATCAAACAACAAGAGAACATTTCAAAGAATAATCATAAAAAGAACTAAATCACAAACATAAATTCGGCAGTTAAAGAAAATTAGCACATATATCTTGAATCTGATGGGAATTTAAGGGGAAAAAAGAAACAATCAAAAGTTATCCACGACAAATCAAATCCCTATAGTAAACTGAGTGAATCGTACCTCCCCGAGAGAAGAAAATGGATGAATCGATCTGTTACTGAGTCACACGCTTCCTTTTTAACTCAGATTGCACTCTTTAGGCTGGAAGTAGTTCACCTTTTTCTTTTGGTCCAATCCGAGTTCGTCTCACAGAAACGGTCTATTGAAATTTGCTTTGTAGGATTTTGGGCTTTTAACTGAATTTGGGCTTCCCGTAGGATTGCTTACCCTACTTTAAAAAAATGATTTTTTTTTTTTTTTTAGTGAAAGTTTATTGCGCTTGTATTCTGAAGTAAATAATTTTTCTTTTCAAAGTTCGGACGTAAAATTTAGGAATCTTTTTTATCTGAGATTTTTTGGTGTTCCTTGTTCATTTTAAATTTTGACTAATCTAAAATCGAATTGAGTCAAACCTTATAAAAAAGATAAATTTTCATAAATATATTCTTTTTATTTATAAAACTCAAAATTAAAAATTTATTTTAAAAAAATTGAAATCTTACTTAAAAAAATTAAACTACAAATATTAATATACTTAATATTTGATTTAACGATAAATACATGTATTTATTTATTATTAAAAATTTAATTTAATTTTTAAAATTAAAAATATAATAATAAAAATATACTTTTGAACCGTAATTTTATAGATTATGATTTTATAAGCAAGAATCGCACTTTTTTCATTGACATTTTTTTTTAAAGGATAAAATTATAACAAAAGGCCTTCGAGTTTTAGTGTAAAATATCTTATAATGTATGCAGTTTAATAATTTTTACATTAATAGTGTTGATTCATTGTATCAACAAACATGTTTTATCAATCCATGAAATTTAGATTACGAACTTTGTATGATGTTTCAAAATTGTTGTTTATTTCTATCTTGAAATTTACTTTTCTTAATTTTTTATTTTATTATTGTCATATTTATTTTGCTCTCAAAAGTCACAAAGAAAGATTAAAACCAATTACCATATGTACCAATATTTTAAAATTTGCATCCTATTTGAGTTGATTAGTAATGGAAGTCACATGTTCATTGCAATAGTTGCATTCGGGAATCTTGCAATATCCCCATTAATGTGATTGACTCATGGTTGTTTTTTACCACTACTGTTTTTCCTAGGTATAGCAGAAAGCACACTTTTTTTTTTTAATTAAGTTTTGTCTTTTAATTAGATATTATAATTTACATATTCATAATATAAATATTTTATACAAAAATTATATATTTAAATTAATGTCAGAAAAACATAAAATATATATATATTTTTTATTATTTTTATATTATATCAATATATCGTATTTTAAATTATGAACTGATCTAATTATATAATTATGTATTTTACAACATAAAAAGAATATAGTAATACTCATCTATTTGTATAAATATGTAGTATTAGACTGGTATCTGTGTTTCTTTTGCTTATACAAAAGGATATTGTGAAATTCATATAAGCTGACTCAAAATTACAAAGAAATCCTGAATTAAAATGGTTCCATGTTGCTCAATGGGCAGGCCAAATGGTCAGTCAGCTGACTCGAAACACTGGAACCCTGCGTCGTGCTGATAATAGCTCATTCATCTGAGCAATTTGAACCAACAGCTGGTTGATCTTCTGCACCATGAAAATTGAAAATGAAGAATGAGTTATAACATATTTAATTATTCATCAAATGTTGTACTTGGAGCCCAACTCTTATGACTCTGACTAGCAATGGAGAAATCAGGAAAACATTAGAATTTCTGAGTAGGAAGTTGATGCAAAACCTGGTCTTTCTCTTGAATCAAGAATATCAATCGATCCTTCTTATCTTCCTTGATTCTTGCACGCCATTTCCTAACTTTGGCATACATCAATGACAGCAACACAGCTGCTACGGCTCCAGTAACTGCCCCAACTGGCCAAAACCCCCATCCAAAGGCCATATGACATCGAACTCTAGCACCAACTTTCACAATCCAATTAGTCAGGATTTTACCAATCTCGTTTGTTTTCTTCAAAGGCCGTGAATTTGCTTCATCCCCGGTAGACGACCAAGAGCCCACTGATGAATTTACCTCTGATTCATCATGGACATGAACTTCTTCTTCTTCTTCTTCTTCATCATCATCATCATCATCGTCTGATGTTATTCGTAATCCTTCATGGCGGCTTGGAGGGAAGACAGACAAATCATGTTGATGTTGGGGATGGTTGTCATGTTCCCCTGATGTTGTTAAGGGAGGAGTTGAATATGTTGGGGCCTGGATTTGCTCCCAGTCGCTGAAGCCATCTGATGCCTCGGCTTCATCCATGTTTATCTCTCAAGGTTGGTGTCACTGGGTGCTGAAATACCAGGTTCTCTACGTTTATCCACTTAGCCTGTAGCATTCAACTTGGGTAAAAAATCTGCTTCGAGGGCACGAAATATCTCTAGCGGAAGGAGGCTTGAAAATGTAGGAATTGACTGAATTGTTGTTTTTCATGTCCAGTCCACTTCAATCAGTGAACGACGGAGCTTCGTTTTGGGTCTTTCGTTGCAAGAATTTGAGGATGTTGTGGGCCACGGCTCCTTTCATCGATTGAAATTTCTTTTTTTTTTTTCTAATATAACTGTTGAATTTCCTTGATGGTTTTGTTTAATAGGAAGGATTGAAAATTTTTTTAATTTAATAATTTTTATAGCTACACTTTTACTTTTAAGCTTGGTTATTGGATTAAAATTTTTTTTATCTGCCTAATTCTTTCTTTCTATTTACCTAAGCAGGTAAATGTCATTTATGCTGAGTTTATAGAGAATTGGTATGTTTTGAAGGAGAAAAATTTAGACGAAATTTTTTAAATAAAGATTGTGAAAATTTTTTATTAAAAATGATTGAATAAAAATTAAAATCAAAAATCAAAATTGATATATTAAAATATTTTATTATATAGATTAAGTGGACAAAATTATTTTAACAAATAAATATATTTTGATATACTTTTTATATATGCCTTTTTGGTGAAAATTTTGATATAAGTTTTACGGTTTGATAAATACATATCAAATTTGTATTATAAATTATATTTTTAATAGCTTTTCATATATTATTAATTTTATCATTAAATTTTATCAATTTATCGATTTAAATTTTTTTATTAAATCAATTTTTAATTAAAAACTTTTCGAATTTAACCTAATGAATTTTATCTAAGTATTGTCCTGATTTAAGGTATTTTTCATTAAAAGTAAGCCCATAATTGTTGAAGCTAAGAGATAAACCTTTATGCTATTATTATTTTTCCACAAAATTAATTTATTAAGATATACAACATCGATGTTTATATATTCAGTGATTTTCTTTTTCTTATTTAATATTAAATTGAAGCATTCTATATATTATCTTAAAGCATTTGGCATGACATTCACTTATATGATAAATTGAGAAGGTTTTTTTGGATTATTTTGTAACTACACTTCGTCACAATTTTAGATTATATTTATTGGATTCAATAAACTAAAGGCTCGAAACAAACCTAAGTTCAGGAAATCCATACAAGAAGAATAGTTCAGTGAGGTTTTGGGAATGTTATCTAAATGCATCAATCTTAAAAATGTCACTTGTACATAATTTTTCCTGATTAAATATATCACTTGCTCTGTGTGTGATATTTTGGCCTATGTCGTGCATTGGACGTATAAAAACCTCCAAATAAGAGGATGAATATTAAGGATTAATTTGGATTCCACCATGTTCCGAATTTACTGTATTATTAATTGAATTTAAATAATAATTTTAATAATTTTTTTTATTAAAATTAATATTTTTAATTTTATCAAAATTAATTTTATCATCGATCCAAATGAAATCTAAAACTATTCCTATGTTGCAGCTATTTTTTAACTTTTTCTATTTTTTTGTCATTTGAATACTTAATTGAGTATTAAAGTATGTTTCAAATTACAATTTTGATTCATCAACAATATTTTTTTAATATAATTTTATTATAATCTCTTGATTTAATGGATAAGAAACTTAAAAAAACAAATTGTTAGACATGGGTTCATTCTAGCAATCCCTATCCCCCTTAATCCTGCGAGCCAAAAAAAATCTGCCCAAAATCAAAGAACTTGGCGGGTAGATTGACTGGTTGTTGCCTCATTCATTTAGTCAGACGGTTGACCTAAACCAAAACCCACCAACCAAGTCGTTATTTATTTATTCAAATTAAATAAATACAAAACTCCTAAAATTCTTTCCTTAATCACCGTAAATCCCTTCTCAGTTAAAAACAAAAGCGAGAAAAAAAATAATCCCAACACGAAAATGGAACAGTGTTTAAATATAGTCCGAGCGAAAAGACACAAAAGGACATCTTTGGTAATTTAGTGGTGGAAGAAGAAGAAGAAGAAGAAGAAGCCACTGCAACAAGCAAGCTCGCATTAAGTGTAGTTTCTGGCTTTAGATCTTGCCTTTGCAACCAAACAGTCCAAACTTTAACAAGAAAAAGGTTCGATTAATCTCTCCAATTCTTTTTTTTTCGTTGTCAATTGCTGAGTTTTAATTTTCGAAAATTTTGATTTCGTCTCTTTTTTTGTCTTATAACTGCTGTAAGTCATGAGCATCAGTGAAGATAGCTACGCTTATGTTTGTGATTCGTTGCAATTTGAGTTGAATAATTGCTCCATTTCAAATTTGAATACATGAGATTTGTCGAGCTTGCTTTGCTTGTTTACGGTTCTTTGATTGTTTGTTTTTGGATGGAAAACTTGATTGGTTGCATTTTTGGAGATCCAGGAATGAGGAAATGAAGTATAAAAAATTAGGCACTGCCATCTAAAAACTGTATACAGGAAAATTAGAGGACATTAAAATTACTAATTGGCTTTTAGATACAAGATTTTTGAGGTCTTTTATTTTTTGTAGCATTGAAATTGTTCTCGACATATGAAACGCTCTATCATTCTGCTTTTTTTTGCAATTTATCATTTCTGCATGTATGAAATGAAATCTTGCAAACTGGTTTTTTTTTTTTTTTTTTATTTTTGCTTATGGTGGAGAGATTGTTGTGAAATTCATTTTTTTTGAAAAGTTTTATTTGGATATATAACAGAATTGCCTTCTTCTCGGTGCAGTTTTGAGTTTGTATAAGCCATCTTTTTGAAGGGTTTGAACTTGCTTTGAAGAAATGCTTGTGTCTGCTTTACTCACATCTTTGGGAATAAATTCTGGCCTTTGTGTATTATTCTTCACATTGTATTCAATATTGAGGAAACAACCAAGTAATTATGAAGTTTATATACCACGCTTTCTTGCTGAGGGGAGCTCTAAGCGGAGAAGTCGTTTCAACCTAGAAAGACTAATACCATCTCCTGGTTGGGTCAAAAGGGCATGGAAGCTATCTGAAGAGGACCTCTTGTCAACCTCTGGCTTAGATGCTGTTGTCTTTATGCGTCTTATTACCTTTAGGTGAGTGGTTTCTTTCATCAGGAAGTGTTTTTTAGCATCAAGAAGAAAATCTTAAGATATCATGTGATTTTTGCAGCTCCAATAGGTAAGTCAGTATATGGATTTTTGCTTATACATTTGCTTGTATACTTTTGTTATTGTTTCCTCGTTTTTGCAGCTCCAATCGTGCTTTTCTGACTCAACCTCATGTTTGTTATTTGCTCTTAATACTGCAGTTTGAGAGTATTTTTGTTTGCTGGGGTTATTGGGATATTTGTTCTTCTTCCAGTTAATTGCACAGGAGATCAACTTAACGATATTGATTTTGCTGATTTGTCAAATAATTCTTTGGATGTGTTTACCATTTCAAATCTAAACAGTGGCTCAAAAAGGTAAGTTCTAGTGTAATCTGATAAGTTGAACTTTGATTCTACGTATCTACTTGACTTAACGAAATGGATGGATGCCTTCAAAAATTAACTATAACCTTCCTCAAGAAAGATTATTTTATGCTCTTGAGTTTTCATTACATGTGAAAGAAACCCGAGAGAGTGAATTATGTCATAAGAAAGATAATGTTTTTATGTTCTTGAGTCTTAAAGAAATGGTGATTGTCATTTAGAACCTCAAAGTTTTTATCTTTATTATATGCTTATGGCCTAGGCAAGTGCGAAGGAAAACTTACTAGTTTTGGCTTTTTTGGCAGGTTGTGGGCTCACTTTTGTGCTGTGTATCTTGTCACTGCATTTGTTTGCTATCTACTCTATTATGTAAGTCCACTTCTCTGGACCAAAGAAATTTGATTAACAGAATTCAACTTCCTCGAAGCCCTTGGTCTATTATATGAAGTTTCAAGTCTTATGTTTGTTATACAAGTAGAAGCCTTATTTATCCTCAATGTCACAGGGATGCTAATTTATAGAACTTAGTTTGGTGTTACTGATCATTATTCTTCTCTCCTTGTAAAAGATTTTGGAGCTGTTTAAGCAATTATATTGAACTGGTTACTGATATTTTCTGCAGGAATATAAATATATAACTGCAAAAAGGATTGATTTTTTTCACTCAACCAAACCTCAGCCACATCAATTCACCATTTTAGTACGCGGTATACCTGTTTCTGCTGGGAGCAGTGTTAGTGAGAGTGTTGAAAGCTTTTTCTTGGAGTATCATCCTTCTACATACCTTTCTCATATGGTTGTTCATCGAACAAGTAAACTTCAAAGTCTCATTGTAAGAATTTTTTTTTTTTTAAATTTTTTTATGTTTTCATTTACCCATGTTCTTTATTTTCTCTTTAATTCTTTTTTAGTTCTTTTCTTCTTTGTGATAAATAAACATAATTGAGCAATTTTCTTTTCATGCCTGTGGGTTTGTTGCCATGCCATGTATGGTTAAATAGTCTTCTAGTTGTGCTGGATGTATCCTGTCTACATTTTTTTTTTTTTGAGCAAGTCAAGTTCCATCCCTCCCTTCCATGTTTCTAACAGTTATTTCATTGTTCTTTCTTAATCCCTCTCAGAAGGATGCAAAAAGATTGTATAAAAGGCTTACCCACTTACAGTCAGATCCCAATCAGCAGAAGTATAGGCATGTTGGGTTGTTTGGACACAGTTGATCTGGTGGATCATTATGAAAAGAAATTAGAAGACATAGAGGAGAATCTGAGATTAGAGCGATCTGAAGTTTCATTGGCAGCAGAAGTATGTGCTTGTACCTTCTTTTTTTCTTTCTTTTAACATTGGTCTTGTTATATTTTCCAACTTTTGTCAGAATCTTATCTAGTAGTCTGAATGCTTCAAAAAGCTCTTAATTTCTGGATATTTTGTTTATGCTCACATTTATCTAAGTGCTTAAATTATCAAAATATAAATTATGATTTCTTATTGAAATAAAAGGAACATGTAATGCAAACAATTTAATGAACTCCAATAAAATTATCTGTGTAATGCATTATAAAAGGCACTAGAGTTGGCTTTTGAACTTCTGGTTCTATATACGGCAATTGACTTTGGCTGCATAAGAAATTCTGAAAAGAAATTTGTGAATCTAATGATTTTATAAGATGCAACTGAGGTGACACTAGTAGATGGACCCTTCAGTAACTGTAGAAATCAAAATGAGGGAATACTGAAAATTGGTGGTTGTTAGATTGCTAGAGTGATCACCAAAGATACTACAAATGGATTTTATTCACAGAAGTGATATTTTCTTTTACTGTCTGTCCCCAAAAAATATGATAAAACTGGAAAAAAAAAAAAAAAAGGATGTTTCTATGATGGTTTTTTCGTTCCTGATTTCCCTTTCTAAATGGATTTCCTAATGTGCAACTGTGCTGCGCTTGCTATGGTTTATGCTGGCTCATATTCTACTTCATTCTTGTGGCCATTTATTTTTTAAGACTAATTTGTGCCAAAGAACCTAAAAGGTAGTTATAGAGTGTTTATAACCTCAAGTGAATCAATGATATACACATAAAATTACATCTTAACTTTGCAATTACTTTGGTTTTAAATTTTTTTGTGGTGCGTGGAGTATCCTATTGATGCATTTCTTATTCAATGTAAAAGGAAGTTCGAGCAGCTTTTGTCTCTTTCAAGTCTCGGTATGGTGCTGCAATTGCTTTCCACATGCAACAATCAACTAATCCAACACAGTGGGTTGCAGAGCAAGCTCCTGAGCCACATGATGTCTACTGGCCTTTCTTTTCATCATCATTCATGAGACGATGGCTTTCTAAGATTGTTGTTATTGTTGCATGTATTTTCCTGACAATTCTATTCCTTATTCCTGTTCTGGTTGTGCAAGGTCTTACTAACCTAAATCAGTTGGAAATTTGGTTTCCATTCTTGAAAAGCATTCTAACCATGTAAGTGGCAGTTTAAGAGCTCCAGCTTATGTCATTTCACCATCATTCCTGTTTTTAATGTTTTACTGCCGCATGTCTGTGTTGCTGCCCAAGCTTTCTCCTTGTAAATCTGCCAGCAAGCTGTTTCTACATTCTGCAAAGTTACATCTTTCTTTTCTTTTCTTATTTTTTTTTCAAGAAAAGAAGAGAAGCCTTTGAGAATTATAATAGCTAAATTGGATTGCTTCAATTGATAATATCAGGCAGAACCAGATTATTGCAATTTGTAGATGGATGAAATTAATCTGTTTAACTTATAAATTTTTGCATTAATAAGGAGTAAATGTCCTGGTTCCTTCTGTTGTATTGAGAGAGAGGGAAAAAAAAGCAAGATTGATGTTGTGGCTTTGCTACTGAGAAGCAGCTGATATCTGGTTATAATTCTGTTCTGCAGTTCATCTTTTAGACCACCTTTGTTAATGGTAGTCAACCTTGATTCTGTTTACCGCTTTTTTAGGCATGCATGTTCACACTTCCCTCGTTGTTTCACTTGTTTGTTGAATAATTGATGGAATATATAAATGCAGTCATGATGACCAGATTAAAATTTTACTTCTTTGTCTCATGTCATTCAAAAACCTTACTTCTTTTTGCTGTTTCTGATCTATTCTTCAAAGGAGAGTAAATGGTGTAACCTACTATTTCATTGTATATTTTTATACTTTCACAATTTTATTAATGCTGATTAATCAGAAGATTGCAGAATAAATACTGATGATATTGTGTAGTTGCTTTTATATATACAATTTTTAATCATATTCTCTTATGCGCTGTAAATGTCAATATCTGAGCATTTTCATGTTATTTATCCTTCTTTATTCATTCGCTTAGTAATGCAAAGTTTAATTATTGCCTGTCCTGTTTGCAGAACATTTGTCAGTCAGGTAATTACAGGGTACCTTCCCAGCCTTATTCTTCAGTTGTTTCTCAAGATTGTGCCTCCAATAATGGAGTTCCTTTCCTCCATACAAGGATATATATGCCACAGTGATATTGAGAAGAGTGCGTGTAACAAAGTGCTCTGGTTCACAATATGGAACATATTTTTTGCAACTGTATTTTCAGGATCAGTTTTATATCAGATTAATATCATCCTTGATCCAAAGAATATTCCTGCAAGGCTCGCTGTTGCTGTTCCTGCACAGGTGAGAATACATTTTTCAGCAGAAAATTTCCTTGACAAGCTTTATCCAATATAATTGGGGAAAATGGAATGGTGTTGGAATGGTGTTCTTTCTTTAGTGCTACGTAGGGCATAACCGATGCAGGAGAATAATGTCTGAATAATTGCTCCAACTTGACTGACACTTTCTTCTTGATTGTGTGTATACTGATCAAGATTTCATTATAACATTAATATTATTGAATCCAATTTGAGGGACGATGTTGTAGATGAAAATTTGAGTCACTAAACTTAGGAAGTCACTGCAAGTAAAACTGGTACTGGAATATAATCTTACAATTGCTAATGTTTTTTATCTTATGGAGAAAAAAAATTAGAACATTCTACCGAAATGCTATCCACACATGGAAACTTGTCGAAAAAAAACATATTATAATGTTTATTTTGTTAGATAATAATTCTTACAAATTGCTAATATTTCCTTAACGTAGAAAGGCTGAAGAAGGAAACTAAACCTCAAGGAATGTGTTCCCTAAAAGGATGACTTGTCCTAAACCTAAAGGCAGAAACTATTAACATTTCTCCCACCGTGCATGTGCACTCATTCAACTTATTATATATGTTAATTTGACCTGTTGCTATGATACCATATTAATTTTCTGGGATTGTTGATAATAACAATGCTAATTCTTTCTGTAGGCATCTTTTTTCATCGCTTATGTCGTAACATCTGGATGGACAAGTACGTCATCAGAACTTTTTCGCATAATCCCCCTTATTTGCAGTCTAATAAGAAGACCTTTCAGTTGTTGCTTGGATGAAGAATTTGAAGTTCCATCTATTCCTTACCATAGAGACATTCCAAGAATTCTTTTCTTTGGACTTCTTGGAATTACATATTTCTTCCTTGCACCATTAATTTTGCCCTTCCTCTTGGTATACTTCTGTCTTGCTTATATCATCTACCGCAACCAGGTTGGTTAGCTATCTGACTTGCATTTTTTTCCTAATGTAATTTTTCCTGCGTTTTGTAATTGTCATATTCAAGTACGTCATGTTAAGCTAAGTTCTTTTCTTATATCAAAATTCACTTACCAGGTGAGATGAGTAATCTACAATGAACTAGTGCATCTGGTTAAGTTGCCATAGATAAAAAGGCATTACTTTAGTCTTTATCATATGTCACTACAATGTAAGGCTACTTTTTTGTATTGGTCAGTGGATGATAATATGCTGTAGATATAGCTGGCCTATGTGGTGCAATATGATTGCTTGATTAAAAGATTTTTTTGTAGTCAAACCTTTGGAAAAGAATATGGTTCTTATAATTATGTTGATACACAAGTGTGCTACAAATATACCTGCATTTCAAGATGATTATGGAAATAGTAAACATTGACTTATAAGCTAATTCTTGGGATTGCATGTGACTGCGTCTTTGAAAGATTAAGGTATGAAGTTTGAGTCACTGATCGAAAATTATAATTTATGAAGCCTTCAATATGCTCTTTGGTTATCATTTCTGTTTCAATTGTATGCCTTAGTTATTAATTCTCATGCAAATACATGAAATGAAGCAGCACATTTTAGTTTTTGACATTTGTATTTCACAATTTGTACAGATATGTGCTTTCTGGGATTAATCTGGACTAACTTGCATTAATCTTTAGCAAATTTATTATGCAGTTCATAAATGTATATGCACCCAAGTATGAGACTGCAGGGAAGTTTTGGCCTATTGTGCACAATTCAATGATATTTTCTCTCGTACTTATGCAAGCCATTGCAGTGGGAATCTTTACGCTGAAGAAACTCTCTCTAGCATCAACTTTAGTTTTTCCTCTTCCTGTCATTACACTTCTCTTCAATGAGTACTGCAGGAAACGTTTCTTGCCAAATTTTATCGCCTACCCTGCTGCGGTACATATCTTCACATGCCAAAAATATTGTATGCTTAATGAGTGATGGGATGGTAGCATCAAGTGTAACTATTCCTGCTCTCCTCACTCTCCCACACATGCACACAGAAGTCTTTTGGCTGTTGCTGTTAAATCCTCTATCTTGATGTTAACTTGGATTTTACTTCTTACAGGTTTTGATAAAGAGAGACAGGGAAGACAGACATGATCCTAAAATGGCAGAATTCTATGATAATTTAGTGACTGCCTATCAGGACCCAGCCTTGTTACCAATTCAGTTTTCTACAAATAGTGACAGTCTTAACAGCCCTCTTATATCAGCTTCTGAAGTTCGACATTAAGGTATGATTGTTTTTATTATTTATTGACCTAACTAGTAACACTATGATTTACCGCCTTTTCATATAGATTTTGCTTCTTGTGGCATCAATAATCACAGGTATCTGAGGAAAAGTGCACTTAATGTGCATAGGATCTATGCCTGTTTGCGTCCTCATAGATATACATGATTATTTGTGTAGTGGCATGTAGATGAACCATAAGCTATAGCAAAACCCACTAAGCTTGTCTCGGCAAAACAAATCTGACCTGACATTCCCCCAAATTTTCTTGTTAACAAAACCTGCTTATGCCATTAATCGTAAAACCATATTCCAGGTTGCTAGCTTATTTTTGGATGCTTAGATGATATCCACTCGTTCTCTGTATCCTCGTTGTTACTAGTTTATTGCATTCAGATCAAGATGGAAAGCAAAGTCATGTGGCCAATAGCTGAAGGTCCATCTCCAGCACAGGCTAAAACTTTTAGTGTCGTGTTATACTTGAACTTCTGCTGCTCATGCATCTTTCATCACCATTGTATCATCACAAAGAAAAGATTGATAGGAACTTACCCTTGCTGCACAGTTTTGATTACTTGCTATCTCCGAAATGGTTGAATTACAATATAAACGAGATTATAGCCATGGTTTGAAACTGACATTTGTATAAGAGAAGGAAAACATTTTAACACTCATTCAAATTATAAAGCATGGATAGATTTTTTTTCTTATTGTTAAGGTAAAACTAGAATCTTGGGTGGGTGAGTTAACTCAGTTAAAGAATGTTGAACTTTCTAGTCAATTAGGTGGGTTTGGAATAGTGAAGTCAAACATCTCATATCTTATTTGTTAGTATTTATTTATTTTGTTTTGCAAAATTTTTTAGTAAAAGCGATCACGCGGTTTTAACGATTTGATTTCTTGACAATATCAAATAAAAAGAACTCAAGGTTGTGAGCTGGGGCTCTCATCCCATTTGCCATATTTATTTACTCCAATAATTTTAATTTATTGCAACAAAGCGAAATTATGCCAATATTTAACTGGAATTGTCCTCGTAAGTATTAATCATGGATGGTAATTTCAAAGAAACAAAAGAACAGCACAAAAAACGCAACCCAGGAATATTACTATAGTATATTTCAAAGCATTGAGGGCATCTACTTTCGTCTCCTCTTTTGGAAATTTGCCCGCCATTTTTTGATCCATTCTCCGGTTTCTATTTTCCCAACTCCAAAGTTTTAAGAGCCTCAGCACTTTTTGAAACACATTTTTTCATTCTTAAGAAACGATTAGGTTTCTCTTTTCTAATTAACACTTGTTTTTCATACTTCAAAATTCAAATACAAAAATTATGCATCAATCATTGAATTAAATGTTCGAATGAAAAAAATAAAATATCATTAATTGTCAATACGAATGCTAATAAAAAAAGAAAGCTTTTTTGATACAGTGAAAAAAGATTGAAACTGAATCATTGAGACACGGTAACATTTAATAATTTAGAACAAAATGATGAGGAGATCAGTACATATGAAAACTGAAATTCAATCTTCTAACTAAGTCAAAGTAAAAATTTCACTTCAATGACTCTTTCCTTGTATTCTCCTCCTTCCGTGAAAGTGAAAGGTATGCATAAAATTCAATAGGAAAGCCGGACTAAGCATAGTACAAAGAAATAGCTACAACAAAGCCCTCACAAGTAATCATCCCATTGAACAGATTCCTAATCTGATCTCCCTTATAAGTACATTGACAGCAGCTGAGACAAGCAAGACAATGATGAAGTAGGAAACAAGGTTGATGGGGAAGAGAAAAGCAAGTGATGAAGAGAAGGCGACGAATTTGGGGCAAATGGTGATGGATAATGCTGCAGCAGTAGCAGCATTAGGTGGAGCTCGGCGAGCAAGAAAAGGATTTGTTGGGGTGAGGCAAAGGCCATCAGGAAGATGGGTAGCTGAGATAAAAGATACCACACAGAAGATTAGAATGTGGTTGGGAACTTATGACACTGCTGAAGAAGCTGCTAGAGCTTATGATGAAGCAGCTTATTTGCTTCGTGGAGCTAATACTCGAACCAATTTCTGGCCTTGTTCCCTATCTTCTCATTCCACACCAGCTCTTCCCTCGAAAATCGCCAATCTTCTCTTGCTTAGGCTCAAAGCAAGAAACAGTGCCGCTTCCATGGCTTCCAATTTGCTTGTTAACGATCAAGGGTATGAAGCAGGTGGAGGAGAGGAAATTTGCTTTGATGATTTCATCCATGTGCCTGAAGATTGTAGTATTGATATCAATAATTGTGAAACTTCTACCACTTCTACAATAACTACAATATTGAATTCTGCTAGTATTAGTGATTGCATGTTGGAGACTTTTGGGTCAATTGTTGCTGAAACAGAATATGGTGATGATCTCAAAGCAATTCATTTGGACAATAACTTGGGTAATGTTGGTAATGGCAACAATTATATTGAAGGAGCTGGGAGAGAGGAAAAAAGGGAAGGGTCGGAAGAAGAGAAGACTGATATGGGGGGTCTATCGGATTTTCAGCTCGTGGATGCTTTACAAGTATCCTGTTGCTGTTCTCCATTTGAGATAGCAGAGGAAATGGTGAATCTAATGGAGCAGCAAGAGAATATTTATGTGGATGAGCCGTGGATGCTTAGAGAGACGATGAAGAGAATGAAGTATGAACGGAAGTTCTCAGCATCTCTATACGCCTTCAATGGAATACTTGAATGTTCAAGGCTGAAGCAGAATGAATCAGAAAACAATGCCAAGGGAAATGACAAATTATCTCAACAATCTAACCTTATCAGAAACAACTATACCAATACAGAAGATGAAAAGAGAATCGAAGTAAAGGAAGAACATGATCAAGAAATATGGAGCTCCCTTGATCTTCCTCCTATCTGCTACATGAGTAATTAGTTTTGACTAATTTACCTACAGCCATGATTTATTCTCCATCTAAGGTCAATAAACAAGATTTCCAAGAACAACCAATGAAAAAAATAATGTAAGCTGATCAATATTCGATCAGATGTAATAACCATTCTTAATTTTAATAATGTTTCATCATCTCTTGGAGAGTAATGTTTATTTCATTCCCATACATACAAAGTCTTTCGTATGTTTTTTTTTTTTTTTTCTTTTGGCTTAAGGAATTGCTTTCCAATCAACAATTAATGAATATTTTCCATAATCTTAGCAACCATTGGATTATGATGATAAATACCCCAATTGCATGCATGTTCACTATTTTTTCAGTAAAAAAAAATATAATATGAGAATAAAAAAATTAGATATATTTAAATTTGAACACGAACATTATTACATAATCACATGAACTACTTAGCTAGACTAAGTTTAGGGTTCATAATTGCTAAAAATTTGCTTAAATAAGATTAAGAGATCAATTTCCAAAATAAGGAAAGCTTGTAAAAAAGATTAGGATGTTGACTTTTGATCAGAGTCTAATGGTAACAAAGATGTAGCCTATACAATGTAAAAGGTACAGGGTACTTAGATTTGACACATATTTTCTGTCCTCCTACAAAGAAAGAAGAAGAAAAAGGAAAAAAATATAATAGGATTTTGTTATGATTAATTGTAATATTATTGTATTAAATGCAATAATAAAAAATTAATTTGATGAAATTTAGTAATTTATTAAATATATTATTTAGTAAAATACCCATATACTTTTATCATGGCTTTATAAGAATAATAATATATTAATGATCCACTTGGAGTGAGTTTTTGGTGATTTTAGTGTAAAAGCACAGATTGATCAGATCAATTGAATGAAATAATTGGACATAAATTTCCTTAAATAAATAAAAACAGAATGACAAGTGTTGCAAAACATGACAACATTGGAAACATGGGTCTTAATGAAGGAATAAATTAAAATGAGCCAATATTCAGAGAAAGATGATCATAATCATTATGTCTTTATTTTGGTCCAAAATCATCATTAAGACCTACCCTCTGATGATCAATTTTTAGTTTTGTTTAAAACAGTCAAGATATCAACTCAATTTGGTCAAGATTCTCTGAATTTCTCAATCTTCTCTTCATCTTTTCTTTCAATTTTCATTTGCATTAAGATTAATTATGATCTAAGAAAGAGAAAAAAGAAATTTTCCCATTAAAAGAGAAAAGTTATTCAAACCCCAAAATCTATAACATAATTACATATGATTTCTCCTCGTTTCAGTGCAAATCGTCAAAAGATCTTCTTCCTCTCCATTTGCCTAAATCATGTTCCCCATTTCCCCATTTCCATTGTTTAAACAAGCTTCTAATTAATTTTATTAATTGAGCTTTAATTACTTGTTGTCATCTCAGTTTTGAATTGAAAAGCTAGTTTGTTTAGCTTTATTCTGACAATCCAATTTTCATTTTCTCTAAGTTTTATATGCTTTACATGTAACATGCTAATGGTCATCACCAATTAATATTTTTATAACATGTTTTATTTTGCGTAATGATTATTTTTAAAAATAAAATATTTATTGATGTTTTTGGTATATATTATGATGATTATACAATTATAATTATGAAAATAACAAACTTGTTACGTAAAACTTATATAATCTTTAATGATTTTATTTTTAACATTAATAACATAAATTTTCATGAATAAATGTAATTTTTATATAAACATATTCTAATGATAGTTTTAATAAATTGTCACATGTTGAAAGAATTTATCAAAAAATAATTAATTTTACTTCACTTAATAATTTTTTACTTATAATAATTTATGTTAGATCGTTCAATCACTTTGATAACAAGAAAAGCGAGTAATTTAATATAATTGAGAAAGATTAAATAATTTTAAGATATAAATTAGTTATAAATATGCATATTAAGATAAAAGTTGAGAGAATACTAAATAAAATTATTATTTCAATCAAGGTAAATAATTTTTATGACAATTCGTGAGCACTTTCTGAATCATCTAATTCTGTAAGTAAAAACTAAATAAATTATTATTTCAATCAAAGTAAACAATTCTTATGGTAATTTAATAGAACCAAGCTTGAGTACCTTTTAAATTATCTAATTCTATAAGTAAAAATTTCAATTAAAATGTTCAATAAATCATATAATGCTAATTATTAGTAAAAGGGATGCAATTAATTTACATTTGATTTTATATTGGTTTTTGTTTATGAGAATAATAATTATAAAATTCTAGAGAAAAAATATAAAAAAATTATAGAGGTCAAACTAATTGTAGGAATAATACGTTAAAAAATTATTTCAAAGGATTAACAAATTTTAATTATGTTATCAATTAAAAAAATGATTAATTTATAAAACATATAAATAATAAAATTATTAACATACATATATAGTTAATATATTAAAATAAAAAATTGAAAGAAAAATAATAAAAAATTAATAATTATACTTCAATGACTTAATTATGATTATCTTTAATGAATTTATTTATCAATATAAGATACATATATAATTGTTTTATAACAATTAAATAAACAAACTTCATATAATTATTTTATTCCTATGCACACTAAGTTTTGATATCGTTTTATCTATATTTTCATTTGATAAGAAAAATCATTTTACTTATAAAAAAAAGTCTGATAATAAAAAAAAATCATTCAAATTAAAATGTATAAAAAATTATTGTTGATATTTTAATCGATATCTTTTAACATTTTTGAAATTAAAATTTTATTAAAAGCAGTTTAGTCAATCGATTTTTAGTACTTTTTAGTATTATTATAAAAAAAAGTTTAATAATAAAAAAATTCATTTAAATTAAAATTTATAAAAATATTTACTAAAATTATTTTAACCAATCACTTTTACCACTTTGAAATTAAAATTATAAAATTATAAATAATTTAATTTCATATAAACTCTATTTTTAATTTAATTAATTTAAATTAAACTTAAATAAATTGATAAAAATTATATATTTAAAAATAAATTTATTAATTTAAAAATTATAAAATATTTAAATCAATTATTATTTATATTTTTAAAATTTATATATTTTATATATAAACGATAAACGATATCCAACATACTAATATTCAAATTCTTTTGTATTCGAGCATGATAATCATTTCCTTCGATCAAACATGCTCTTATTACTTATTTTTTATTTTATTAATAATAAATAAGAATATCAATCAATCATAACTTTTCATAATTTATTCCGCTAATGGGAACCTTTGGTTCCCTTTGGATTTTCTTAAAAAATTTTAGTCTTTAATTTAAATGGGCTGATGTCACGTAAACAACTAGCTTAGCCACTAATGATTTGACCTTTTGTCGCAAACGCAACACTTTGGTCTCAATTCTATTTGGCTCTTTCTATGAATGTGAAAAATGCCCTTGCATTGCATACATTGATAGTAACACCTACCAAATTTATGTTTACTCCCACAAATCCCCTCCCACGCAATGCACGGAAAACAGAAAAAAAAAAAAAAAAGGGAAAAAAATAAATTATAATAATAGTAGTATGATGTGAATATGATGAAATTATGATGAACTGTTATGATTAGTTTCGATTGTTTTAATTTTTTTTTTGTCGATAAATCAATTTAATTGACAAAAATTCATCGTTTTTAATGTAAAAATTTAGAATTTAAGTTTAACGGATGATAATTTATTAAAATAATTTTGAATGCATAATTTTTAATTATTTATTATAATTATCGAATATAATATATCATATTTTAATAATTTATTTTAAATTATCGAATGTCATATATTTTATATTACTTTGAAGGTTGAATAATTTATTTATTTTAAATTTTTAATACAAAAAAATCCCTTTTTCTTGTCTGAAAACATAACCGAGCAGCTCTGAATCCATAACCAAAGGAACCTAAAAAGCAAGACATTGTTTCAATTTTGATGCGGCTGGGCGCTGCTGATTGACCAAAATTTAACCTTCTTTTCCCGTTGGCTGATAACTGTAAAGCTGAAACTCAATTGGGCAGCTAACTCTCAACAAAATTTTGATTGTGCCACATCTGGATTTGTGGGTACTCAAAAACCGTTGTAGCCGGATCAATCCTATTGCTTTTTTTTTTTTTTTGGTGTCAAATACTCTGATAAGGCTGGTGAAGATTTTTCACAAACAGAAGCAGGCTGAGTATAGTGGGAATGATGTGGTCCAAAATCTAAAAAGAAACATATTCTAATGTTCAAGGCTCCACACTAATCATATTGTCCCATCACCACATTCCAAACCTTGGGTTTATCCTTAAAATTTTTCTAATGGATCAAAATCCACCTTCCCAAGTGCCTGTGTTATGACTTATCCTCCCCACTTCCATTAATCATGTTGAAAAATGATGTGGCCCAAGGGAGGCTAGAAGTAGGAGTGATGGATTGAAATGCCTTTTTTTTTTTTTTTCCTTTGTGGGAAAGGAATATGTAAGAAGAGACAAAGAAAGCACACATCTGTGTTCTTATCTATGAAGTCGATTGCCTTTGGTAAACATGAACAAACCTTTTTTACATTAACTTTTAGAATCTGCCAACAGTTTGTGGGCATTGGCAGATTTGGTGCAAAGTATAATTATATATCTAATGGAAGAACACATAAACAGGATGGCTAAAGTGACAAAGATAGTGTATTTTTTATTTGAATTCAAATCCATTAAAAAATTAGAAAAAATATTTTTTCTTGAATTAGTTAAATTCAACGTAAATAAACCTCTTTAGACGGATTCAAAGTGAGAATATATGAAAAAAGAAACCAAAAAAAATTCTTGCTACTCAAAAAGAAAAAGGAAATGGAAGATTCTCCTTCCTAATCCTAAATTGTTACCTATGAAGGCAGCCTAATGCCAAAGAGGGATAAAAAAAAAATGGCATGCCATAAGGGATAACTATGGCAGATAATTAATTACAAAGATTTTATTATAGGTAGAAGACATGAACAGGAAAGAAAAGACTCCAATTTCATTTATAGGTCAACTGTCGGGTTGATGATGAACCCTCCTATTGAAGATTTGAGGCTATGCTTTGGCTTTATACTTGTAAACATGTAAAACACTGCTCCTCTTTTTTTTTCTCTCTTTATCTTACCTGAAGTCACGAGAAATTCTGTAGAATCCATTACTCATTATTTCCATTTAACTTAACAAAAATTTTAATTTGTAACAAACAAATTCACAAAATAAATTTTGTTGGTGTAACTTTTGATTTGATGAAAAAAATTCGTAAGAGATTGATGTCACGGAATAAAAAATCTGGGGTGCCGAAGGTATTATTCCAAAAAGGCTTTGATAAGCCCTATATTCATTTAATTTTACTGTCTAGTAGTATATTATAAAATTTATTTGTAGATTGTGAATTTCAGCTACTTAAACGATAATAACAATGGTTGTGATAAAATTAATAAAAAAATTAATAAAAAGGAGTAGGGTTAGAATCAACAAAAATATAATTGGTTTATGAATTCTTTTTTTCTTTTTCCTGTTCCTCATGACTTATTATTTAATTTTATCTGCATAATGTTTTTAAAATGTTTAAATATCTTTTAAACATTGATCTTGAATAAGTCAAATGATAATGATAAATTTTGATTAATATAATAATGTTACTAATATTTAATAACATTATTAAAATCATACCAAAAAAAATTGATCAATCACTGTCAGGTGTCTTAAATTTCATTAAAAAAATATTTTTCCACTTATTTGACTGAAAAAAGAAATTCAAAGAAAAAAAAAAGCAAAAGAAAGTTGGAAGGAAGAGGGAAAAGGCTGGAGTAGCCTTATGTGTTTGACAGATAGTCAATGGATCATTGAAGGGTATATCAGTAGCCTATCATCTGCAATGCGCTCTATGACACAGAGCTGCATAAAGCCAAATAGGATTGCCCTTTCTTTGCTGTGGCCTTTTTCACTTTCTTTTATAAGGCAGCCCCATGCTGCCCTTTTTTGCTTTGAATTTCATCACCATCAAGCCTCCTTATGAATTAGAACCAGACACAAAGAACCTCAGCAGTTAAAACCCAATCTTTTTATTTCTCTCTCTTTCTGTAATAACTACAGTTTCGCTGAAACACTTCACTTCTTCCCTTTGTATCCATCTTTCCTTCTCATGGTCACAGGCCTATATTTCTGTCAAACTGTTGCTTTTTTCACAATCAAATGATGGAAGAAACCGAAGAGCACCATAGCAACAAGAAATGCACTACCAAAACCAGGACTTTCAAGGGCAGAACCAACCCACATAAGCATCATTACCAGCACCCATTGTTGCAATACTCAAGTCACTTTGGGTTCTTTAACCAAAACCAGTTCCAAAGTTACTCTTATTACCCTGCTTTGCTTCCCTTACCTCCTCCAATACCCTTGCAACTGGCTTCAACTCCACCTCTCTCTCAAAACCAAACCTTTCAAACAAAAACCCATTTTCAGAAAGTTTCATGTGAGGTTAATGATCCTCCTCTTGCCACCTCCTCTATCTCTGATACCCAAGTCCCAGTTGTAACATTTACACCAGGTGACTCTAATAATTTGATTTGTTCTTTTTTTGCTAGTATTTCTTTTTCCATATTTCCTCTGCATGTCTATCATTTTAAGGTCATAGTTGATTTTTGTTTTAAATATTATGAAAGGGTCTTCATCAACAGAACAGATTAAAAAAGAATCTTTATTATATTCTTTTGTTCCAATGTATTTCCTTTACCTATTTCATTTTTAGTTAAATGCAAGAATGAAAATTTTATAGCTAGAAATGATATATCTTGCTAATTCTAATACTTGAAACTACTGGAGTTTATTGATTATAGAAGCTTCAAGTATTCAAGCTTTTTTAGCTGGTTTTTGTTCAAAACTTTATATCAAAGTAGTTGTATTCAAGTCCTTAACTTTTCTGTTTTCAACAAACCTAAACAGCTCCAGAGGGGCTTCAAGGGAGAACAAGTTTACCATGTAAAAGAAGTGATGGAAGAAAAATCATGAGTACTACGAAGGAAGTACTAGTGGCTGCAAGGAGACCAGATTCTGGTGGTGTAGAAGGGCCAGTAATCTCTCTCCTTGCCAACCATTTTCTAGTCAAATTTGATCCCTCTCTAAAAATTTACCATTATGATGTTGAAATATCTCCTAATCCTTCCAAGGAGGTTGCTAGAATGATCAAACAGAAACTGGTAGAAAGCAACTCAGGATTGCTCGCTGGTGCTCGTCCAGCATATGATGGCAGAAAGAATTTTTACAGCCCTGTTGAATTCCAAAATGATAAGCTTGAGTTCTTTATTAGTCTCCCAATACCAACCACCAAGTCAGGTTTGCCTTTTGGGGAATTGAATGGCTTTCAACAAAAGCCGAATCAGCTTAAAGTATTTCGAATTAATATCAGACCTGTTTCAAAGTTTGATGGAAAGGATTTGAGTAGTTACCTGAGCAAGGAAGGTGATGATTGGATCCCACTCCCTCAAGATTATCTCCATGCTTTGGATGTTGTTCTTAGGGAGAGCCCAATGGAGAAGTGTATATCTGTGGGGAGGTCATTTTATTCAAGTTCAATGGGAGGTACTAAGGAAATTGGAGGAGGAGCTATTGGATGGAGAGGTTTCTTTCAGAGTCTTAGGCCAACACAACAAGGACTGGCTCTCAATGTTGATTTTTCCATCACTGCCTTCCATGAGAGTATTGGAGTAATCCCTTACCTGCAGAAGCGGATTGACTTTCTTCGAGACCTTTCTCAAAGGAAGTCAAGGAGTTTGAGTGACGAAGAACGGAAAGAAGTGGAGAAGGCATTGAGGAATATCAGAGTTTTTGTTTGCCATAGAGAAACAGTTCAAAGATACAGAGTTTATGGCTTAACTGAAGAAGCTACTGAAAACCTTTACTTCACAGACAGGGATGGGAAGAATTTGAGGCTTGTTAATTACTTTAAGGATCACTACAATTACGATATACAGTTCAGGAATTTGCCATGCTTGCAGATCAGTAGGAGCAAACCATGCTATCTTCCAATGGAGCTTTGTATGATTTGTGAAGGCCAGAAATTTCTGGGGAAGCTTTCAGATGATCAGACTGCAAGGATTCTTAAAATGGGCTGCCAGAGACCAAAAGAACGAAAAGCCATAATTGATGGAATCATGAGAGGACCTGTAGGGCCAACAAGGTAATGTTATGGATTTCTTGGAAGAGATTTTTATTAGATTCTCTTGATTACAATTGATTGCTTCTAAGCATTTGCACCTTTTCTTGACAGTGGCAACCAAGCAGAAGAATTCAAACTCCATGTTTCAAGAGAAATGACACGGTTGAATGGGAGAATTCTTCATCCTCCCAAGCTTAAGCTTGGTGAAAGTGGCCACATAAGAGATATTACACCTTCCCGCCGTGATCGGCAGTGGAACCTGCTGGACAGCCATGTATTTCAGGGAACAAAAATAGAACGGTGGGCACTTATAAGTTTTGGGGGCACTGCTGATCAAAAGTCTAACATTCCTAAATTCATAAACCAGCTATCCCAAAGGTGTGAGCAGCTGGGTATCTTTCTTAACAAAAGCACAATCGTCAGTCCCCAATTTGAATCAACACAGGTGCTTAGTAATGTGACTATTTTGGAATCTAAGCTCAAGAAAATCCATAGAGCTGCCTCAAACAATCTCCAGCTGCTCATATGTATAATGGAGAAAAAGCACAAAGGGTATGCAGATTTGAAGCGAATAGCAGAGACCAGTGTGGGAGTCGTCAGCCAGTGCTGCTTGTATCCAAACCTTGGGAAATTGAGTTCTCAATTTCTTGCAAATTTAGCCCTGAAGATCAATGCCAAAGTTGGAGGTTGCACAGTTGCTTTGTACAACTCATTACCTTCTCAGATTCCACGTCTTCTCCGGCCTGATGAACCTGTCATCTTTATGGGTGCTGATGTGACTCATCCTCACCCGCTTGATGATTTCAGCCCATCCGTTGCTGCTGTGGTTGGTAGCATGAACTGGCCTGCAGCAAACAAGTATGTATCTAGAATGAGGTCTCAAACACATCGACAAGAAATTATTCAGGATCTTGCTGCAATGGTGGGGGAATTACTGGATGACTTCTACCAAGAAGTAAACAAATTGCCCAATAGAATAATCTTCTTCAGAGATGGCGTTAGCGAAACTCAATTCTATAAGGTGCTTAAAGAGGAATTGCAAGCTGTTAGAGAGGCTTGTGCAAGATTTCCAGGTTATAAACCGCCCATTACGTTTGCTGTAGTTCAGAAGAGGCATCATACAAGGTTGTTTCCATTTGAAATTGATCCTTCCACTCAAAACCAACCTTTTGATGAAAATATTCCCCCAGGGACCGTAGTGGATACTGTGATAACCCATCCAAGGGAATTCGATTTCTATCTTTGTAGTCATTGGGGGGTGAAGGGTACTAGCCGCCCAACCCATTACCATATCTTGTGGGATGAGAACCAATTCACTTCTGATGAACTGCAGAAGCTGGTTTATAATCTATGCTACACGTTTGTAAGGTGCACCAAGCCAGTTTCTTTGGTGCCGCCTGCTTACTATGCCCACCTGGCTGCATATAGGGGCAGGCTTTACCTAGAGCGATCGGAATCTGTAACTTTTCTGAGAAGTTCTTCCACAATCTCTCGTGCAGCTCCTCCAAAGGCAACACCTCTACCGAAACTAAGTGAGAATGTTAAGAAGCTTATGTTTTACTGCTAAAATGATCACAGGCTCCATCTTGTCAAGATTTCTTGAATTATATGATCTTCACACTGCATAATTGTATTCCTCACATTCACAGATGTAGTTGCAGTAAATGAAAGTCTACTACCACTTTAGCGAGCCAGTTTCCATGATTACAACTTGTAGGCAGGCTTCAAGAATTTATTCTTAGTAGCTTAATTTGATCCTGCAAATTGTTGGACATCCTCGTCGCAGCAAAGTGACAAATGTTAAATTTCATTGTGAACAGTCTTTCCTATGTAGTTTGTACCTTGCAGGAATATCCTCTTGTTCTTTCCAGCTTTCGAAAAGGATCAAGTTTAATCTGCTTCTGATTAACAAAACATTAGATACAGAACTGTAAGAAAAACTCCATAAAGAATAAGCTCTATAAAATCTTAATGATACTAAATGCAGGAGTCTAACTTGACAGTTCATGTGGATTAGGTGTAGAATCATCAAATCATTAATGATTTAAACTAAAAGGAGTAACTGAGTAATGAATGGCAAGAATTCCACTGTAACTCTGGGAGGAATACTTGGTATAGTTCACTAGCATGTCCTGAAAACATAAGTGAAGAAAACAATTATTTATCATTCTATTAAGGAAAACAAAAAGCAAGAAAAAGGAATGGTTATAGATAGTTAAATTGGAGGACCATAACTGTAAGTGTGAGCGACCTTCATTTATTTATTTACTTTGTTTTGGTTGGTACAGACGGCTGTGACATTTCCAATATCTTAGCGAAACCAATTCACCAAGAAAAATTTATAGTTTGACCATATATATGTATAGCACTGACAACATAAAATATATGGCTTATTTACTATCATCCGCCCTATTATTGTCTACAATAACCATGCGTCACTGAAAGGCAAATCATATATGTGTTGACAAATATGCCAAGCTCAAAATAGCAATTGTATGATTTGCATTGACAGCATTAAAATTATTGTAGTAATCATTAATATCTGATAAAAGAAAAAGTTTAAAGTGTTGAGTTTTAAATCTCAAATGCATTAAATATAATTTTTAAAATTTTAATGAAATAATATAATAAAATTTTAAATATTTAACAGTTTAATAAAGAAAAAGGAGGGATATGACATATGATAATTGATATGGCTATGATATAGTATAGGAGATGGAATCTAAAGACAGTGTTCGGGACTATATAAAAAGAAAAAAGGACTTGGATATAAACTAAAATAAAGTACTTATCTGAGTATGAAAACCTCAATATCTGTTTATGCATTGGTCAGTGCATGTTCATGCTACTGCTAGTCTACTGCTACTACTACTCCTACCTATTTTCCAAATCCCATGCTGCATCATGCATCAGCTTGAAGATTGAGGGGGTTTCTATTCGTATTTCTTTCTCTGCACAGGAAAAGAAAAAAAAAAAAAAGGAAAAGAGGAAAATTAGATTACATTAGAAAATAAGAAAGTGGGAAAATGCTTTATTGTGGGACCCAGAAACAAAAGTATGGTAGTAGTACCAAAGTATACTACAAAAACCAACTCAGCTTTATTCATCGGACAGAAAAAGAGAAAGAAGTGAAGAAGCAAACAAAAACATAGCAAATGCCAAGAAAAGATTGGGATTTCAAGTAAAGCCCACTGAAGTCTGACTTTCGACTTCCCCTTTTGTCTCTTCAGCCCTCTGTCTCTCTCTCTTTCCCTCTCTTTGTTTTTTGCTTTTCTTTTTATCCTTGCCATCACCATAATAAATAATGTCGGTTGTGATTTTTTTTTTTTACTCTTTTATCCCTCTGTAGTCTGTATGGCTTTAAAGTACTGCTGCACTGCCACAACAAGGGACAGAAAGGACTCTGGCATCTGAAACCAAACATGGGGTAGAACAAGAAAGTAGGGTCCCTCTACATAAGCCACTAGATGCATGACAAGTCTATCCTCATTATCTCTTTGGTTCTTAGGGTTAGGAGCCGATTTATAAAAGGAAAAGTTGGAAATAAGAACAGGTTATTACACCAAGTGAGTGGATACTTATAGTTAGAAAGGGAAGAGAGGGTGGTGGATTTGATTCCTTGTGTCGGTGATGGAACCTTGTTGTTTAGATGGCTGATGGCGCCTGATGCTGATCTGATTATGCAAAGGATAGTGCGGTCCTTCTGTTTTCCGAAACACCCTCCATGCCTATTATCAAACATCAAACTAACAAATTACCGGTCACATCAATTCCATTTTCATGTCTAAGCATCGTTTTGATTTGTCAGTAATTCTTGAAGAGGTTGATCGATGATCCCACGGTCAGAAGCATCCCCTCGAGGACTAATTTCACTGAGACTTAAATGGCAGTTTTATGTTCTGTCCCATCCATCCTGGAGTTTTACATGAATCTGACTGATGCCAACCTCTTACTTCGCAATAGCCTCTAACAAAATACCCTTTCAACCAAGCCCAACTAAAAGCCCTACCCAACCCACAATTATTCTCAAGTTTCTTAGACTTGAACATGCTATATTGCTGGCTAGGACATAGCCAATGAGCCAACACGTACCAATTTTGATGTAATGGAAGCTCTAATTTTTACCAATGGAGAATTTCCTAACCCCACCACGTGCCCTTGCCATAAAAATACAAAGATCAAAAGCCACAAATTCTGCTTGCTGCAGCCTGCACGTTCGATAAAGATAAGAGCCATTGGACATGAAAGATTTTGATGGAAAAGCTACATTCAGCACCAACAGAGCCGAGTGACTTTTGAAATGACGTGTTGAGGGTGATAAGATTGGCCAGGTCCTTTTACCAGCTTTCCAAATTGTTCAAACTGTTATTGCTCACAAAATCAAAGATACAGCTCATTTTGGGCACTGTATATGTCACCTATGGATCAAATTGCAAGGTGGCTTGATCCTTTTTCCTTCCTGGGCCCTGGCCCATATCCCTCCACCCCAGCAAAATAAAAAAGATTCTGTCTGATTGTCATTGTAACTAGAATTCTTGATCAAGGGTAGTAGCAATGCATATGGAATCAAGTAAAGTTCCATTTCATTGTATATATTTTGACTTCTTGCATGTTGTTAAATTCTGAATTTAATTCGTTATTTGGGTTATTAAAGTTTTTTTCATTTATATGAAGGGTTGTCAAAAATATTTGATTGTTTTGTTTATTTTAAACTGATATTGATTGCCTTGATTTTTTTTTTTTTGGCATGTTTGATTTCTAAAATTACTTCAGATATTTTTTAAATTTAACATTTTATTTGAAGATGGATCCAATTTGACGTCTATCCATACATAAAAACCCAAAGCGAAGCTGAGGTGAAATTCTAGTTTCCAATAAAAACTCTGAATTAAGTGGAGATTGTTTCATGCTAGAAACAATTCTCGATGCCAAGCACAAGTGTCATAGTTTTAGTGAGGAGCCATAAATTTTATATCAACTATGTATTAGAATTGTTTTTGAGATATAAGTGTTCATACCACTTTCAATTTATGAGATCCTTTTTGTGAGACAAAACCTGAACTCTAATGAGTTGAAGCGGACAATATCTTATAAGTGAATGTGAACCACCATTTCTTCTATTAAATTGATCTGAGATGAGGAAGAGTCTATTCCCACGTCCTGGAATGGCACGAGTTTGGGGTTTGAGTCTCGGCCATAACAAGTAGTATCAGAACCGACTCTGGGAGTACTAACGATAAAAATGTGAAATTTCCATAAAAGCAGTAACATTTTGTTTCCAGGCATCTGGAAATTTTCATGTTGCTTAATTCAGCAGCAAATGAAATAGATTTTTCTACTATATTGACAATTAAGGTAAAATTTGATAGGGGCTTAACTTATTCCAGTGCCCACTTTTTCTTCCAGAAACTTATTTTTTTCCTCAAGCCTGGAGCCAGATCAAGCTTAAAAACAAAGAGATTATAGCACAAGCTTAGGCAACTCAAAACAGATTATAAAAACAAATGCCATTTATTTTATCTTCTGATGTCATTTCATTTACATGTTATGGTCCTAATGAAGAATGCATTTATTCAATAACAAGCAGATTCATTAATATAATTTTAATGCTTTCACTATCCACAAACATACTTTCCACACCAATTCATTGTCAATGCTCAATATCATTCTTAAGATCAATTAATACTCCAAGCACTGTTTTTACTATTATATTAAGCACTAAAGAATACAAAAGGAAGTACAAGGATAGAATAAGGAACATGAAAAGGTCCAACCACTTGAAATGGAACCATTTAAATCAAAGATTCTATCTTATGTGGTTGATGAATATTTTTATGCATTTAAAGTTGAATCAAATTATTGTATATCTATTCTTTCATTCTATGACTGGTAGATCACAAGAAATTGTGTGCACCTGAGCCATGAATAACTTTGGAAGAGTTGAGAGAATCATCTTTAGCAGCCATGAGCTGCAGACCCTTCTTGCTGGAGTTTTGACGAAACAACAACAAATAATCCTCATCAGTACTCCAAGAATGGAACTGGCAACCACATCTGATCGCATGGCAGTTCCATCTTCATGTTATGAACTCGATAAATATTAGCCGATAGCATAACAATGTACACGATGATGTCATTGAACACCCAATGATTCAGCAGAAGCAGTTATGGTTTCCAGAATTGATTGACATTCACCGGCTGAGGCTTCCATAGTATAAGATCTGCAACTGAAATAGAAAACAGTACTCATCATGGAATCAACAAGCACCACGAACGAATACATTATCACCAACAGAGGCCCTTCCCAGATCCTAGAAGACCCATCTCCATAGCTCAACGTCTTTACCCTATGTTCAAACAACCCCTCCACAAATGCCAACCCAATTGTAGATCCAAGAAATATCAAAAGACCAACCTGAGTCTGCCCTTTGATTAGAACACCAGCTCGAAGCAATGCCTGTGGTCCTGAAACTTTCTCCAAAACACAGATTACGATCCCAATATTGCAGACAACAATAGCATTCGCAAAAACAACTGAGAATACTAGCCCCATCATTATCACCGCAAAGACAATTAAATCAGGCGTAAACCCAATAACAGAAAGTACACTACATGCCGCAACAAGAAAAACACAGAAAGTTGTTACACAACCAACAATTACCATACACATCCACACATACGTAGAAAAAAGCCGCCTCCAAAACTTTCGAATTATCACAAAAAACGTTGAAATATCAGCTGTTTTCCTCGAATAAGTACAATCTACACAATAAACCACTGCGGCCTTTGATAACAAAGACAATGTGATGAACAAAGGGAAGCACATTGCTGAGGAAACAGCCGTCTCAGCAAAACGTTGGCATGGCTGTTTGATAAAAGGTCTCAAAGGAAGTCCACTGGTTTTGGCAACTAACAAAAGCCTAACAGTCAATCTCTTCACAATGGATTGATCAACTAACAAATTAGACATAAGGACTGCAGATACTGGGCAAATTAACAAAGCTGCGATGATCATAAAACCGAACGAATTGTACCGCAAAATCTTAACGGTTTCTCTTAAGATCTCTAATGCATTCATTGAATGGAATTGGTGGTCATGATCACTAACAATATGGGATGATTCTAGCTCAAAATTTTCTCCTTGAGTTTCCTTAAATCCTTCTTTTTCTAAGTGATCTAATCTCATTCGTGGAGAAGTAACGCTAGCAATTTCCATTTTAATCAATACCCATAAAAGATATCAATCCCAGCAGCTAAATAAACATTGGAAATGATAGAAAAACAAAAGGTGTAAATCAGATCCGAAAGAGCTGGACCCACCTATGGAACAGCTGAGAAGTCACAAAAAAAACACAGTGGAAATACTCAAACAAAGAATTGACGAGTGAAAAGCATGAAGATTGTAGGATTGAAGGGGAAATTTTGGGTATTCAATGTCAAAGGATTGGTTAGAAAACGTGTCAGTTCGGGTATCGTGGCTTTGGCCCTGGTGGGTTATACTGCATGAATTGTTCTGCAATTTTTTTTTTTTTTTATATATATTGCATCGCAAGAAGGGTCTGCCTAAAGGAAGTTAGCTGCCACTTTTGAGGGGCAATGCCATGGTGCCGGCGTTCGTTATTCTGGGCTTTTTGGGTTTTCAAGATTGGAAATTTTTTTTCCGACAGGTTTTGGTTTTTGACAGTTTTCGAATCTTGGGGCAAGAATCTTAAAGATTGGGCTTCTGACAAAACCAACACTTAAAAATACTACCACGTTTCATGTCCCATCAAGATTTACAGTAGGTCGGTGGTCCTTGAAACAAGCATATGGTCGTCAGTTTAATGAGATTTGTCTTACATTAACTGATGGAATTTTCTGATTTCTCAGACCTTTTTTCAAATCAAATCAGATTGTCCTATTTTTTATCTAATAATATTATTTTATAAAATAAAATATAAAAATAATACGATTTAAAATTATTATAATAATTATATATAAATTTAATAAAATAAAAAATTATATTTTATATTTTTACATTAATAATGCTAGGTAATTTTTTTTATAAAATATAATATTAATATAAAAATTTTAATAGTTAATAAGATATAAATAAACAAATTATTAGATCTGATTATTTTTATCACATTTTTTGTTTACGGGTTTAATTTTATTGGATTAATGGCCCATCAGGGAATTAACCAGGCTCAAACAAATGCTTGTATCTACTGGCCCAGAAAGAGACATAGGGCTTTGATTAAGAGATAGCTTCTTAAGCCCAAACAAATTATCCTTTAAGTTGTTTTGTTAGATATAATTATATTTTCAGTTTTAATTATTTAAATTAAAAATTCAGTGCTAGAAGTTGTTTTACAATTCAAAAATAATTTTAAAAACTATGACATGAAAAACACGGTCAAGTGACTTCCAAGAATTTTCACTTTCACGACCTTTTCAAAAATATTTTTTAATTAGAAAATAATTTTCAATGAAAAATTTTGACTGTTATATTTTTACTAAATTTATTCTAGAATTAATAATATGATAGAAAATTTGTTCTAAAGTTATAATGATAAAATTACATTAATTAAAAAATTAGTGGTAAATTAAATCTGTATTTATTTTATTATCGAAATTAAATAATATAATTCTCAGCAACTCTTTTTTGAAAAAATGTAATAGAAAAAAATTAAAGAAAGTTATATTACATTTCCAAAAGTTGACCGGACTTGGCGTATACTGACCGCCAATTGAATCTGTCCAAAAGGACTTCTGTCGAAATCATCGTTGATTTGTTCCGAGTAGCATAAAGGTAGGGCATCTCAATTACCTGCCTGCATCGAAAATCTTCTATCTTCTCGTCTGTCGTCCCTCCTTCATACGCCATGGCAACTCCACTTGCTCCGACGGTCCATATCGATATCTGGGCCATCTTATCCGAATCCAAACGGATAATCAACTCCCACTCCCGCCACTTCCTAGCTCTCTCCGTCCTCTTCCTTCTCCCTTTCTCCTTCTCCCTCTTCACCCTCCCTTTTATCAATCAACTCTTCTCCCAATCCTCTACTCCCACCATCGAAACCCACCTTGGCTCGCTTAGCAATCCTTTCCAACAACAACAGCCCCCAATCTTCCCCATTAAATACCTTATCTTCTCTCTCCTTAATACCCTTTTCAACTCCGTCTTCTCTCTCTTGGCCACGGGTTCTATTACTTACAGCGTTTTCCACGGCTTTTATGGCCGACCCGTCAAGCTTATATCCGCTATCAAGTCAGCTTTCACTTCCTTCTTCCGCCTTTTCTCAACTCTCCTTGTAACCGAGCTTATCATTTCTGGGGTCCTTTTTGTTCTGGCTTTGATCCTTTTTTCATTAGTCAGCATAACCCAAATCTTAGGCTTCCAAATTGAATTCTCTTCACCTTATTTCATTTCCCTTTGTATGGTTTTCGTGATTATTTTCATGTTTATTGTGTTCTATTTACAAGTGAATTGGGTATTTGCTTATGTTATTGTCGTGGTTGAATCAAGCTGGGGATATGAACCATTAAAACGAAGTCAAAATTTAGTTAAGGGACTGAAAAAGGTTGCTTTTTCGATCCTTCTGCTTTTCGGGTTACTGAGTGGGATTCTTACCTGGGCCTCAACTTTAAGATGGCTTCATTCAGCTGCTGATAAATGGAAAACTTGGCCATTTGTTATAGATATTGTGGCCTCTTCCTCTATCTTAATGTTTCTTATGCTTTATAATTTGGCTGCAAGTACAGTTTTTTATATTTATTCCGAGGCTATACATGGAGAACTTGCTGGGGAGATTGCTGAGGAATTTGCAAGAGAGTATGTAAGTTTGCCTTTTGATGATGGGAAAGTTCCTCATGTTGTTTCTATTGTTTACGCTTGATGGAAATAGGAATTTTGAGTTTTGTTTAAGCTCTGTTTTTTGTTGTTTCGTTTAGTGTTTTTCTAGTTTTACTTGTATTTGTGAAAAGAAAGATGTGTGAACAATGTAAAGATATGCTTCAGATTTGTAAGCATCAATAAATATTAAACGTGTTTGAGTTTGTTGATGATGCTTCTCTTTGCATTTGGGAGAAAAGGTTTTAGTTTGTTAGTTTTGTTTGTATTTGTCCATGATTTTGAACTGTTACAGGAAATGCTGGGGCTGGAACGATTTGAAGAATGAATGAAATCTTGGTTTTTATGCTGCTTGAATGGGATTAGAGCAATGATTTGAATAAAAAGCCTATTACTGGGTTGAACATTTCTGGACTATTTCATTTACTTCTATGCCAAGTCCCTTACTCATTTAAGCCTTCCATGTTTAATTAAAGATGCTTCTTGTTCCGCCAACAGGGGCATCCTCGTTGGATTTTGCTATTCATCCTTTAATTAAAGAAATTAGGACAACTGGATAAGTAGCCTTATTTGTGGAGTGCATCTGGGATATTGAACGGATGTTGTCTTGATCCATTGCGTTCTTAAGTGGCTCAGCAGCAACCATCGCATGGTTTAATGGTGGTTGTTTCGAGCCTTCGACGTACTATGACTTCGGGGCATGGAAGATTGTGTGCATGAATGCAATACCACTTTGCTTTCTGAAGATGGCAACACTGGGATTGATTCAATCCTCACGGATTGGTTTGTTTATAGCAACTTGAAATTTTGTTTCAATGACAGATAATTGGTATACCGAGACAAGCCACCTCCTGTTTTTGTTTTGGGTTAATGTTTTAGACGAACTTGCGGTGTGTGGTAACTGATCCATCTGCATGAACTACAACCTTGCTGGAAGAACACAAAAACATTGAGTAGATTAACATCAGAAAAAGTCCTAAACCCATATATTCATAGCTTGGATGCAGTACCGCATGGGCCTCAGATGGGCTAAAGACGGCCAGCCGGAGCACACATTGTGAACTTTATGAAGAGAGAAGTGATTCAACATGGGCTGTACGTAAATTTTTTCACTTTCTTCCAGAAAATCAGGAAATGTTCAAGAGAAGTACCATGAGGAATCACTTTCACCAAAACCCACACGCAAATACAATGGAGTGTTATACCCAGGACATACAAAAAACCTTTCCTTCTTGTCAATCCCACAAATGCAAGTGCCAAATAACTGACTCTTCAATGAAACTCGTGTAGCTAGTGTTGCCTCGATGGAAATCAGAGTCGTCTTTACAGCCGTCGTCATCCCTTCCCATGAGGCCCTGACTTTGAGGATCTCAAAAGCCAATATTCAAAAAATTCCAAATCAATTGAACGAGGATTGTCTCTCTGGTACTTGTAATTCTCACGTCCATAAATTAAAGAATGAACTTTTTAATCCAAATCAATTAACGTCATTGATTCACAATAAGTCACAGCATTCTATTGTTAGTCTGGCTGGAAGAAGATGGTGCTTTTAGTTTAACAACCCTCTCATCCTGTTCAGAACCAAAGAGAACATTGCTCCAGTTTGTTGATCTCTGGATCATTCTGGAAGGAACTCGATCACTATCTTCCCCACCAGATGCTTCATACCCATCACTAGTAGATCTCGACAATGGAAATCCCTTCTGAGCACCCATTGTGACAGGAGGTAAACCTGTAAGTCGTGTTGATTCTTCAGCTCCTGATGAAGAGACTCGAAATGGATGAATATCTGGTGAGTCTAAACTGCTCTCAGGTGAAGAGGCAACAATCCCAACAGAGCCTGACATTGCTCGGCTAGTTTGGAAAGCACTTAGAGCTTCCCGCTGAAGAGGTGCCAAACTACTTGATGTGTCATTGAAACCTTTTTCAGCTGCTTTAGCAGGAATGTTCATTAAGGGCTCCAGGGGCAGGTCAGCTGGAAGACGCACCCGCTTAGATGCTCTTCTTCTGTTGCCATCAGGTCTGGGGAACATTCGCCTGCCACTGCTGCCAAAGCTGCTGTCAGCTTCTGGCCCAAAAGGGGCTTCATGTCTCACCACAGGCTGCAGGATTTTTGACTTTTTCCTTGCTTCAGCTGCGGCTTTTGAAACATCTTCCGCATTTAACCGTGCCAACATCCATGGACTGATCTTAACTGCTCCGGGGTTCTTCTTCCTAATCGGTTCCTCCCCTGCCATTTTTTTTCCAAATGAACTCACAGATGCAGTATCCGGAGGAACAACGTCAAACTAGCACCGATACACAAACAACTATCAGCTTCAGCAAAAAGATAAACTAATTGTACAATGTACAATTTCAAATCCATATTAATTCTCTTGAAGATGAAGGTTTTGTCAAAATTACCTGATCTTCAAGGAACAGGCGTGGGGGAGTACACCATGCACCCCTGTGAAAAGTAGAAAAGGAACTAGCACTACTTAATCCAGTAAGTGAGCTGACAGGAGACATTTGTGGACTGTGCTGACCAACAACTCCTTGTTGCTCTTGCTCCTGCTCACGCAAAGCTATTATGTAATCATACGTGGTGATTCCCTGAGACACATTCAGGCATGACCTAATTAGCTCATTGGTTTTTTTCTTTCTTTACTTCTTAATACTCATTAGGATTTGACTTTTGCAAGATAAGACAGGAAGAAATTCAAGCCTTCTCCCACTCGAGTATTAAAACAAAAACAACCTTCACATGGTAGAAAAGTTTTGGCAAGCTTACCTTTTTCATGAGTAGAATGTGAAAGAAGAAAAGCTGTGCAAGAGGTAATGTTGCAATCATAGCCAAAATGGAGCACAACGCCTGTAAAAGTAAGAAATTACACTACTTAGCTCAACGTTTTAAATTGAAGGGTGCTAGTAATTAATAGATTTGTTTTTGTAATCTCCTAAATGCTAAACTAAAGCAAGCTAAAAAGATAAATTAGAATTGGTAACACATAGCCTTGAGTAGTAGCAGTGTAAATTAAAAGGACAAAAGATGGGGGAAATAAGGATTACTGTATATATTAACAGAACACTTACAACCACAATAACAAATGGAACCAAAGAGAAACTGCTTCCCAACTTCGATGCAATATCCAAAGAAAACTGCTTCCTCTCAATGAAACAGCAGATAAGTACAAGGATTCCAGTCGACCATTGTAGAATAAGCTGCAATCTCAAGCCCAAGGTAGACAAACCATGTATATACCTGTCAATATTCAATTAAAATGAAAATGACTAGAAAATAAAAAGGCTTACTCTGGGTTTTCTTCATTTCTGGCACTGTGGAATCATGGCACCAATCTCATGATGTTATATGGGACAGGAATTATTCAAGAATTTGGCATTCAATTGAAATATAATACGACAAGAGAATAGAGGACAATTCTAAGGTCCAAAGTGAGCAACAAACATCGTTTATTGTTTATTGATTACTGGAATGCTGGTAACAAGAATACAAGCTGAAATTGTTGTTATCAAATAACAAGCATAGTGTAATTGTTCTCAAAGATCAGTATATGAGATGTTCCTAAGAAAGAGGTTGGCTATAAAGGAATATGGGATCTCAAAGAAATATACAGTATTATATAATGTAATATGATGATTCTGATCTGATTTGAACACAGAAGTTGGAAACCTGTGCTTACCAATAGAAGGGCAGAAACCATGAGAGTGAAAAATTGTCGGTAGTTCCTTTTGCCTATGCAATTGTTTAGCCACTACAGAAACCAAGGGAATTAAAGAAGCATTAGCAGAACCATTGATGAAGTGGAAAAAGTATCCAACAAATTAAGATCCACCAATACCCTGCAGTGATGATCGAAATGGTCAACACATTTGTCACAGACTCTGCAGTGCTTGCTATATTTGAAAACCTGCCAAGAATAAACTTAATAAAGTTAAACTACCTATGATATCAAAACAAAAGGCAATACCATAAGTCCTAATATCATCATAAAGCTGATGCAAGAACCATGAGCCTCAGAATCATTACGTTTTAATTTGATCAAACAAAGGTGTCATTCCAGGATATCCTTTCCCGTGAAATTCTTTTTGCATACATTTTCAGTAAAATTCAAAACAGGCACAGTTGACTTCTCAAGACCTGGCCATTAATATGCAATCATAGACTACGAAACTTTTTTTCCCTCTTAAGCTATGTCAACATAGGGAACTTTGGTCATGTTTGGTATACAAGATTATGATAGGATAGGATAAGATGATATTATGAATAAGATTAGATTAAATAATGTCATCCTATTTTGTGTTTGATGTATGCAATGATTAAAATAGGATAATTTATTTATTTGTCAAAATTATCCATAATGTAATAACTGTAACATAAATAAGAAGAAAAAACAATAGAACATTAGAGATGTTAAATGCTTCTTTACCTCAACTTCACACAAACTGCAATAAAACATGCCATCTTCACTCATCTGTTGCTCAGAAGATTCTTTGTTTGAGCTAGAGCATTTGCAGAAAAAAGCACAAGGAAAGAAAATCCATAGCAAACAAGACGATTGCTTCAATGAAGCATCGTTTGCCCCAATTTCAACACCGGTGTCTTTCAAGGTTTCACCTGTAGCTGCTGCATCCTTTTCCAGAGTTTTTCCTCCAGCTGAAGTAGCATTATCATCATGCAACGACGTAGTTGAATCCCCACCTAATTTAGAATCCTTTGGTCCAGCACACTTTCCGTTTTCGGGAATTTTGAGATACTTTTTGGACTTAAAGACTCCAGGATCTGCAGGATCTGCCGCCGCACACCAAATATATAGGCCAAAGCAACATGTAATCTAAAAGAACAATCTTGTTACTAACCCTCCAAGGTGATAAGGACACATCAAATACAATAAAAATGGAGCAGAATGGGTACCATATATAACTCTCTATCATATACAGTATTATAGCACCATTAATTAGTACTTGAGGACAAGACTCAGGAAATGACTCAACCTTGCACACTGACATTGAATTATACGATTAGTTATGACTTGTGGACAAGACTCAAGAAATGACTCAACCATGCATATTTAGCACATAAAAATCGTTAGCATATTTCATGACCGACATGAATGCAAATCAAACTACGGGTTAAATCAACTAAAAAGCTATGCTAAAGTCCATGACTAGAGTCTAACGTACCAATTGGTCATCTATGTGCCAACACTATACTTTAAACAGCATATTATTTGAGTTCAATGAAATCTCTTTCAATAGGCTAACTTGCTTAACCATCTGAACTGCAATGAGATTTCCTGTCCCACAAAATACCGAGTTCTAAGCTAGACTCAATTAGGCCAAGTGCAGTTACAGTACATTAACAGCATGGGAAAGTTCGGAATGGAAGTTCATTTCCAAGTTTAATCTGAATACACTCTGTACTACTATTAGTCTATTACTCAAATGTTGATATTCATACGTTTAAATCTCCTGTTTGCAGTGAATTGTGACACCAGTTTAGCAATTCATGATTAACAATTTCTGAAGGTAAATAATTTATTTAATTATTTAGACACTTCACCTATCAGATTCCAATAGCAATAGAACCCAAGATTACAGAAGAAAACAAAGCTAGGATTTTTCTCCTGGGTTGTATGGACCACCATGAGAGAGGAAAAACGTAAGTACCATTTTGAAGCTCAAAGTATCATTGAGGAACTTAGGTTTTTCCAGGAAGAGCCAATTGTTCTGAACTTGTTCCATTAAAAAAAAAAAAAATCAACATCAATAACTTTAACTACTTTATTCAAGAATGCATGGTACAAAAACGAAGGAGCATACAATCAGCTCTTAATCAGAAGAAATTTATAAGTAGTCTTCCGCCAAATCAAGTGGCAACTAATAATCCCTTAACGGACGAAATTTGAAATTCCCCTACAGAATCAGTGCCTACTAAAAGGAACAGTACCTAAAAGACAAGCAACACTTTTGCCCTTATCAGCTAAAGTGACAGGTTGATGATATGCTTGAGAGAGTCTATTCAGATAAAACACCAAAAGAAAATCATATCTCGGAAAAGGAAAGGACCATTAGTAGAGAAAATCACCACAGTGATGAAAGCAAACACATGAACGAGACCAACATGTGAAGAAAACATAGATCTCAGTTCTTCCACCAACTACAGAAAAACTAAAAGGAAAATGTTGAAATGGCAGGCTTACAAGAGGAGTATAGATTCCCATCGCAATATATTGAAACATCTTCTTCCCAACAAATGGAGCAAAGAACACATAGAAAGCAAATCCAAGTGCCAAGAACACAGCAACAGCCACCACCTTCACAAAGACAAGGAAAAAAAAATGAAAACTTTACTCAATACCCAGAATTGAAGCGACAAAACAGCTCAGAAATTTACATAAAAAAAGGAATAGCAACAAGGAAAAGAACCAAAAAGAAAAAAAAAATACCTGGAGTGGATGATAAGGAAGCTGCCATCCATGCTTCCTCATTTTCGCATCAAATGATGCAGCCCCAGCAAAAAGTAAAACAAAAACAGGAAAGGAAGAAAAAGAAGAGTGAAAGTGTATGAAACCAAAAAAAAAAAGTAAAAATCTTGGTGTATTAGCTGGTTTTGGCCTATACTTATTTTCTCAAACTTTCCCTCATTTTCCGGGGAAAGTAAAGATCACTCATTTCACCAGACCACCAACCAAACAAAAGCAGCATTACCCAATTTTTTATTTTAACGGGTCCAATCAGAAAAAAAAAAAAAAGAATAAGGAAGTTGAAGAAGATAGGTTTTGGACAATGAGGAAACCTTTGTCTGGTTCACTCAAATCATGGCCCTGCCTCATGCAAGGAAAGAGAAAAGAAATGAACAAGAAAAAACAAGGGCTAGTCTGGGGTTTGGGTTTTTCTTTGTTTCTTTTGTAAAGCTTTTTACTTGGCTAAAGGTCTGTCCCCAGACTCACAACTGTAACAATAAGAGAGAGAATCTGGTTTTCTTTCCATGCCTATAATTACCTCTCAACCTACTTTTTCTTATAATATAATATATATATATATATATATCCATACAGATTTATTTAAATTAATATTATTTTTATTTTTATTTTTATTTTTAAATTTAAATTATTACTTTATTTAAATCAAAATAATATTTTAAATTTAATATATTTTATTTAAAATTTTAAATACATCAATATAAATAGATTGTTTTACCATATAGATTTACATAATTTTTTTTTGTTTTTAGTGTTATTTTTTCATCGAAGACAAATCATGTGGTATAGAAAAAACATTTTATTTATAATTCTTTTTATTATAAGATTATAATAATTTAATTATAATAAAAATTATTTAAAAACTCATCACTTATAAATATAAATTTTATATATAATTTTAATAAATTATACATTATTTTAAATTATAATTAATTAATGATATTATAATTCCCTTATTACAGGCCTAACGCAACAGACATTCGTTCGATTTCACCTTGTGTGATTGCCTTCACCAGCCATTGTCTTAAAATTCCTTTATTTTTTAGTATTTCCAAAATCTTCAACATTACTCACTTATCAATTTTTGGCTCCACAATGTTTTTTTTTTTTTAAATAGTTATTCGGTTCTTCAATAATTCAAATTAAATTGTGATGTAGAATACACATACTCAATACCAACAAAAACATCAACAACATTTTAATTCAAATTTACTATCCGATGTGACAAACGATTGATACATTAAACCGCCAAAAGTCATTAAATTTTTTAATTTTATTAATCGGATTCAAACATTAATAATATCAAATATAATATTAAATAAATTTCATTATAATTAATATTTAAATTTAATTAATAATATAATAAATTCATCAAAAATGTAATGAAATTCAAACTTAATTTAATATTGATTGATTTCTGTTCAAAAAATTTCAATTCTTTTTTTTTTTAAGTAAGGAGTAGTTGATGCCTATAAGAAAATGAACTTTGCAGCTACAAACCAAGCCATGTGTTTCAAACACTAGCCGGGGTTGATGAAATTTTAAATTAAAATTAAAAAAAAAAAAACCCAACTTGTTTGGGTATTTAATGCATGTTTCTTTCATTTATTGGGTAATTTATTCTGTACTTTCGTGAGTCTGAAATTTTTGGCAATTTGTCAAAATCTATATGGTGTTAGCAAAGATGCAACTCTTTCACTCACGCGACTGTAAATTTTAAGTGGATAATTAATAATGGTGGTTAAGTTTAAATTAGCCGTACCAAAAGTTGTCAAATATTCTATTTTCGTTACTGTATTAATTATCAATCTTTCAATTTGTATAATTTTATCATAATACTTTTAATTTTGGAGCAAATTGAACACAATACTTTAAAATTTTGAGTAATTAAAGAATAATTAGTAAAAAATTCTATTAGAAATTATTTTATAGTTCAAAAAATAATTTCAAAAATAATATGACAAGAAAAAAAACCAAAACTAAAAATATTTTATTTTTATTTTTTATCAATTTATTTTCTATTAAATATAATGTCACATAATCAAAAATTTTCTTTTTTTTTTTTCATTTCATCATGACATTTTTTGCTACATATAATACCATGTTTTTTTTTTCAGATATTTTAATTATAAAACAATTTTAGCATAACTTTCTTCTGAATATTCTTTAATTGCTTCAAAATTTGAATTATATACCCATTATATATACAAATAATAAAAGTTAAATTATGAATAATTTGAATTTTTAATAAAATATTGGATTTTAAATTTTGGTGATTCAAATTCAACTTATAATAATTTAAAAAAAAAAAAAACAACAACAAAAAATTAAATTTAGAAGTGTCAGTATAAAAGTGCACAAATGTGAACTCTTACACCTGAAAATCAAGTTCAGTTTGATAATAAAAGGATGAATTAAAATGTATATTTGGTAAAATAAAAAAAATACAACAAGGATATTTGATTTTAATTCTTTAATTTAAAAATAAGAGATTAAGAAAATAAAAAAATATATAAAAAAGGTGAAAGAATATGAAACTAATGGTTTTGATGAGAAATAGTCATAATTAAGAATATAATTAATTGAATTTGAGTCGATATAATATTAAATTCGAACTCAAAATTAAGCTTGACTAAAAATTTAAAATACAAAATATGATTTAAACTCGATCAAATTTTATTTTTTTAACTCAAACTCGACTCAAAATAAAAATCGAATTCGTTAAATTAGACTCAATTAATATGTAAAAATAAATTTAATTTTTATATTTAATAAAAATTTAATTATTTATACTTGAACTTAAATTTATGATATTTTATTAATTAAAATAATTAAAATATAAAAATTCGATTAAACTTAAAATTATTCAAATAAAATATAAAAATATTTAAATTTAATTTCATTGATAAATCAAAGTATTTAAATTTTAACTTAAACTTAATTTAATATAATATAATTAAATTTAAATTTTATTCAAATTAAATTTGACTAATTTATAAATATTAATATTTTAATCACACTCGTAAAGAATAGCGCAGTTGCGTTGGCTTCTTAAACGGCAACTAACGTAACAGCGAGAAAAAGATTGTGCACGGTACTGGGTACAAGGGCAGGGGAAGGATGGGTCCAAATGGAGATTCTCAAAGCTTTGAGAAAACTGCATTTGGCATTTTCTTGTCAGATTTTGGACTTGCTGATAACTTGTTCTACTTGTAAATTTTTGAGATTTTGCTGCCTGCATCGGCGCTGTACTTAGGCAGTTCCTTTTACATATATATCACTACCCCTTATTTTTTACTTGACTTTTGATTACTGATTAAAGTTGACTTTGTTCATCTCGGAGTCCATTTTTTTATATAAAACATTTTGGGTAAATCGCACAAGAAAATTGTGAGAGAATCGAATTTTAATTTTATAAATATTTATTTTTAAAAATAAATTATTTAAGTTAATGAACAAACTTGTTTTTTATAAACCCATTTTTGTTAATTCGTTTGTAACATAAAAATATTAATGTGTTATGCAAATTGATCCTATTATGCATATTTAATTAATTGTATTAATGGATTAATTTTTATTACTAAGTAAATTACTATCCATTTATCTACTGTACGTGTACCCATACAACTACAATTTGTTAACATGATTATAAGAATTGTCAACCAATCTTAATTGCTAATTATAAGGAAGAAATTGCATTACTTGATAAATTAAGTAAATATTTTTAATATTTAAAAATTTTAAAGATTAAATTTTTATTAATAAAATAAAAATTTTAATATTTGATTAACATATCAACTATTAATAGCATATTAAAAATCTCTTTAATTGTTAGATGAAAAAAACTTTCGTTGCATCGTTTAAGTTTATATTTGATATATTATAATTATATATATTTCATATATTATTAATAAATTATATTAAATTTAATAAATAAATATTAATTTTTAAAATATATAAAAATTAATATTTTTTTAATAATTAACTTATTAACGATATCTCATAATTTAATTTATAATAAAATAATATCATTCCATTTTTTTATAGCACGTTAAAATTAATTTACTATATAATATAAAAAACAAACCCTTACATTTTATGATAGAATATCCAAAGATCGGCTGAATAAATTCCAAAGTACATGAAAGAGGAAAACAATGGCCAACAAGGACAATGATGCTTAGCTTCATGGAATGGCATTTTGGTAATAGAAAAAGCTTTGGGATAAAATAAACAAAGAAGAAAAACAGTGGCGGGCAGAGGAGCAGAGCAGTTGTCGTAGTAAAAGATGGAGAAAATTTAAAAACGGCGTTATACCTAGGGAAGGGAAGCCTGTCGAACACGCTCAAATGCCGTTAATGAATTTCTTTGGATCTCTGTCTGTCCTTCCACAAAGATAAGATAATCTAAATTACCGTAAAAAAATTAAATTACTATGATTTAAAATTTTAATAAAATTAAAAATGTATATTTTATATATTTATATTTATATAAATTAGTATAGATAATTTTTACATAAAATATAATATAAATATATAAATTATTAATATTTTTTATCTACGAATATATAAATGTTTCGAAGTTCTTCGGCTGATCCAACAGATTCTGCTCCACATTGATGGGATTTACAAGCCATTGGAATTTGTAACAAGTGTTTTCGTAGTAATAGTAGTATTTTTTTAATTAGGTTAATCGAATTCCGTGTTTAATTAATTGTTTTTTTTTGGTACAATGTGTTTAATTGTTTATAAATATTTGTTATTTTTAATTAAATTTTCATTGACATTTATAAAAAAAAATATTTAAAAAAAATCTTAATATTTTATAAAAAATTTTAAAATTAAAAAATAATTCGTCTTAATCACTGATATTTTAAATATAAAAAGTATATTTTTATTAATATTAATATTCTAAAAGTTGGTTTTAGTTGTATTAAAATGGAATAAAACTAACTAAATTTGTGGATAAATCTCAAGAGTTTATTGTCCTTTATTCATAAACAATATAATTTCTTTTCATTTGAAATTAATAAAAAATGGAATTATAAGTAATACTAGTGGTTATTAATTTTGTTGAAAAACTACTTAAATTTTATAATAAATAAATTTTAAAATTAAACTATGGTTGTACAATATAAAAAGATATAAACCTCAATTTATTGTAAATTCATTTTTTAAAGTTTAGTTAGAAGAAGAAAACAAATGAAGGAAAGAGCACTAGGGTGGGAATTGGAAAGTGCATGCCATTATTATTATTATTATTATTTATAAAAACATTTAATTGAATATTTAATGCAACTAATGAATAAAGAAATTAAAATTATTTTTAGAAAGAAACGTCATATGACCCGTGACCTTCGTCTTTTGAGACACGTGATTGATACCCGTGACATACATTATGACCCAAGGACATCACCTCCTCAAATGTTTGACAATCATATTTTTACATTGATGCAAAAACAATGTTAGCTTTTAACTAAATAACAGTACTTTTTTTTTAATAGAGTTTTTTTTGGCGTTCGAAAGTTTTTTTAGATTTTGATTAATTTAAAAGGATAAATTTTTTAAATTTTATTTTTTATTTATAAGATTTAAAATCGATACTTTATTTTTAAAAAAATCAAAATTTTTACTATTTCAACCAAAAAGCATTGGTATAGTATTTTTTTTTTTTTTACCATGTGTATTGCCTGTTTATGTACCATATATATATATATATATCAGAATTTTATTCATGATTTGCCGTAATATATATATTTTAGTTTAATATTTTAAAATTGTGAAAAAATAAAAAATTTATGATAAATTTAACATATGACAATATTTTTTCTTTTTAAAATAAATATTAGATATATTTTTGAAATGCAAAATAAATAAAAGATACTTTTGCTTTGTTTTACTAATATATTTTTATCAGTAAAAGATACATTTGGAATATGATATGAACATTTATTTATGGTTTTTTATTAAAAAAGGATATTTTTTATTGCAGTTAAATAATTTATTGTTATATTATTGGACTTTTAATTTTACTAATCTATATATAAATCTTGAATTTCAAATTTCAAAAACGAAAAATATGATTTTTATGGAAATTTAACTAAAATTATGTATTTTTATCATATTAAAAAAAGTTAAAATAAAAAAAAAAAGAGTACCCAAATGAACGCGTTCATCGAGCTTCCTTAATAATTTTTTAGATTACAGTGATGTTTTAGGATTATTTTACTTTTGTGGACATCAAGCATTTCATAAATTCATTTCATACATCAATGTGCGATGGAAGTGGACCCAAAATTGGACAATTAAAGTTGTTCCTTTTTAGCCGAAAGCAGTTAGGATCAAAATGATCATAACCAAATAAAAGTTTTGCTTCATTTGTGCGCAAAGAGAAAAATAATCAATTAAAAAAAAAAAAAATCATGATTCAAGTTATTTCATTTGCTTTCAAACTTTAGCCTTTCCTTTTTCTCTTTTTTTTGGTGCCACCAATCACCATATACATTTTTCATTTTTCTTTAATTTCACAATCTTTCAATTTCCAATCATTTAGACGTGAGAAAGCGATATTCTAAACATTTATATTTTTTTATAAAAAAATTTAAGAATAAGATAGATTATTTCATTTTTAATATCAAGATAAATCATCAATCTACAATAAAATTTATAAACCTTTTGAAAATTTTCAAATTTACAAATCATCCGTCAATTCTTGAAGATTTTAAAATTGAATATTTTACATTTAAACCCTAAATTTTAATTACGTGCACCAATCCTTTCGGCTCAAAACTTTTGCATTATCTCCTCTTACAAGCTTTTTTTTTTTTTTTTTTCCTTCTAGATGACCAGACATGGTTCAAAAGAGAGAGAACAAAGAAAAACTTTTCTTATAAATGATTTTGTTTTTTACTTTCATATGAACTAGAATAAAAATCTAAGAGACTAGTTCATATTAGAAATGAATGACGAAAAATTTTTCAATTTATTCATTAAGTTTCATAATCATTTTTCTATTTTAAAACCGTATCAGATTAAATCAAACGAACGGAGTTCGAATTCCCTTCCTCAAATAAAAAAAACTCATACTTGGATCCATGGACAATGGAAATTAAACCATATGGCAAAGGGTCTAAAGTCGGAGTTCGACTTGCTTCCAAGCTTCGTTTCAAGCACCACCCGGCACTTTGGTTAATCGGAAAGGCCAATGGTGGGCTTTGCTTTGGATGCAAATTCTGGGCTTTCAAAATAGTAGCGTTTACTTCCATTGGACTGAGCTTGCTTCAATCCATCTCCAAGTAATCTAAATCCTGTTCCTGTTGTGCCCTTTTCTTCCCTTTCCTGGTTTCCTCAATTTCTGTTTCTGAAGTCACTGAAAACCGTTATCTATAAAACCAGGCAGACACAGAGAAGATTAAAAAGGTAGAAACATTGAAGCAAAAGAAACAGAGACAAAGTGAGTAGAGAAAAAGACATGTTATTGTCAAAGTGTCAAGTCATCTATGAAAATGTGGTTTCATTTTTTTAACATGTAACCAGGGGGATGAAAGGTCACCCTCTTGCACTGTCTAACAAAAAGAGAGGCAGGGGTTTTTATTACACCTATTTGTACAGTGATAATCTCTCCTGTCGAATAAAAGAGTGGGGTCATTGTGCATTGAAGGAGTTGAAAAAAAAAAGAAAAAAGAAAACTGCTTTGATGGGGTGGGAGTCTTTTCATTATTGAATTTTGGACAAACATGTGAGAAGCATTTAATTACATCAATGTACACATTCCCATGGCCGTCTCTTTGGATTGGATCGGAAAAATTATTTTTCTTATCACAACAACTGTAAATATGATCGATTAGATAGAAGAGTTGCTGTCAGAAATTTGGTTCAAAGTACAGGAAAATATAATTTAAAAAAAAAATTTATTGTAGGCTGATGTTCGTATCCAAATCCAGGACTGAGTGGCTCATAGGCCCAAGCATGGGACAAGCCTAAACCGTCTATCAGACATATGGCCCAAAGGCTGATGCGTGTATATTTTTATATTATATAAAATATTAAAAATTTATGTATATATATATATTTTTTATATAAAAATTATATGTTATAATTCATATTGATACGAAAATATAAAATATATATTTTTATTCTATTAAACTTATTTATAATTTTTAAAAAAATTTTAAATCATATTATTTTTATTTTTTTATTCATATCGTTTTATGTCGTAATACTGCATCATATTTAAAATTATCATGTCTACCTATAAATTGGTCAAGTATTTGCAAAATTTCAACCATGTATTAATACATTTATAAGAAAATTTTAAAATTCCACTTTCATACTTAGTTTTGTACTAGTTGGTTTATATATATATATATAAATATTTATTGAGATACAAAATTAATATTAAAAAAGACTGTTTCAAAGAGTTATTCATGCGTTACTTTCACATATATATTATATAAAATAGTAGAAATTAAATAATTACAAATGTCATTTTATAAATATTGAATTTGGGTTATTAGTTGAGATTAAACTAAGTTCACATAACTTACCCAGGCATGGGTTTAACATATGTTTTGATTCTTGTGAAGATGGGAGATGGCATGATAAGATATCAAGACATAAATGGCATAACCCTCCTTAAATGGTAAGGCCCATCATAGGCTAAAATCCAGCAAGCAGGGCAGATATGGAATGAGAATACAATCATCATAATATATTTTCAACTTAAATATATAGAACCCTACCCAGATGTATAAGATAAGAAAGGTTGAACATGACATGTTGTGATGATAGCAGGGTTCTTAAAATATTTTAGAGAATAACCAATGATAAACAAATTCGTTCAAATATTTTAGGACAATTAGAATGTTTTAAATGAAAAATGTTCAAATTTTAATACTTACATCTTTTATTTCTTTCATGTTGTAAACTCTTTTGTAACAATAAATAATTGTAAGGAGAATGTGATTTATAGTGTAATTAATGTGATTAACAAACTTATGCTCTAGCTGTTTTAGAATCTTTTGGTTCTTTGTATAACAATTATTTTTTCTGCTACTTGTTTCCTGATAGTTTTGTTCAATGAATTTAACTCAGCTTGAAGGAGACAATCTTGTAATCCTAAACGATATGAGATTGAATTCCTGGGAGGAAGTATTCAAATTCGTAGTGCGGATCTCAATAAGTTGAAAAGAAATTTTGACCATGTGCAACCCACAGTTAGGAATTTAGCCATGAATTTCAAATTCGATACCTTAGAAATTTAATGCTTTGCCACCTTTTTGGTCAAAACTTTTTCCCGTGGATGAAAAGACAAAGTTCTCAAATCTCGGATCTTGAAACTTTTGCCAGGTTAGCAGGTTAAATGTACACATTTCTTAGTTCAAGAAAAGAAAAAAAAATTGCAAACCATGTCCAGGGGCTGGAGAATATCAGTATTAAACTCTTGGAAGTTCAAATGCAGCCCTCAGGCTCAGGAACTTTCTGATCAGGCATTTTTAGCCTTTTTCTCCCTTTTCTTATTATTTTTATCAAAATTTGGTATGGGTTTGAACAGGCAGAAACAAAGTGGAAAGAGTTTCAGTGCTGTTGTAGCTAAGTTTCAAGACAAAATAATTGAGTAGGTGAGTTTCAGTGTGTGTGTTTTATTTGATAATTATTAATTTTCTTTGTGATTACTGATTCCTGTATATAATCCTGGTAGACTCATTATTAATAGTGGGGTTTGAGAAGACCCTCCACTAACACTTTTGCCCAACCTTAAAATATATTTTGATGATCAGGTCATTGGATTTGGTCTACCCAAACAAAAGTTAAAAAATCTGTTCAAATTCACACATGCAAAATGATATTTAAAATATGTGTCTACATATCACTAAAATCATTTACATTTACACAAAATACTTAAAAATTCTTTTGATATTTAAAAAGATAAGGATCTGATTTTAATTTTTAAGTTAAAAAAATTTATCAATTATTGAATCATACGCTCGAACATATCATATATTGGTTTGACTTCTTCGAACTATAGTAGAAATAGAGAGGGTTTGAATGAGTCAAGTGGTTAGCAGCCCATGTATTTCCCAAAACCCTAATCTTTTTTTCTTGAGAAAAAGAAAGTTGAGTTCAGTTTCTTCCATTTTGATTCTTTCTTCAGCAGGTTGGTGAGATGGGAACAGGCTTTGACTTGAAGTGAAACCCATTTACGGCTCAACCACTTCACCATGCTCGTTCAACCAGTTCACCTTGAAACTCTAAGAATGGTTATTAAATTTTTTTTCTTTTGTTTTTTTCATTCTTTTTGGTTCTCAATGATTATGGCACTTAATCAAAGACAAAATCAGAGACAAAAATCAACTAATAATTGTACTCAAATATGGTTGCGTGGGCATCCATCAAATGCCCCTACTTTAGACCCTTTGCTTTTGTATTACTAAAGATGTTCTAATTTTAATTATTATTTGTGTAATCACAAGCTTTGTAAAAAGAGGAGACAAATAGAGAGAACAATCATAGTATTGTCTTCAAGCCCAAAAAAAACAAGGAAAAAAAAAATCATATTATTGTATATAACAATTAATCATGCTTTTCATTTGCGCATAAATTAAGTGTTAAACTTTTGGAAAAATTTAAAGTTTTTTTTTTTAAATGGCAAAGCATAACATTTTCATTTTTGGAAAATATTGGCTTTTAGTTTAATATTTATCTTTTTTATATTTAAAACAATAGAGATATTATAAACTTATTTCATATTATCATGTCTTTTATTTATTTATTTAGGTTAAAAATTTAATCACAAAATAATATAATAATATAATAAAAATATTTTTCAACCGATCATTCAAACGAATCATAAATTATGATCGTAGTTTGTTATAAATATCACATCATTATAAGCAAATGGGCCTCATATTAAACAACCGGAAATTGATCGGCGTTTCCGATTGTTTCATTTTCAGGCTTTGGTTCATGTTGGAAGGAGTCGTTTTCATGGTGCAGCTGCACACGAACGCGCACAAGGAAATCAAAACATAATCCTCCTTTTGCCACTCTGCCATGATGGATACATTTTGTGCTTTTATTTCTTCAACTTAATCATAAAATAAACATCAATTTGATTGGAATGTTTTGTTTGGATGCCCCCAATCTCATATTACAACATACCATCAACATAAAGCCTTCATTCTTGTTTTTGCTTACCCTAAAATCCAATAATTTTAGCTAATCAAATAGAGTTATAATTTTACAGATTCGATTTTGTAAAAATTATTATTGACTTTTTGATATGATATAATCAGATCATAAAATTAAATCTATAAATTCATAATTTTAATCAAATAACGTATCTTAAAAATCATAAAATCGTCATTAATAATTATTAAATTTTTACATGAATTACATGTTTACCAGCGAACCTATTTGGTGATATTCAATAGGAGAAAAGATTTGGCTGGAGTCTTGGGGTTTGATTAAATATGATAGAATCATATTTATGAATACTTAAGAGTTAAGCCATTAGGAATGCAATAAACTGCATATTCATGTATAACCTTTGTTTAGTTAAACTTAGTAGCTTCCCAATAATTTTATAGCTAATATTTAATGCCATTGCGGTCTGCTGAAAACGAACCTTTTCCTTATAATTAATGTTTGTGACATTTCCTTTAAGACTATTTTTTTTTTTTATTTTAATCATCCAAATAGGTTTCATGGACCGAACTATTTGGTTTAATAGTTATCTGGTAGATTTTTTTTTATTTGAATTGTTAAATTTGGAATATACACATTATGTATAATTTTATATTCAATTTTGTTTAACTTTATATTAATTTCTTAATTTTTATTTAATTTAATCATTGATTTTTTCTATTCAACGTGGGATAGAGATAATTTAAACATATGTAATATTTTTTTAAATAAATTAAATAGATAAAATTTGAAAAATTAAAATAAAATTATAAATTTAAAAAATAATTACATATTTTATTCTAAAAATAATTACATACTTTAAAATTTTTTAAAATTAGATAATTATCAAATATAAATTTATAATTTCTTCTCATAATCAATATTTTCTTTTTTATAAAAGATAGGGCAATAAAAATTTTTATCATAAAAATTTAACATGATAAAATTTTAAAATTAAATATGAAAAAGTCTTTAATAATATATCACATATGTGAATCTTAGTTTTTATATTAAAATAATATATACTCTTAAAATATATATAATTATGAACGAGAGATTAATTTTTTCATTGAAATTTGTATGTAATTTTTTTTCATAATTTAAAGCTTTTATAATGTTTATTTAGATTCTTTTATAATAATTTATATATAACAAGTTTTTATAATTTTAAATTACAAATTATAAATGATTATAAATATATATATTTATTTATATATAATATAAGAATTAATATAAATTAAAAGTTTAAATCATAAAAAATATAAAAACACTCCGTGACACGGGGGAAAAAAAACTAATTAATTAATATGACACAAGTAGTTAATGAAGCAGTAAATACAAGAAAAAGATTGTAATTGTTCCTTCCTTTGCTTAACAAACCTTATAAATTGACACGTGGCATGCAGACAAAAGCAGTAACTCCCGCGAAATCTCGGACGACAAAACAAAAAAAATTCAAATTAAAAATAAAAATAGTTAAAAAAAAAAAAAGAGTAACTGAACGAAAATAAGGAGGAGAAAACAGAAAGGGCGAGAGAGAAGGAGATTTAAAAGGAGACTTTTGCAAACTAATGATCCGCTTATAACGGAGACTCTGTCTTCTCTCGTCTTCTTCTCCGTTATTTTTTCCCTCTGTTTCGTTCTTAGGCAGAAACTAAAAACAGAGACAGAGACGGAGAAACAGAGAGGGAGAAAGGCATTAAAAGTTCCGAAGCGAAGGAAAAGCTATCCCTCGTTCATGCCGGGTTTTTAACCTTTCTCTCTCTCGAGGTTCATCTCTCGACTTGTGTGTTTTTTTTTTTATTCAAACTTCATTATGGCATCATGATTTCTCCTTTTGTTTTTTTTTTTTTCAATCATTAATATTGCATGCTTCAAGCTTATCGTTTTCATTTCTTGTTTTTCGATTAAATTTTCATCTTTTTATCAGTATTTTGTGTTTTGGAATATTTATGATCGTTTTCATTTCCTGTTTCATAATATCTTTGGCCATTTTTCTTTATCAAAATTAAATCTTGTATTTAACATTTCTTACTAATATATATTTATTATTTTCTTTCAATTTAATGATAATGCTTTGAATTGATCATTTTATTATTCTATGGATCTCTTTGTATTCAATGATCTAATTATGTGGTGGGGGTGGGCTCTTGCATTTCTTTGTTACTAATTTTTATTTTTCAAGGTACTCTGTATTCAATTTTAATCTCTTTTTAGACAAAATCATGTGTTCTTAGTTGTTTTTTAGGCATTGAATTGAGGATGTTTTGCAAGAGTGTTGGTTTTTTTTACTAGTATTGATATTTTCGATGTAGTAACGATAAAATCCTGCGGTTTTTTTAGTAGTATTTTAACGTTTATTATTGATATTCAGGTAGGACAGTGTTAGTTTTGTCAATCTCAAGCACTTCAATGAAATATCATTCCCCTGATAAGATTAAGATTTTGATTGGATAACGAAGCACCAAAGGAGCACCGCTCCTTTGGAATGACTTAAGTTGAAGGTATGTTCTTGACTCAGAAAGGAGCAAATTCTTAGTATATATTGTTATAAATAGATTAGTGATTTACAACTAGTCTCGGTATTTGGTAATTCGTATATACATGTCATGTGAAATACGAAATTGTAACTCATTTACATTACTGATTCATTTTGGTTACTATTGATTGATGTCTCCTTTTTGGTCTAAAGGTAAATCTCTAAAACATTCTAACCCCTTACTGGTAAGGGATTTCTTATGGTGAACTGCTGCCTCCTTCACTTATTGATTGCTACTATTATATAAAAACAATGCTTTAAGGCAAGCTTTTTCATCTTCTCAGAAATTCATAGAAAGACATTAAAATGAAAAAGTTTTATGATGCATTCATGCATGTTTAATTGATGGTTTGCCTTCTTATGGTGACATTAAGGTCCTCATGTTTGGAATGTACCGGATATATGCCTTTTTTATATTTGTTTTAATTTTTTTTCTTTCTTGGATTAATTGACAGGTCAGTCGTTTCCTTGGAGCTGATCTGCTTTGTGTCTGCTCCTTCACTACTAGCTGTCTTTATAAAAGATTATCACATAATGGGTGGCTGTGTCTCAGTATATAGTGAAAAGGCACAATCTAAGCCACATAAAAGACACTTTGGCAGATTTCGCAAGCACCATGGAAAGATTGCCACTTCCATTTCTGAT